>JAJEJO010000808.1:684434-758163 GCA_020662805.1 Glaucomys volans
TCTCTCTCTCTCTCTCTCTCTCTCTCTCTCTCTCTCTCTCTCTCTTTTTCCCTAATTTATGGACAGTCTATGTTACACAACTGCAGGGTGACAATGCACAAAAAATACAATGCACCATGAAACCCTCAGGAAGAATGAAAGACAAACTCACCAGTGATTGATTAGCTGATTCCTTGCTGCTCTGTTCTTGTGTGTGTTCGTGATCAGCATCAGGTTATAAACAGTCCACAATTTCTGAAGGTTGAGGCCGATGGTAACCCCTCTGTCCTCTCTCTCCACTCTCGTTTTCTGATTTGCAGTGATTCCACTCAGTTACAACAACTTCATAACCAAGTCTTATTGGAGCAACAACATTTGCAAAACCCATCTCCTTCATCGCCTAAAGAGTTTCCTTTCAACATGAGTGTTTTGAACTCCATGGCTCCCCCGGCAGGGACCACCTCCAGCAAGCAGATGAAGGCCCCTGCGTCACAGACATTCAGCTTGGCCCGGCCGAAGCATTTCTTCCCCTCCTCAAGTACCACCGCAGCAACCGTGTCCCCATCCAGCTCTCCAGTGTTCACCTTCAGCAGCACTCCCCAAACCATTCAGAGGACAGTGAGCAAAGAAAGCCTCTTAATTTCTCACCCCTCTGTGCAAACCAAATCTCCAGGTGCCATTTCCATCCCAAATGAGCCACCCCCTCCAGGTCCAGCAGAGCCGGCACCGGCACCACTCGCCTTTTCCATCCCCACTGGAAACCAGTTTCAGCCCCACTGTGTGTCCCCAACTCCTGTCTCTCCCACCAACCGGATTCAGAACCCAGTGGCTTTTCTCAGCTCTGTTCTGCCATCTCTCCCTGTCATCCCACCCACCAATGCCATGGGACTGCCTAGAAGTGCACCATCCACGTAAGTCTCATTGAAGTTTTTTCATGTGGGAGTTGCCAGTTAAGGGGGGACCTATATACACCGTCTAGTACTTTTCATGGATGTGTTCTGTGTGGATTTATTTTACAGGCCATCCCAGGGATTAATGAAGAAAAATACAAAGTCTCCCCAACCAATGAGTGATGATTACATTCATGAAACTAAGAATGCGGTGATCTTAGACTTGGGGAAAAAAATGAGTTTCAGTGATGTCAGATCAAACCAGCAGGTAAGATAGTTGGATTCAGATAATTTGGTGGAATTTTATTGTAAAGAATGTAATTTTATTTAATTCAGTCCTTGAATACTCAGGTCATCTGACTTCAGTGAAGTTGATGCTGTAGCATAGATGTAGAGCACAGGCTCATGCAGAAAGCTCATGCACGGGAACCTGCAACTCTTGATTATCCACATAGTTAATTCATTTTACTTGTTTATATGTGTTTGCCTAGAATATACAGTAGTCTGCCCTTATCTGTAGGAGATACTTCCAAGACCCCCTGTGGATGCTGAAAGTGCAGACAGTATCCAACCCCATGTATACTGTTTTTTTTTTCCTACACACACATAATTATAATAACGTTTAATTTTAAAATTAGGCACAGTAAGAGATTAACAACAATAACTAATAATAAAATAAAATAAACTGAGTGTGGTGGTACACACCTGTAATCCCATTTTAGGAGGCTAAGGCTGGAGGACTGCAAGTTTGAGGCCAGCCTGGGCAATTTTGAGGCCCTATCTCAAAATGAAATGAAAGGGGCTGAGGATGGAGTTCAGTCATAAAGTGCCCCTGAATTCCATCCCCAGTACTGAAGGAGAAAATGATTATAATAATGTACTGTTATAAAATTTATTTAAAACCTTTAAATTTATTTCTGGAATTTTCTATTTCATATTTTTGGAACCCAGCTGACTGCAAGTCCCTGAAACTGAAAAGCAAAGTCATTCGTAAGAGGGGATTATAGTCTTAAAGAAGGAGGGAGAGGGTCTGTTGTCCATCCTGGCAATCCTCAACTCAGTTTAGGCAAACACCATAACATTTGAGATATTTTGATATCTGTGTCTTGAGATGTTGAGACTTTTAGGAACTCTGGGGTTTTAAGCTGTCCTTCACCTGACATCCTTCCACCTTACGTACCTGGAGGTCTGATCACAAGTTCCTCTCAGTTTTTGTATTGGGTGGAATCACTGAAACAACCATCAGACAACATCCTGTTTCCCCCTGTACTGCTCCTTGCTTCCCACTGAGTCTTTACCCCAAAGAGGAAAGGAAAGCCCGTGAGCATCATGCAAACAGAAGAAAGATAGATTATTTGCTTATTTGTGTTTCTGATAATCAGGTAGTTAATTTTTAATGTTGGCTACATCTCGACTCTTGGTTTATTTCCCAAGATGAGAACTGATAAAATCTATTTTGAAATATAACAAGATTTCAGTCAAAACAATATGCCAAACATTGCAGAATTTGTTCCATAAGGGACAAATTAGAAACAAAGCTCCAGATTTTCCTGATCACATGCTATTTTCCTTGGTGTTTCTTTTACTTCCAGCAGAGTCATGGATATGCAATACATGAGATATTACACTGGGCAACTGTAACTGAGCAGAATCTTTTGAAAACATGCTACTTAGAACCTTTTAAATTTTGAACTTTTTTTTTTTTTTTTTTTTTTTTGGTACCAGAGGTTGAACCCAGGGGCACTTAGCCACTGAGCTACGTCCCCAGTCCCTTTTATTTATAATTTTGAGTCAGGGTCTTGCTAAATTTCTTAGGGCCTAGCTAAGTTGCTGAGCTTGCTATCCTCCTGCCTCAATCTCCTGAGCCACTGGGATTACAGACACATGCCACCACACTCAGCTTAAATTTTGATTTTTAAATTACTGAACTGAAGCAGAATGTTTAAACTTCTCTGAACACATTTCTCAAGTATTATTTTCATAAATGCCAAATCAGCTAATCTTCCCTTCCATCCCCAAGGTAAGAAACTGAAACAGTAGTCAAGTGGTGAGTGGTGGTACTAGAACTAGATCCCTATTTTCCTGGAGACTTTTGCATTTTCCTTGAAATGTGACTGAAACTGAAAATCATGACAATTACTTTCAAGTCCCATAAATGTTGCTCTGTCAAACACAGATTTGTTTTCCTATGATGCTGTCATCACATTTGTGGTTGTTAATCCTTCTAGGTGTCATTGAAATAAGAGCTGTGTTCAGCCTATGTCTTACAAGGCAGAGAGGGATCAACGAGAACCCTGTAAAAATGATACCAGCTCACACATAAGCTGTTTGATTTTACTTTTATAGTTTTTCTGTAGGTAAATCCAAGCTAATCCACTACCCAACTCCCAGGAAAGTGGGATTGTTCTCTTAATTACCTGAGATGTGAGTATTCGTAAACACGATCTTCCATGATTGAGTGCCATAGACCCAGAAGAACTCTCTCTTAATCCCCATCATGAATTAATTTCAGGGTCCACAGCAAGAACTGGGAAGTCTCTGAAAGCCTCTCAGTCCTTTCTATCTGATTGTCTCTGATATGCATATCAGTCTTCTGAGAATCATTATTCTAAGAATTATTATGATCACTTCACTACAGAGTTGGTTTTAGACTTCATTCTAATGCCATGGACAATAAAAGCCAAGCTACATAAATAAAATTAAGGAAACAAAAGAGCTGTCTGAGATAGACTATTTGCACTTGGTTGACAGCTGTCAATTCTGAGAAAGTTTTAAGAAATAAAATGATGACAGTATTATGGTATTATTTTGGGCATTGATCCCTTGGGAAATGATAGTGAAAATGTCTTGGAGAACTATCTAAAATGTAGTATGTCCCATAGGTTAGGTTAAGAAAGTTAGCTCAGAAAAGTATAAGAACGTGGATGATTGAAGGACGATTATAAAAAAATGTGTGTACTGATTGCTATTTATATATACTTCCAGTCTGGGGACACAGGAGTCAATCTATTTTCTCAGTCTCCTATTAGTCTACACACATGGGTGGTAGAGAGCAAATGATTCCTTTAGAAGAATGTGCATTTGTTTTTGCTTTGTTTTTCTTTGAAAACTTGTAGGTGGAGAAAGCTGACTTCTCTTGCTCTATTAAAATAGCAAGTGAATAATAGTAACTATTCTAGAATGTTCTTGAGGTTTAGCATTACTACATTGTGCTGAGCACGAAAATAAATCAGAAGTCCTTGAATGATGAATGTTACTGACTACAATTTCCTCCAGTGAACTCAAATTTATGAATTATGTTTTATAAAAATGGGCTTTCTTTGATATATCCACCATTTTGCATTTCCCTTTTATAATATTTCAGTGTCTGCCTACTCTCATTTTATATCTCATTTCCAATTAGCAATTAACATTTGCCATTGGCTCTTAGAAGTTTATGAAATACAAAGGTGTCGTCCTTTCAGGTGTTCATATTTACTAAAATTTTTAGCTTTCTAAATGACAACCAAGCGTCTTTGTTTGATGAACAGTCCAAGAGAGAGGTGCCCCAATTATTTTTTAGGCTGCATCATTTCTTCTTTTTGGATCACCTGTGACTCTTGATTGGTCATCAGTAAAATCTAAATAGTTTAGGTTAGTGTGGTGAATCTGAGAGGTCAATGAAACCCAGGATCACAAAATGGAATGGAGCCTTTATGATCAATGATTTTAATTCACTCATGGCTCAGCATGATGTTCTGCAACCAGCAAACACTGGTTTGCTATTAATTTCTAAATTTTTGCCCATCCCGCTCATCTAATGTTATATTTCAAGGTTTCAGCTTCCTTCTTTGGCCTCATTTCTCTGGAAACCATCTCATCTCTTTATTCTGTTTCCCATACCCTGCTTTTTTATTAATGCTTCTTAAAAAACTGTCTCTGGTTCCCAGATACTGCCCTGGAGGATGGGGGAGGGGTGTAAGTATCTGATGCTTATTTTGACTTTGGCTTCTCTGATCTTTCTCGAAGCTGCTCTGTCATTTCCTCTATTTAAATCTTACCTCTTTCAGCTCTTATGGTGAATTCTTTATGGTGTCCTCTTTTGTGAGCAAATAGTTGTGACATCCATTCTGTTTCTAATAGGAATTATATATTGGCCTTCTGGAACTCACTGTAAGGCCATTGGCATTGTAGAAGCCTGGCTGCTGGGACAATGCCCACATGTCCTCTGCCCACCCAGGAGGCACCAGTAAAGAACTCCCTGGGTGTTGTAATTAGGGGTTGTCTTGTCCATTACTACGTCCCTGTTGAGCCTGGAACAGAGATGGTATTCAGTGGATAGTTGCTGAATTAACCCACAGCTATGAGATTTGCATTAGTTTCAGGTAAGATAATGAAAGCTTTAACCAAATAGAAAAGTTTGGGTTTGTTGTATAACAGTGGAAAAATCTCTCACTTGACTACATAGATTCTGATTATGAATCATGCATTTTATTTATTTATTTAAACAAATTTTTTACTTGTCAATGAACCTTTATTTTGTTTATTTATACATGGTGCTGAGAATCTAACCCAGTGCCTCACACATGCTGGGCAAGTGCTCTGCCACTGAGCCACAATCCCAGCCCCTTATTTTATTTATTTTTTAAATATGCAACCCTTCATGAATTTGCTCGTCATCCTTGCACAGGGCCCATGCTATTCTTTGTATCATTACAATTTTAGTATATGTGCTACCAAAACGAGCACTAACAATCCATTTTAGCCAGCTGATTGAAAAGCTGAAAACTTTTAGAAATATGAAGAAATTAGCAAAACTCTGGTGTTAATTTGACCATTTAAATATAAAGTAAATTTGTGCATCTTTCAGTAATTTATTCTTAAATACAGAATTTGGATTAAAAATATTTTTATACAGCCTCCTTGAAGGTGGAGTATGTGTTCTATAAAATATCACATTTTCCATATTCATCATAGTATTTAGCACATAGCAGGTGCTTGCTAAGAATTTGTCAACAGGGTCAGGGAGTAGGCTACAAAGACTGGTTATTTCTAAGGAAGGCAATGAGTGATAATTAGATAAACAGTAAAAAAAAATCATCCTCTTTATATGTTAACCTCCAAGTTTATCTAGCAACCTTTATTGTTCCAAACTCTACCTATGCCTGGAATGAAAGGGAGAACACTTTCTCTAACACATAAGATCTTCTTTAGGTTAGGTGTGTAGCTTGGTGGTAGAGCACTTGCCCAGAACATGCAAGGCCTTGGGTTCTGTCTTCAGCACCATTAAAAAGAAGTTTTTCTTTAGTACACATCATATGCAGTATCCATTGGAACATTTTGAGCAGAGTTTCTTAAGGTTTGAACCTATTTCATTATTTGCCCCTGAAGTTCAGAACTCAAGAACTCAGAGTAGAGGAAGGCAGTGGGGAGCTCAGGCAGTGAGTTATGGATGCTGGCCCCTGTCTTAACAATGTCTATGTCTGATTGGGATGCATGGTTCTCAACAGAAGGAAAGTGCCTCTCCACAACTCTGCCAATTTGAAGAAACTTCTGCAGTCAAATGTTTCAAGTAGTCAAATTATCATCCTTAAGAGGATTATATTTAAAGAAAAGAAATGAGGCTGTGTTTTCAAATGTCATGTTCTTTGAAAAAAAATTTATTCCAGTCTTCCATTTGCTTTCATAGGGCAACTAGAATTCTATGCAATTCATGAGCCTGGAAAGGATGGGTCATTTATCATTGATTTGACTTCCATATTGGCCAGATTTACACAGAAAAAAATATATGTTCTCTCCTTTGGGCACAGATGTCACCTATAAGCAGCTGGTACAGAAACCCCTGTTGTTACTCAGAAAGAGAATGAGACAAGGGAAAATGAAGACCACAGCATAAACCCAGTACTGGGAGTTTAAAATGCACATCCAACTGACAGTGGATCAGTAGTGAAACTTTTGTGAACAGTGCAGAAAGTTTCTTTAAATTTAACTTAAATGTATTGCTTGTTTTTGCAAATTTTCTTATGAAATTTGACACACAGTATTCATAACTAAAAATGACAACTTGAATTCAGGTGCAGTAGAGATAGTTATTCTAGAGGTAGAACAAAGCTCCTGAAAAAAACAATCATTCCTGCTTCTGTGATGGTGTGCCTCTGTGCAAACATCTCAGATTTAAAGATACATGTTTTAGTGACAGGCCACATGCCTCTGCCATACCCCCATATAGTCTTTTTGTTCATAAGGTTCAACCTTCCAAATATTTAATAAATATTTCATAGAAATTCTTTGACCTTTGCATTCTTATTTTATTGCTCATCTGTAATTTTTAACATTACATTATATAATTGGCACAAGTAGACCTCAAAAAGCAATTTTATTTTTGTCTGCCATGGTCCCTTTAAATCTATTCAGTGGTGCTAATTCTTCTTCTGCTCCTGACAATCTCAAATGCAGGCAATTTCAAAACCTTCAGACCACTTTTAGTTCTTACAAAGTTCTGTGCTTACTTTGTTGCCAAATTCAGTCTTGATCTAGTAGTACAAAACTATGGTCCTTGAAGTAACTAATAGTCTGATCTTTATTGAAAAATAAGTCCTGATGTGGGCTGAGGATGTAACTCCAGAGGTAGAGTGCTTGCCTAGCATGTATGAGGCTCTGGGTTCAATCCCCACTACTAGGAAAAAAAAAAAAAAAAAGACCCCACAGAAAAGCATCCCAGTCCCACTCCTCCACATTCCTGAGACTGCTGCAAGTGGTGAACCCAAAGCTAGGAAGGAAGGTATGGGTAACTGCTTTCTTTCTTGTTCCTACTGCTCTTACTGGTTCCTTGCTTTCTCAACCCTGGAGGGACACAAGCTGACTCCACACTGGTTTGTCTTGTATGTGGCCCACATGTGTATGATGGGAACCATTGCCCATCTTCTGCCCTGACACCTTCTAGGTGTGCAGACCACTCCATGCATCCTTCAGTTGTCTGACCAACAAAAAGTCAGCTCACTCCTGGCTCTTCACATTTCTTAGGCGGGAGTTGTATACAACCCACTGAGTCCTCCTAACTGGAAGGCACAGCAAGCTCTCCCAGTGGGTCTATTTCATCAGCTGCAGCCCTGCTAGACTTAAGGTGACATCCAGGTACCCATAGCCTAAGGGTGGCAGGGGGTGGAAGTAGGAGACTCAAAGGAATTAATAGCTCTCTCCAAAGTCCTCTTACTGGTAAACAATCTTACCTTAATGGGATCAAACAATCTGATTAAAAGTTAATCAATACTATAGATTGGGAGGTGAAAACAACAAAACATTCAATCAGTTATTTGAAATAAACTCTTCATAATTAAGAAACGGGTTACAATTATAACCAGATCACAATGGGAAATTATGGTTAACTAGAGTCACAAGTTTAATAAAAGTTTCACCCTTAACTCAAGCACATTGTTTCAGATTCTTCAAAGATGTGGTGATGTCGAAGCAAGTGATGGTCTCTATGTCATTCATGTATTCACTCATTCTTCATATATATATATGGAGCACCTGCCATGGGCAGGCACTATTCTAGGTACAGTTGATAGAGTGGGAAACAAGCCATTCAAGATGCCTGCTCTTGTAGAGCAAACATTCTGACACTTACATAGTCATTCAATCAACAAACAACTAAGAAAAATACTAGCTAGTATAGCAGTGCTATGTAGAAAATTAGAATGGAGAGTTAATTTAGATGAAGTGACTGGGGAGGCTTCATTTCAACTTGACAGATAGGATTTAACAGGAACAGGGAGTGAGAGGAATCCAGGATAAGTCTTAGAATTAGGGTTTAGTTTAGTGTACTCAGTGTCTTAAGGACCTGCACCTGACTTCAAACTGTCAACTTGAGATAACTACAGAAATGGAAAGTAACCATTAAGGAATTTTATAGCAATTTAACAGGAGAATACTATGTTCATGAATATAATTTTTTTTTCTTTGCTAATTTCATTTTAAAGTACAAATTAGAAAAATTTTAAAACCTGTTTTTTAATCATAGACAGCATGAGAAGCATTGGTTTAACCATTTAACCAAATAAATAAATCACAGTGGCGCCATTTCCAAGATGAAGAGCAGGCCAGAAGAACCTCTGGGGGAAGAAATATGGAGTATGTTGTTTGGACCATGCTATTTTTGAGATGCCCTTTGAGCACCATAAAGTAGAATAGATCATTGGGTATGTGCCTCTGAAATCCTAGGGAGAAATCAGACTTGGAAATAGGGGTTTGGGAGTCCTCAGCATACAGAAGCTGTCTGCAGCTATGAGATTAAATGAGATCACCAAGAGCAGAGGAGTAAGTGCCAGCAGAGGAGAGTGATCAGATGGTACTAGAGAAAAAGAAAGAAAACCAGCATGGTTTGTCATAGAAGCTAACAAAAGAAAACATTTCAAAATGGAAAGGTACTCATCTTTGACTTAAGTTGCTGAGAGGTCAAGTAAGGTAAGAACAGATAAGTGATGATTCCATTTGGCTAATTTGCAGACCCTAACAGCAGCAATTTCAGATGAACAGTGAAAACACAAGCTTAATTTGAGTGGCCTAGCAAGAGAATAGGTGACAAGGAAGTAATCTGATAATAGAAGTGGAGGTATTTCATTGTAGTTGTTGTTGTGTTTTGTTTTGGTTGCTTTTTGTGGCACTAGGGATCAAAACCAGGGCCTTATGCATGCTAGGCAAACACTCTGTCACTGAGCTATGCCTCCAACCCTAGAGTTCCTTCAAATAGTTTTGTTGTGAAGGGAACCAAGAGATACAGTGAAGGCCAACATGGAGCTAAGGGAGCTTTAGATTTATTCAAGACAAAAATGTCTAGAAGAGTCAGGAGGTTGGTGATGCAGGCATGTATCAGAATGCAGGGAACAACCTCTTTGCCAAAAGAACACTATAGGAAGTTCTGCATATTTAACTGAACGCTAATTATAGTTATAGAAATTGTATTCCATTTTCATTCCATTCCTACAGAATTCTACTGAGGTTCCAGACTCAAGGTAAGGAATCAGAATTCACTAAGGCAATTTGGGATTTTAGTAGAAATACTGAAATTTCCCTTAGTGCTCCATGGTGAGGAGATGGAAATGCAACATGCCTGCCTTATTGAGTTTCATAGTACAAATCTGACATCTGAATCTTTAAAAGATGCATCCTCAATTCTAGTGATGGAGATGTTCTTCCTCACCATAGGAATAGAACTTTAAACATATTTGTCATTTTGACAGGAGTACAAAATTTCAAGCTTTGAACAGAGGTTGATGAATGAAATAGAGTTTCGCTTGGAACGAACACCTGTTGATGAATCAGACGATGAAATACAACATGATGAGATCCCCACCGGCAAGTGTATAGCTCCCATCTTTGACAAAAGACTCAAGCACTTCCGGGTTACAGAAGGTTCTCCAGTCACATTCACCTGCAAAATTGTTGGCATACCTGTTCCAAAGGTAGGGGAAGATGACCAACCAGTGTAACAACCAATAGTACAGAATTATAGACAGCGCCTTCAAAACAGTCTTAGCAGACTCTTGTGTAGTATCTACAGAGGGAATGAAAACCAATACCAGAAATTAGCAAAACCCAGTTATTTGACTAAAACGAGAACATCAGGAAAAGGATCATTAAATAAACCAAAAAGAAATCAGAGTTGATAGAATTTTAATGAAATTTTTTAAAAAAACTTTTAATCGTGATACTGTATTATGGGCTATAGATTCTCTTAGCCATCAAACTCATCAATCCGACATTTTTCATTCTATTTAATATCTATTGAATACACATAGGATGCCTGTTGTACAAAGTGAGCTATATTTGAATTATTACTACTAGGTTGGTAAATGCCAAAAATGTCATATCATTATCACTGACTGCTAAAAAATCTTATGAGTCACCAGATTTTTTGGCAAGTCAGCTGAGAGAAGGATTTGCACCTGGCATGGCTGTGGCAGGAGATCTCTTCACTCTACTTTCACAAACATTAGCATGGTGTTATTATGTATGGTTAGGTAACCAGGAAAATTAGAAAGGGCAGCTATAACCAGGATTTATCCCCACTGTCTTTGAAAGATATCCTTGACATATGCAGAACTTACCGTGAAAACAACTTTTTAAAATTTTGACTAGATGAGAAATTTAGCTAGTTAATCCTAGCTTTATTCAATTTGGCTTAAATATGTACATAGGTAACAAGAAAAGAGCCAGGTTCCTGGTTTTCATTATTTTGCCTCTGAAGGCACCTGGGCCTTTTTTTTTTTTTTTTTTCAGACTGCATTTTGATTCATTGTACACAAATGGGGTACAACTTTTCATTTCTGTGGTTTAACACAATGTGACACCTGGTTTTTAGGTGTCTTTTAAACTTATCTTTTAAATCTTTTAAACTAATCTTTTAAACTAATAGTGAGATACAATAAAATAGTCAAAAGCTTTATCTTAATCCTAAATTATATTCCATTTTTTACTTAAGTATTTTTAAAATGGAGGCGTATACCATACCATTATTTTAAATATGTTTTATAACCTTTTTTCCAAGTGCTTTGAAAAGGATGAGTGACATCTTGTAGAAGTGATAGTTGATGCTTGCCCCACCATACTCCCTAGCTCTTTATCTTCTAAAGATGTATGGAACTATATTATCTTTCATTTCAGGTTTACTGGTTCAAAGATGGGAAGCAGATTTCTAAGAGAAATGAACACTGCAAAATGAGGCGAGAAGGAGATGGGACATGTTCTCTGCACATTGAATCCACCACCAGTGATGACGATGGCAACTACACCATCATGGCAGCCAACCCCCAGGTGGAGACGCAGGGTTACGCACTGTGCTGCACTCTGAGGAAGGAGCAGTTGATGTCATTGTGAATGAGACCTTGAAAAGTGCGAGTTACTCAGGATTGCTGAGGAAAATGAATGAGAAGCATTGTGATTGTGTGTAACTAGAGCACAGTATCACAACCTAAAAGACTAGTTAGCTACTGATGGGTCACTCAATCTTTCAGGCTTTGTCAAAGGACATTGATACAATTTCCTCACTACATTTCCCTCCCATACATGTTGGGCTGAATTTTGTGTTTATCAACTCCTTGGATCTTCTGAGGAGTCAATAAGTCATTCTATCAATTATTCTAGCAAAGAACAATATGTCATTTTTGTTGTTTAGAGAATAGGTAAATTACTTCAAAAAGGCTTGAAGTGTCCCTCAAATTCATACCTTCACATTCTTTTTCTGAATGAGAACAGGTTTTAAAATTCCCCTAAAAGGCCAGAATAAAACATCTTTAATTACTATTTGAATACAAAGTACAGAACTACAATTTCTACTCTCATCCACTTTTCCTATTGAAATGTCAGTTTTGATGAATCTCTATTGAGAAAAGTATAAAAATATTTGGCCATGCTCTCTGCATTGTGGCTACAAATCATATTAGATTTACAAAAATTGAAAGAAAAACCTTGTTTTATTTCTGCTCTGTTCGTTTTTCAGGTTGAAATAAAAATAATCACAATAGTCTTAAAAATCTCTCTCCCTGGAATATGAAGAGTGATTTAAGAAGTCATCTATTGTTCTCATTCCACTCCCACGAAGAAAAACTTAAAATAGCAAAAGTTTCATAATGTTCTAATACAGAAAAAAAATCATATAAATTGAAAGAAGTGTAGTTTTTTTTTTTGGGGGGGGGGGAATACTAGGGATTGAATACAAGTCCTTGCACATGAACCCTCTACCACAAAGGTGGTATCACTTTTTACTTTTGAGATGGGGTCTCACTGAGTTGCCCAGGCTGATCTGATTTGTGATCTTCCTACCTCAACCACCCGAGTAGCTGGGATTATAGGTATACACTACCATGCCCTGCTGGAGTACTTCTTAATTTAATCTTGTTCTTTTTCAATTTCTCAGGGGAGAATCAGCTGTTCCGGCCACTTGATGGTACAGAGTTTGCCCATTCGCAGTCGACTAACTCCAGCTGGTCAGTCTCACAGGTAAAGATAGGAAGAATCCACCTTCTATAGGCTCCTCCCACATGCATACCTTCCACAAAGAGCACCATAGTTGTTGAATCTCCATATTGTTACTCAAAGGTAGCCCTCCCCCTGCAACACCAGCACTACTTTCAAGCTTGTCGGAAATGCAGAATTTCAAGCCCACCCCAGATTACTAAACCAGAATCTGCATTTTAACATCCCCATGTGATTCACAAGCACATTAACATTTGAGAAATTCTGATCTTTGACACAATTTTAATGGTTCAAAATTTGTAACCATCAGAAGCACGTGAGCACATAATATATAAATCAGAGCCTTTGACTTGAGTTACTTATCGTCTCTTTAATAAAACAGGAAACTTTAGTGATTATATGTATATAGATCAAATATTTTTGTTGTCTCCACTATAACAATTAGCTTTTTTTTTTCCCTCTCTGATTTCACTAACCACTAAGAAGATAGAACCTGGCTTGAATCTTATGGTGCCACAAAGTCTTAGCAAAGCATTCCATAGTTGCTGACACATATGAATTAAATGTGACTTACCAAAGGAATAAAAATAGTGACCCATGTTTCAGATACAGTATTTCACCAGCCTTGCAACTATACCTTCTTCTTTTTTTAAGAACAGCTGTTACTGTTGGTCGGTCTTACCCAGTTTAAGTTCATGGACATCTTTAATGGTCTGCCATAATTTATAACCAGGTTAAACTTTATTACTCAAAGCCATAGAGATTGAAGCTGCCTTGTTCTGGATAATAAACAGGACGTCTCTTTTGGCTCTCTTTTGAGGTTCAGCTTGAATGCTGATTTATTTGTTTATTTTGATGACTTTTGAACAACTGGTCAAGCCCACAGCAAGGAAGCTGAGCCACTTAACCCAGAATGACTTCAGAGAGAAAGAAGCTAAAGCCTGTTTATTTGATTACAGATCTCCTAAGATAATCCTACAGTTTATGACATGCTTACCACTTTGCTTTCTTTTTCTTTTTAATCAACTTCACACCATTATTTTTTTACTATTGTTATTATTATTATTATTAATTTTCTGCCCCAGAAGGTCCTTCCCCCTCCAAAAAGAAAAACAAACAAACAAAAATGCTGCTGGAGCTGGAGTTGTGGCTCAGTGGTAGAACGCTTGCCTAGCACTTGTGAGGCCCTGGGTTCGATTCTCAGCACCACATATAAATAAATGAATAAAATAAAGGTCTATCAACATCTAAAAAAAAGATAAAAAAAAAAAAGCTGCTGCTCTCTATCTAGCCCTATAACCATGCCTAAATGCCTGTTTCTATGAGTTTGTAAAATGGCTTCTATGTTTCAAACCTGAACATACTTATTATAGGGGAAGGTCCCGAGTGCAAGAAAGAGACAAAGAGCCTCTACAGGAACGCTTTTTCCGACCACATTTTCTGCAGGCTCCTGGGGATATGGTAGCTCATGAGGGGCGCCTCTGTCGGCTGGACTGTAAGGTAGATTCTTAGCACTTGTCCTTAGTTCCGGATCTGCTCAGATTTTGCATTTGATTGTTTGCTTGCATTTATTTTTGTTTGTGTTTGTTTTGTTGGGGCTGTGGGTTTCAGAGAAGGAGGTCCTGGGGAAGAAAGAGATCATTTTCCCCATAGACTTTTTTGAAAAATTTAATACCAGACAAAATTATTTCATGAAATTTTAAAATCATTGTATTTTAATTAAAATTTTATTGGTATTGAATCAAGTTATTTGCATTTTTAGAATTCAGCCAAGGAGGTGATATAATTTGAGCATTCCTACATGGTACTTGGGAAAGCCTTTATTCCTATGTGATTTTTTTTTAATCCTTTAAGTGATTATTGTGAGGTATAGCCTTTGAAAAAAATTATAGTCATGAAAAGATGGCTCTGAGGCAGTTTATGAGAGCAGAACATGATTTCTCATACTAGTCAACCTCCATCACGTTTAGTGAATCTGCATTCTAATTTTTTAACTAAAATCTAGGTGTCAGTTGAGCAGGATAGAGACCTCTTAATATAACGAGAAACTTAAGTCACCCTCTCTGCCCCAAACATAATGCTGAATCCTGTGAAAAATTTAGATGCAAATTCGGGAAGGCTGATGTTAAGCATTTGTTCAGAGTCCACTTCTATGGGTGGTTCTTAGTCTCCCGTTAAATAATATTCAGATTGACTGTTATTTCCCCCTCACCTAACTCTAAAAACTACCAAGGCCTGTGTCCCATCTCCAGAGATTCTGGTTTAATATTTTAAGTGGGCACTGGAATTTTTAAACCCTCTCCATGTGCTTATAATTTGCAGCAAAATTTGAGAACCCAGGTTTACTATCTGACCTTTCTCATATCTAACTCTTGCATATTAAGTATATAAGCATTATATCCTCTCTGATATTGATGCTTCAGGTCTATTTTACCTATAGTTTAATTCTTATTTATTCTAATGTAGAATATAATCAAATAGATTATAAACTGGGGTCAAAATACCATACCATTTAAATTCATGCAGCTATTCATTCAGACCCCTCCCTTCTCCCTATGCTGCTTCAGAGAGGTTCTCACCACTCCATGTTTTCTCTCACTGTATACTTGCCAAACAAGGATGAAGAATTCAGCCACCAAATAAATCTGCCTGTCATCAGTCTGTCATTTGCCTCAGCTGTCCTGTTGTTTATTAGGTGAGTGGCTTACCGCCCCCAGAGCTGACGTGGCTACTCAATGGCCAACCTGTGCTACCAGATGCCTCCCACAAGATGCTGGTCAGGGAGACGGGAATCCACTCTCTGCTCATTGACCCACTCACCCAACGTGATGCGGGGACCTATACGTGTGTGGCTACCAACAAAACTGGGCAGAATTCCTTTAGTCTGGAGCTCACTGTAGTAGGTAAGGTTTGCTGCTGGGACCCCCCAGACAAAACCCCCTTCAAAATTATTGTGGAAATGTGCAGAACCTCTGGTAGAATTCCATAGTTCTTTGCTCCACCAATCTGTTTCCCTTCACTGTAGTAAGGACCATATTTCTACATTGCTTTCAAAAACATGTGTTAATGTTAAAATGGAATGTGCTGGGCTAGGGTTGTGGCTCAGTGGTACAGTAATTGCCTGGTATGTGCCAGGCATGGAGTTCAATTCTCAGCACCACATATAAATAAATGAATAAAATGAGGGTCTATTAAAAAAATGGAATGTGCTACCTTGTACATCTTACACATGCAATGAAGAGAGACATGTAATTGTTCATTGAGCAATCAACAAATTGACTGACACTACATTCCAGTCATTTGTCCTGCAGTCCATCTATCATTCCTAGAACACACCAGGCTTTTTTATCCCCCTAAGTTACAGGCTTTTGCATCAGCGGTCCCTCCACCTAGAATACCCTTCTTGCCCAGCATCTTCTTATTCATTCTCTAAAGCCTCACTCAAGTGTCACTCCCACACACACAGCAGATCCACCAAGCATGAACTTCAAAGCTCTTACTATTCAAACAAGAAAGTCTCTTCTCTCATTCAGCAAAAGAAGTGAAGAAAGCACCTGTAATCCTGGAGAAATTGCAAAATAGCGGCGTTCCTGAGGGCCACCCTGTGAGACTGGAGTGCCGTGTGATAGGCATGCCCCCACCTGTGTTCTACTGGAAAAAAGACAACGAGACCATCCCTTCCACCAGAGAGAGGATCAGGTATGGCAGCCACCATCTCCACGGGGACTTGTGCACTGGAGCACATGTTGGGCCACCTGATAAGACTGTATGTAGCCTTTTGGGTCTTGCTTCTTTCACTTAGCAAAATGCTCTCAAGTTTCATTCATATTATTGTGTATATCAAGAATTTATTCCTTTTTGTTGTTGAGTGGTACATTGTATGGTGGTCTCAGAGGTTTAAAACTTTAATTTTTAGTGGGGAGGGGGTTTAGGGGCACTCGAACACTAAGCCACATTCCCAGCCCTATGTTTTGTATTTTATTTAGAGACAGGATCTCACTGAGTTGCTTAGCACCTTGTTTTTGCTGAGGCTGGCTTTGAACTCAGGATCCTCCTGCCTCAACCTCCCAAGCTTCTGGGATTACAGGCATGTTCCACTGCATCAGGCTTAGAACTTCAATTTTTAAATTTAAAATTACACAATAAATTTATGAAGCTCTTGCATATTAGTAGGTATTTATGGCATCTACATCCCTGCCTTCTCACCTATGTGTCTGTTCATGGCACTTCTTCTTTGAATATTCTTCCCTGTGCTTCCTCCAACTACAATTTGCCTCCCTAATATCTGTGACCTCTCAGGCTCAGTTCTTGACCCCCAGGAGGTACAGTGCCCCTACCTCTTTCCCTTCCCAGTCCAGGAATGGGTCTGTATTCTGTGGTCCAGGATTGAGCCCGTCTTCTGTCACACGCTGTTGCACCATCATTGTTAGTGTTGTTGGTTTCATTCTGTGTCACCTCAACTAGACTATGAACATCTGAGCACAGGGACCACATCTCCTTTATCTTTGTATGTCCTGACTCCTCATGACACCCAACACCATGCCTTTTACTGGTAGCAATTCATAGAGAACAAATGAACAAATGCATGAATTTCCTCTGTGATCACCTCTACTCACTAAACTGCAGCAATGGCATTCTAATGTATCTCTGACACCGGGCACAAGCCCTGTTCAGTTCTCTTCCTCACCACTGTCAGAGTGATCTTTTAAGAATGCAAACTGATTATGCCACCTGCAGCTTAAGATATATCAGTGGTCCCCATCACCTGGAAGGAAGAATCCCAACCCTTTACCATGTACATGTGGCTCTCTCTCCTGCCTTCTGCCTAGCCCTCCCACCTGCTGGTCCCCATGTACACTCCACTCCCGGCCACAATGAACATGCCACCTTCTCTCCCACACCATCATGTCCTTGCTCAAACTGTTCCACTACTTGGAACAGCCTCATCCCCAACCTAAACCTTTTTTAGTTTTTTTATTTTTTATACCGGGATTGAAACCAGAGAATTCAACCACTGAGTCACATCTCTAGCCCTTTTTTGTCTTTTGTTTAGAAACAGGGTCTCATTGAGTTGCTTAGGGCTTCACTAAGTTGCTGAGGCTGGCTTTGAACTTGAGATTCTCTTGCTTCAGCCTCCCAAGCTGCTGGAACAACCTCAACTTTTTAGAATGGCTCCAGCACGTCTTCTGGGAAGCTTTCTCACAAATGAATCAGTAACATTTTATTATAGTACTGATGAAGTGAATTTTAAAAGTAATCTCTTCTTATTCATCTCTGGTCTTGGTGCAGTATTCTTTTTCTGTAGCTTAATCTTACATATGCTTGTGCTTCTGAACATCTTCTTGCCTCCTCCTAACTGCCAGGGACTTCCCCAAATAACCTTCCTTCTATGTTCCCAAAGCACCTTTCCTACGTCATTGCTCTATCATGTGTTGCATTCTATTTATTGCTACTTTTACTTATTTATCTCATTTTTTCTTTCCTACTAAACTTAGGGACGCTTCTAGAAAATGAATTTTTGTCATTTTCATCTTTACATCCTCAGCTCCCAAGGCAGTCGCATCCAGAATTTTGCCCAACAGAGTATTCAACAAGAGTTTAGTAAAGAAATATTCCAAAGAATGAATTCATTAATGAGAAAGTGAAGGTAGCCAATGCGATAAGGTGGTGAGATTGCGATGGGTATTTTTTAACCTGTTATACTTGTTATGACTTTATTTAGTCTTATTACTTTGCAAATAATAAATAGCTTTCAACAAAAGGAACACACTTGTTTATTCTTTGAACTCAAGAAGTTATTGCTATTATCTCTGCCCAGTAAATGAGCTGTGGCAGTCTCCAAACGGAGCTTGGAACCCGGTATGAAGGAGGCCAGGATGACAGGGGTAAAGGGGACTTGTGACCACATGGTTCTCCATTCAAGGTCACATTTCAAAAGCACCTGGGGAATTTCTAAAAAATCCTAATGCTTGGGTCCCAGCCTGAGGTTCTGATATACTTCCCTGAGGTATGGCCTGAGATTCCAAGGTGTAACCAAGGTTGAAAACTACTGATGTACAGAAAGTAGAAGGAAAAAGCAAGCTGATTTCCTCAATCACATTAAGCTACATTCTGCATGCATCCCCTGGTCACATTAGGAAATGCCACCTCCATGCTGCAGATACATCTACCCCTGGGATCTCATTTTGGTTTCCTTCCCACAGCTTCTTAACAAAGTTCTTGCTGAAATTTCCAGTCTCGTTTAGAAAAGAGATTGTTCTGGACTTCAGGTGTGAAAAGCAGGGGTCCCCTGATGGGGAGTGAACTTTGGTAGAGTTGGAACTATGGAAAGCGCAGACAGGTCACAGCATCTTGGATGGCTGTCACCCTCCCCTTAGCATTACAAGGTTCATTGCTGATCTTTTGTAGCTTCTTTTAACCTTCAAATTTGCTTTGTGCTTGTCTTCAGCTGAATTTCCCTTTTTTTTCCCTTTAGAGAGGGAGTTTCCCTAAATTTGACAGAGATGCTTCTACTTCTATTTAAAAGATGGGTAATGTTCTTTCTTTTCTCCAGCATGCACCAGGACACAACAGGATATGTCTGCCTTCTCATTCAGCCAGCCAAGAAATCAGATGCTGGATGGTACACGTTGTCAGCCAAAAACGAAGCTGGCATTGTGTCATGCACTGCTAGGTTGGATATATACGGTAAGTATAATGTCATCGATTGAACATCTGTGAGTGATGGGCAGCTTTAAAATCATTTTTTTTTCAGGATAAGTATATTTGAGTAGTAACATAATTAATAAAAGTGGTATCCTCAGGTCCTCCCAGGCCCATGAAATTATAATTGTTGTTTCCCTCATTTAAATGCTGAGGAAACTGAGACTCAGAGTGATTAGTGACTCCAGTTAGGAAGCAAACCCAGGTCTTCTTATCATTCCCTTGAGCCATGTTTCTAATTTTCAAAGGATCTAAGAAATTAATCTTTATTAATGTTTTAGTGTGCTGTATTCCTCTTAAACTCTTTGCCATTAACTGGTATTTTTTGGAGTCATAGACTTTAATCCAAAAGAGTACTTCGTTTTTCTTCTTCTTCCTTTTTTTTTTCTTTTGTTTAAGTAATTGTTAGACCAATAAGTTTCACATTCATCATTTGTTTAACACAGTTAATCAGAATAACAAGAGCAATTTTGTTCAGAACCTGAGGGCCCTGCTATTTACAGGTGAACAACAGGTATCCCCTTTATTTAGGATCATGCAGGAGGGAGTTTGACCTGCCATTTTCCCTATGTCTCACTTTTGGAGGAAAGGTATAGATCTCTAATTATTTTCCCTGACTTGAGAGGAAAATCAATTGTGAAGGGAGCTGAGAAAGTTCAGGGAGAAAGAGGCCAGTGATAAGTTTCTTAGTCTAAGCTTAGTCTTCTTGGATCAGAAGGCAGTAGGTCTCAAACTGATAAAACCTGAAATGATGACTTATCTCCACACTGCTCTCCAGTGGCTGAGTTCCCAGCTATCCTCCTCTTTCCTGTCCTTCACAGCTCCAACAATAGGAGGTGCTGTTTCTTCTGATGGGGCCTGGCATGGGGAAGATGATGGAGACCTTAGGCTAGAATCGTCTCCCCGGTCCCCCTCCTCCTCCTCCACTACCACCACACTTCTAAGAAATGGAACAGTAGGCTCCACTCTCGTGTAAAGTGCCCCTGGGGTGTGGCTCAGTGGTAGAGTGCCTAGTATGACTGAGGCCCTGGGTTCAATCCCCAGCACCAAAAACAAAGTGTGGGGTCAAGGTTCTAGTCTAATGCTAGGAATTATCCTCTAGTTAAGATGCAGAGTCAGCAGGATAAGGAAAAGAGATGCTCTTAAAGTGGAATTGCCTTCTTCAGTGTTATAGCTTTACAAATTTGATTTTCTCCATTCACTCAGAGGAACTTGAAACTGAAAAACTGATTACAGATAATGAAATCAGCAGAGGACCAATTTATAAATCAGAATGCTAAATAGGGGCACAGCTTCCTAGGACCCAGAGCCCCAGTGTTCACCACCTAGTATACCCCCTTCTCCATATCAAGGTCCCCAGAAACCTAATCAGGAGATTGCTTACTAGTATTTTTGTTGTTGTTATTGTTGTTTTGGTTTGGTTTTGGTGCTGGGGATTGAACTCAAGGGCACTTAACCACTGAACCTCATCCCCAGCCCTTTTTATTTTTTATTTTGAGACAGGGTCTCACTAAGTTGCTGAGGCTGGTCTTGAACTTGCCATCCTCCTGCCTCAGCCTCCTGAGTTGCTGGGATTACAGACATGCACCACCGTGCCCAGCACTTGGTAATTTTTGAATCAGAGATAATAGCCAGGACTGCTCAGTGGGGATAGGTATTTTATTCAGGCCATGTTCAAGCCTAGGAGTGGTGCCCACTAAAAACAAGGCCTCCTTTGAATAGTGCCTGGTGAACATATAAACTCAAATCAATTCTCTTTAGTCCCTGAACCATGCCTGATTGAATGTAAGTTACTTTTTAGTCCTCTTGCTGTAACTCATGGAACCTGATTAGGGTTCTGGGTGGGTGGGTAGGTAATGGCTGCTTAGGGTGGTGGTACTTCCTGGAGGGTTGAACCCATCGTTTTTTGTTTTGTTTTGTTTTGTTTTTTTGGAACCAGGGATAGAACTCAGGGACACTCGGCCACTGAGCCACATCCCAGCCCTATTTTGTATTTTATTTAGAGACAGGGTCTCACTGAGTTGCTTAGGGCCTCGCTAAGTTGCTAAGGCTGGCTTTGAACTCGCGATCCTCCCGACTCAGCCTCCCAAGTCGCTTGGATTACAGGCGTGCGCCACCACGCCCGGCTCCCATCTTTTGACTTCTATGGCCACAGGTTTCTTTTTTCTACCTCATGGAGGTGCCCTCCTCTGTGAGCCTACACTCCTCTGTACACAGCTGCTAGCAGATCCCATGCCATGTCAGTGAGAAGGGATAATTTCGAGAAAGCACCCTAGTCACCCACTCTTCCTTCTAACAAGAATTCTAAACTCTTACTGAGTTAGAATTACAGGTTTTAGAATTAGAGTCTTAAGAGATCACCAGTCCAGTTTCTCTGTTCTTGGCAGAGAATGTTTTGTTGCTTTCTTTTACAAATCATGTACTTCAGATCTAAATATCTTTAAAAGCTTTACCAAGAATTCAAAGGGAGCATTGGAGTGAGGACAGAACAAACTCTGTGGTGCACCTGCCGGACTATGCTTTTGATCATAACACGTTATTTGCTCCATTTTCCAGCTCAGTGGCACCAGCAGATCCCAGCACCCATGTCCATCCGGCCCAGTGGCAGTCGCTATGGATCTCTCACCAGTAAAGGACTTGACATTTTTTCTGCCTTTTCCTCCATGGAAAGCACAATGGTGTATTCATGCTCTTCTCGGAGTGTAGTGGAAAGTGATGAACTTTAAAGGTGTCTGGGTGCCTGCTGTGTAAGGGGATTGTGGAGGGGGAAGTAAGGGCCAGTCACAGCAGTTTCTAAGCAACTGGATTTGAGTGAGTTCCCATGATGCTGGACCTGTGGCAAAAAGTGCTTTGAATAAGTTGGTTGGGACTCTCGCAGTCTCAGGAGAGGGGGAGCCATAGGGCTGTGCCTCATAAAGATTCCAACAAAAAAGTGAGCAATATAGATGAACCGAAGATGCCATACTGCTGCCATCTACTACTTTGGGAAAAGGCTAGCATGCTCCCTGTCCCCATTATGTTAGGGATGTTTAGGCCCTATTAGGAGTAATTAGGGGCCATATGCCTGGGCTGAGAGGAGTTAGACAGTAGTGACCTTAGGATATAACTACTTCATCCAGCAATCAAAAAGGTGGGGAAGTTGTTGTCACCTTTCATTGGTTACATTCATAGCAGTAGTTTTGGTGAACTCATTAAATCACTTAGCATTAGGAGATCATATCATACAAATCTCACATGTGGTGAAACTTGTGATTTGCATATCCTTTGTGTATATGAGCCGTATAATAAGGTGCCAGAATGTACTTGAGATATGAAAATTCACCTGAACACTCAATGTTGCACTGTGCACTTCCTCTGTGGCCAAAACAGGACCCCACCAGCCTGTCTGCACCATTTGCTTTGGAATGGTGACTGATTTTTTTTTCTTTCTGACTTTGCATCTCTAGACTCCGAAACTAAAGGGTTGTTCATAAATCAATTGAGAAAAAAATCTTCTGCAGGGTCACTTTAAAAACTACAAGCTGTAGTTGCCATTTGCAAAATGTGCCGGAATCATCTTCATCATTTGCTCGTAAAATCCCACCCAGTGTGTTCCTACTCCCTCTCAAAAGTCTGGAAGTGTAGAGGCAATAAGGAAGGAAGAGGTGCAGACAAGAAGTGATGGGAGAGGGCTGGCTTTCCATTTACCACAGCAGAGAAGTGGTTGTAAAATGAGAGGTCTTTAATAGCTGTGAGCTGCTTTGAGATCTTTGATCAAGTGGCATTTTCTACACAGAAAATACTATACTAACCAGGAAAGTGGAGGGAAAGGGAAATGGGCATCTTTATTCTAATCCACCTATTCAAAACTTGCCTCTCAATTTAAGGAATTTTTAGACTTAAGATCACAGTGATATCCCTAGTGCCTAGAAAAGTACCTAACACAAAGTAGACATGCAACCAATACTTGCTGGATGAGTGAATCTATTAGACACAGGAATCTACAGTCCAAAAACTGCCCTAGGAATGGTCATCACAGCATATTTTGTTCCAGGCTCACCAGGGGAATGAATTAGAGGTGTCTATTATTGATTCCCTTTGCTCAAATCTCTGGTGTTCTCTATGTCAGGCCCCCTTGGTGGGCATCTTACTTAAGTGAGTTAGAAATAGTAATTGCTTAGAAAGGCTTGAAACTTTCTTTGCTTCAAGGCAAGAAATTTCCAGAATAAAAATAAATTCATTCACTCAAAAAATCCTTCGTGTGTCTACTCTATATAAGATACCATGGTAGATAATGTGGGAGGTACAAAGATATGAATAAGACACAGTCCTGCCCTCAGAGAGCTTGCAATCTATTAGAAGAGGTAATATTTAAGGCATGTGGATGTTTCCTGAGGCAAAGATCTATTATTTTGCAAACAGAAGGTTCTAGTTCTCTTTGTCCTATTTTTTCATAACTTTAAAAATCTCTATTTTTAGTCTTGATTTCTTAATTTTAAAAAATGCCATAGATTGTATCCATGAGAAATAAAGATTTCAGTCAACTATGTTCAGCAGAACTATTAGGTTTTTGGTTCCTTTTTCATGTATGCAGTAACAGTAGTAAAACTTTAATGGAATAGAATGCATCTTGCATATCCTATAAAATGTTTCCATATCAACTTCTGTTATGAACGCTCATAACCAAGAAGTACTTTCTGACTCAGAGATTGCTTCTGGATTATACACCTGACATCCCCATTACATATACTTTTGTAAGCCCTAGACAGTTCTCCCATGGGGGAGTTCTTCATCTTTATATGTCTTAGCTTTCTGAATTATTTTTTGTCGGTCCTCTTTTTGTGTTTGAGAACTAGGATAAGTATTACAATTGGCCACTAGGTGGCGCTGCCTCACCCAAAATATAGCTAACCTAAAAATTCCTGAAATTTAGCTATTGGATTATGTTAAAGTAGGGTTTCTCATCTTGGGTAGCATTGACCTTGGAGGCTGGATAATTCGTGGTGGAGGGGGACTGAGCTGTGTAGTGGAGGATACTTAGCAGCATCCCTAACTTCCACCCACTAGGTGCCCATAGCAACCCCTCCCCAGTGGCAACTCCAGAGTGCTCTACACAACACGACACATGCGTGATAGAATCCCCTTTTGTTGAGAACCACTGTTAAACACATCAGTGCCCTGTTTTAAATAATTTTACTAGAATTCAATTACAATGAATTATTTGAATAGTTCCACTAAAATTTCCACTGCATATGTTTGCTTTCAACACATCCAAAATCAGATCTATCATCTTCCCTTTCATAAACCATTCCTCATCCAAACTTGATGCTTTCTAGCAATGGCACCATCACATTCCTCACAATCTAAATAAGAAACATCCAAGTTTTTTCCTTACCTTTTCTGATCAATCAATAAATCCTGTTCATCCTAATTCTATTATTCCTCTTATTTTCAGGTCTTCCTTTCCATTCCCCTGCAGTCGCCCAGTTCCGACTTTCATTGCTCTTAATTTCCCTCAATGCTTCTAACTTCAACCCTGAGAGACTTCTAACTGGTCTTCTTGGCCCTAGTCCTGCTGCTTCTCCCTATTCAAATCCAACACAGACCTCAGCATCACCTCATTCTCCCCAAAGTACTGCTCTACTGATATTATTCCCAAATTTTCAAACCTCCAATGACTACCTGAAACCAACTCAGGTAGGTACCAGCTGTTCTGTTTGGGGGTACCCAAAGGTTTTCATTCACCTCTCAGAAAAAACACTGGGTGCAGCGGCAACCCCACACAGGGGCCTGCCTTCTGTCTACATTCCTCTCTCCACCTCCTACCTGTCTCCCTAATCTCCACCTCTGGAAATCTTACCAGTTCATCTCAAATGCTACTCCCTCTGTGAAATATTTCCAGATTCCCCATCCCCCAATCAAACAGAATAATTTCTTTGAAACTTTATGGTGAATTCCTTGGGTCTGGAGGAAGAAATTACTTCATACAGTGTTCTAGAGAGAGCGGACTAGAAACCTGCTGCTCCCTCCCCTTGCCCTAGCCCACTCTTGGTTGCTTGTGCTAGATTTTAGTTATTTGGTGGTATGGACTGTGTCAGAAGTTTGCCTTTGTGCCTTATATGGAGTAGGCTCTCAATAAATGTTGATTGACCTAAGTCAAATTTAAAATTCAATGAAAGTCAGTATGCTTCTACATAAAGTATAGAGTCTACACAGTGATTTTAACCATGGCGGCACAATTAGAATCTCCTGTAGTGCTTTTTAAAAATCCCAACACCCAGATTAATTAAGTCATAAGCTCTGGGGTTATGGCACAGACATTCTCAGTTTATAAAGCTTCCCAGGTGATTCCAATGAGCAGCCAAGGTTGGGAAGCATCATTTTATTTCCATGACTTGGTCACAGAAACATCCAAAGAAATATAGGTGGCATAAAGCTGTAGTGTTGGCATCTGTGCAGAATATACTGTGCCCTGGTTGCGCATGCAGTGTGTGCCTGGAATATAGAAATAAGTACAGAGGCGCACACCTGGAATCCCAGCAGCTTGGGAGGCCGAGGCAGGAGGATTACATGTTCAAAGCCAGCCTCAGCAACTTAGCAACTCAGTGAGATCCTGCCTCTAAATAAAATATTAAAAGGGCTCCATGGTTAAGTGCCCCTGGGTTCAATCCCTGGTACCTCCCCCCAAAAAAGGTTCGCCATATTAGACCCTAATATTTTGTCTTCCCATATCAGACATGCAGTATTCATGAAGCCCCCGGAAGATGTTCAAAAATGGCCCAGGGAAAAGGGGAAAGTTGGTGCAATTTCACCTGACCCATTGTTTCCAATGCCATACAATCCCATTAGCACCTTTCCTGTAACTGAAGGTTCTTCATTCCTTGGTTAGTCATGGAAATGGGAATCAGAAGGAAATAGAGAAAGAATCAGAATTCCAAATAGTGAAACTAGTTTAAATGCATCCTTCTTTTTTTATTCTTCACTTAACTTTTGTGGACATCAAGGGAGAAATGAAACAGTCAAAAGACAAGCAGCAGGTAGAGTGAGGGCTCTGGAGGACACAAACCATTCCCAAAGAAGTCAAAAGTCGACTTCTGTAGGAACAGGTTCATTTAGATAATCTTCAAACAATGTGTAGATTGCCCTCCAAACATTCACTTGTAATTTGGTTGTTCAAAACTCATATTTCCCTACACACGTATCACCCAGTGCTAGATTTCCAAGTGAATCCAGAAAAGTTCATCTAATTCATGACTGAATTATAACACATCTATTACAATAGATTTGCTTATGGACCCAAGCACTGGGATCCAGGCAAAGCAGCCAGTAAGAGAAGACTTTTTCCTTCTTTTTAGTGCCAATGATGTGTCAAAGCTAAAGAGTGTCCATGGTCTTTTCTTCATCTAGCCCCAATTCTGTGTTTTCCTCCCCAGCCCCTTGTGCCTTGCATTCTATAATCCCTGCTGCTATAACCATCCCTTCACTGCTTCCCCAAAGCTTGCCAGTGTGTTTCCTGCTGCACAGTGACCTAAGTCCAGCTCCATACATCTAGGCCTGGTGTTTG
This sequence comes from Glaucomys volans, assembly GCA_020662805.1. Classification (NCBI taxonomy): domain Eukaryota; kingdom Metazoa; phylum Chordata; class Mammalia; order Rodentia; family Sciuridae; genus Glaucomys; species Glaucomys volans. The sequence goes on from JAJEJO010000808.1 coordinate 711,501, forward strand.
GAAAAAGCCATCCAACTGAACAGGTTCTGAATGCTTGAAGGTCTTTTACTTTGCAAAGGTGCTGCATTTTTTTAAAGCAGTTATTTTCTCACTCCCTCGAACTTCTAATAAATAGAATTGCTGGCAGAGTTTTAAAAGAATCAGACTGTAAGGGGAGATATAGGAAACTAAGTCAGATACCTAAATTGTACTTGTGGATGACAATCTCTTCCCATCTCCCTTTTCTCACACATCCTCCCAAAGAATCTTCTAAACCAGGATCTTGAGTCTGCTTGCATATGGGCTACTTATAAGTTGGTTGCAAACAAAGTTGCCGAAAGAAACCAAAAGCATAAGTAAATATAGTCATAATGGCTTTTTTTCAAGGTCCCTTCCAGAGTCCTTGGGTAACCTGAACTTAAAGTATTTCCACTAATGATTGAGTTGAAAATCAACGTGTCTTACCAGTAAGATGAACAGTTACTAGATTTTGATAGAGTTTGTCAAAGTAATTCCCACCACTGATGGCCTTTTCTTGGTTTTTTTTTTTTTTTTTTTCTGGAACCAGGGATTGAACTCAGGGACACTCGGCCACTGAGCCACATCCCCAGCCCTATTTTGTATTTTATTTAGAGACAGGGTCTCACTGAGTTGCTTAGGGCCTCGCTAAATTGCTGAGGCTGGCGATCCTCCTGACTCAGCCTCCCAAGTTGCTTGGATTACAGGCATGCGCCACCCCGCCCGGCTCTTTTCTTGTTTTAAGTGGATTAGTATTTAAAGAGTTAATAATGAGGCACTACTTGAAGAATGCTAAGCATCTTCTAAACTTTCACAATGCAATAGTCATCAGTATGCTTTAAAAGTTGCTAATACTGTGTTTTTAAAAAATCCATGCAGTGCAAAAAAAATTGCATATTGGTTAAAAATATGTGCACCTCTTATTTCTGTCTAATTATATTAGTTAGCATGCCTAATATTACAGAACCACGAACAAGCTGCTTTTTTTAATGTGTAAATAATAGCCACTTCAAACTCTGAAGAGCAATAGCCTTGAAATTGCAAGAAATAGAGAAAGAGACCACACTTTCCAATCCTCGGAGAATTGTGCCATAAAGGCCGAGAGTAAGCAAAAAAAAAAAAAAAAAAAAGGCTGCTGTGTAAGGGGCATAAAACACTAATTTGCTAGATGATTTTAATGTGTAAGTGAATAGAAAATGTTTCCCTAATAAGAAAAATTAAGATACTTCAATATTATTAAATGGTAAATATTTTAAGGCTGAATGCATATTTTTCTTTCTTTTTTAAAAAGAAATTTTAGCTGTAAATGGACACAATACCTTTTTATTTTATTTATTTATTTTTATGTGGTGCTGGGGATTGAACCCAGTGCCTCACATGTACTAGGCACGTGCTCTACTGCTGAGCCACAAACCCAGTCCAAATGCACATTTTTTAAAAATATTTTTTTAGTTGTAGATGGACACAATACCTTTATTTTATTTATTTATTTTTATGTGGTGCTGAGGATCAAACCCAGTGCCTCACATGTGTTAGGCAAGTGCTCTACCACTGAGCCACAACCCCAGCCTACATTTTTCTTTGAAATGTAGGAAATCATTCTAGTTTACAGATTACTTTTCCATGATGACTAAACCAATTTTTGAGTGTACAAATTTATCTGGCACAAAAGTGATCTTTTATTAATTATTCTTATCAAAATATAGAAATTATTACAATGAGTTATGACCTCTAAAATAACTCTAGAGCAACAGAAAGATAATTTAGACAGTTTAGACAGTTTAGACAGGAAAATGGAGACAGGAGTATAGTTGTGTTACAATAAAGTGTTTTGATATCCACGAGAAACATACATTGTCTTCATATTTGAAGATAATGGTATGGCATTAAGAATGATAAAAGCCAATTGCTCAATATTTGAAAACTCCCAAAGAATCTGATGTTTCTACAGAGATTTGGTGAGTTATCTGGGAACAAAAGACAGATGTTGGTAATTTTGCTACAATTGGAGTGTAAGAATCTAGTGAACTACATATTCACATTGGCTAAGTAGTCATACAAAAGATTACTGAGTGTGAGCTGGGCGTGGTGACGCACACCTGTAATTCCAGTGGCTCAGGAGGCTGAGGCAGGAGGATCAGGAGTTCAAGGCCAGCCTTAGCAAGGGCAAGGCGCTAAGCAACTCAGTGAGACCCTGTCTCTAAATAAAATACAGAATAGGACTGGGGATGTGGCTCAGTGACCGAGTGCCCCTGAGTTCAATCCCTGGTTCCAAAAAAAAAAAAAAATTACTGTGTATGGGTACCCAGTATAGAAGGTTTTGCTATATAGTTTGAGAGTAAAAAGAATTCAAATGAAAAAATTTTGAATGCAATGGTATTTTTTAATACATTGGTAAATTAAGTTTTATCCTTTCAGCATTTTGATTTCAGAAATGCCTAATCCTTCTTTCTGATTAATTTTCACTTACTTTTTTGCAAACTTTAGCTTTGCTTCTTTGATTTAAGTTTCTCTCGTCATTTCTTCCCTGTTGAGATAAAAATCTGCATAATAGGAACTCCTTATTTCTAAGAATTCTTAGGTGAATTTTAAGGGGAACTTTGATAATTCAAATGAATTTCAGACCCATTCTCTAACTTTTCCTTAACTGTAAGATAAGTCAAACACTTGAGCTTTTCCCAGAATGACAGGTAGGATAAGTAAATGTTTCTGAAGTGTTTACTTTAGAGACCTTCCAATAAAAAGGGGTAGCAGTTTTTTTTATTCCAAGGAAAATGTTAAAAATATCTTTCTCAGCCAGGCTCAGTAGAGCACACCTGTAATCCCAGGCTGAGACAGGAAAATCTCAACTTTGAGGCCAGGCAGGGCAATTTAGCAAGACTCTGTCAAAATCAAAAACTCCAAAGTAAATAGTTGATCTGTTTTTAAAATTCAAATTTCTTTCTTGCCCTCCCACTTTGTTTTTCCTTAGAAGAATAACACACAATGGTGAACTTCCTTCTTCCATGGTGGTATGTAGTATAATAATAATAATAATAAATTTTAAAATAGGTGCTTAATTTATTTATTATTTTAAATAATAATAATAAATTTTAAAATCAATAAATTTTAAAATAGTAGCTCAGAAATAGAGCCTGTGCTTAGCATGCTCAAGGCCCTGGGTTCAGTCTCCAGCAACAAAATAAAGAATTAAATCTGGAGGAAGATCAAATGAATTTAAGAAATATCCTATCTGCTTTCTGCAAGCAGATTCCAGAATTTTGTTGTTGTTGTTTTTGTTTGTTTGCTGTTTTTTTTGTTTTGTTTTGTTTTGTTTTGTTTTTTGTATCAGGGATTGAACCCAGGGACACATCCCAGCCCTTTTCATTTTTTTTATTTTGAGACAGGGTCTTGCTTGCTTAGGACCTCACTAAATTGCCGAGGCTGGCTTTGAACTTGTAGTCCTTCTGCCTCAGCCTCCAGAGCCCCTGGGATTACATTCGTGTCACTGTGCCTGGCTTCCAGAAGAATTTATTTCAGCTAGGCAGAATGGCCTAGAAGAATGCCCACTCCCGCTTCTGTGTGGAAATGTTGACTCCACAGGCAGAGAAATAGCGAAGGAGTTACCATATTCCCTTCTGGTTCAAGCAGCAAAGGACTACTCCATAATACTGTTCCAAATCCTATTGAAGAAACGTTCCAGGCCAGCCCGTCAGTGACTGTACTCTGAAATGAATTGACTTTAGGAAAACAGGTAGATTTGAACCCTCCAAAACCAGCATACCTTTTGGTCTCTGTGTGTGCTTTCTCAGCTATATTAAGTCTGAATACAAACCCATGCAAGCTAACAGATGGCACATGTGTGCATGCACACCCACACACAAATACACACTTCAAGTAAGGAGCTGTGTAGTACCCACCGCTGACTTCATTCAATCAGAGTCAATGACACCTCTTACCACTTTTGCTTTCTCTCCTTGCATGAGTTCTTTCCACTTGAAAACACATCAGGCCCTCCAAGACTCACAAATACAGTATACTTCCTTCCCAGGAAGCTTGAGTCAACTTATTTTCTAAAGTACTTTTTTGGTTACTGAATTCTTAATGGAAAAGCAACTCTGGTAGCCATTTTGAAATGTGTGGATTGTGTAAGCTGTATATTTCGCCTCTGTTACTAGTAATGAATGCACCATGGCTTTAATTCCTGTTTCTCTGCGTCACGCATGTTACCACATTCTGTGGAACCAAAAATCAGTGATCATTTAAGCCAAAACGCTTGTGAGCACAAGTCGTGTCCTTCCTCAGAAGGTATATGGTACTGTATTCTGGTAGACCACGTCATCTGTGTGACACTTATTGCTTTCCCTCACCATGCTTTCTTGAAGATTTGCTGGGGTTGTGTCTTCTTAGGAAACGTTGCAATTAGGAAAAAAATAAGAATTAAAAATCAGTATTTAATTTAATCTGGATACTTTTAAGGGCAATTTAGATGTGATGGACTGTTTCTTTATTCATTAAATAAAATTTTATTTATTCTCAACTAATTGTTGCATTGTTTGTTTTTAGTCTCAGACGTAGGGTTCTGTGTTTTGTCATCAGATGGTCAGCCAGGTAGAGCCACAAAAGAGGCACAGGAATTACCCTGTGTGCATACATGACTACAGGACCGGTGCAACTCTACACCATGTACAACCAGAAGAATAAGAAATTACACTCCATTTATGTATGGTGTGTCAAATATAACTAATCAAGTTATATTTGTCAAGTATAACCACTGTCAAGTATAACTAATTAGAACAAATTTTTTAAAATTACAGTTACAAAAAAAAGGAGACACAGGAGAGGCTGAGGAAAACAAAATTTATTATATTACATGGCTTTTTTTTTTCAACGGTGTTGGGGGTGAACCCAGGACCTTTGGCTTGCTGAGTAAGTGCTCTACAAGCGACATCCCCAGCCCCATGTGGTCTTTATTGGAGTTTCTGTGAGAAAGGCAAGACAGGGCTGGACTGAATAGCCTGAATAATTGTTTAGGACTGCAAGTTGTAGGAGAGGTCCCTAGTTGCCCAGTACCTGGCCCTCAGATAGTTAAGACAGTGGCAGATAGAGGAGGTTTAGCTCTCGATTGGTTAGTCTGTACATTTCAAAAGCATATCTTGAGTCCTTTGCTATCTCTAAGCATTGTCTAGCCCTGGGACAGACAGTTTTTCCCCAATCAGAAAGTTTTTAAGATGTTAGAATATCATGATATACAGAAAAAATTAACATGTAAACAAGTATACTCGGTATACGAGATGGGTAAGTTCTTGCTCTCCATTCAGCTCAGAACTACTACTCCATAATTCTGTTCCAAATCCCAGTGAAGAACTGTTTCTTGCCAGCCTGTCAGTGACTTTACACTGAAATGAATGACTTCAGGATAACAGGTAAATATGGACCCTCCAAAATGAGCATATCTTTTGGTCTCTGTTTTTGCATTCTCTGCTATTTTAAGTCATTTTGGGCATTCGGGGAGACACTCACTGTCAGTTTTAAATGGCAATCCTAAAGTCCTAAGTTAATTCAATTAAATTTTGTTTAAGTTTGTGTTCCATAGTATATTCAAGACCAGAAAATATATGTGAGAAGACAGGTCATATATTTATGGTCTTACGTGGACTTTGAAATTTCTTTACCCATAGGTATAGAAAAGAAATATCTTCAGTGACACTTAGGCAAAGAGCAGATTTTAATTAAATTCATCTGCAAAATAACACTTTGCTTTCACTGCAACAAAGAAAAAATTTGAGTGGACTGAGCCTTAATTGTTGAATCCTTCATCGCTGTGCAGACAATCCAAATACATCCCATCTAGCCCGTAACTAGCAGAAATTTTAGATCCTTGTTAGTATAGAGGTTACCTGATTAAGAAACTGGCTGCACTGGATATTTAGAAAGATAGCCGGGTGTGGTGGCGCACGCCTGTAATCCAAGCAACTTGGGAGGCTGAGTCAGGAGGATCTCGAGTTCAAAGCCAACCTCAGCAACTTAGCAAGGCCCTAAGCAACTCAGTGAGACCCTGTCTCTAAATAAAATACAAAATAGGGCTGGGGATGTGGCTCAGTGGCCGAGTGTCCCTGAGTTCAATCCCTGGTTCCAAAAAAAAAAAAAAAAGAAAGATAGCCTAGTTCTTCTTAAGATCTATAAAGAATAGGAAGTCAACCACTTTTAAGTAATGAAGTTAATAGTGTAATTATAGATATTGTTTAATTAAGTGATTTTCCAATCTTGGCAGCCCATTAGAATCACCAGGGAAGAATTTAAATATCTGTGTTTGGGTCCCACCCTGGAGCAGTGAAATCAATTCTTGGAGTGGAGCCCTAGGCTTGGGGTACTGTATCCAAGACTCCAGAGGTGTGATTTTAGTGAGCAATCAAGATTGAAAGCCACTAAATTAATTGGCTGTTCCCATCTTGGTAGTCCTTTTGGCTTTTTTTTTAGTTGTTGATGGACCTTCATTTTATTTATTTATTTATTTATTTATTTATTTATTTATGGTGTTGAGGATCAAACTCAGTGAGTGCCTCACATATGCTAGGCAGGCGCTCTACCACTGAGTCACAACCCCAGCCCTCCCTTTGACTTTTACCTGGTTCTTCAAGACTTCTGACCTTAGGATTTGGGACCTCAACCTCCAGGTGGCATGCAAAGAGACCTCCCATATAACTGGGCAAACCAAAATGCTGCCTTGGGCAGGTTTTCCTTTATTATTTAATGCTGCTTTTCTGGCACTTATCCCTGGTCCTTCACTATTGAAGGATTCACTTATATTCTGGTCAGAACGGTTTAGTGATTAGTGCATGTGTGTTCTTTTTGACTGCCCATCCAAGGGTAAAGAAAGTGTTGCATAAGCCTGGGAAGGAGTAGGTACTTAATAATATTTGTTGCTGAGAAAAGGGAACCCAAGTATAAGAATATTTTTGAGCTGGGTGTGGTGGCACACACCTGTAATCCCAGCACTTTGGAGGCTGAGGCAGGAGGATTGCAAGTTCAAAGCCAGCCTCAGCAACTTAGTGAGGCCCTAAGCAACTCAGTGAGACCCTGTCTCTAAATAAAATACAAAATAGGGCTGGGGATGTGGTTCAGTGGTGGAGTGCCCCTGGGTTCAATCCCCAGTACCAAAAAAAAAAAAAAGAATATTTTTGAATTTCAATACATCCCGTTGTCAAACTAGAAAGAAAATGGATTTTCAAATGTAAACACAATAAAAATACTGAGGCAACTTTTAGATAGGATGTATAATAATACATGAATCTGGACTTTGAAAAGATTTTATACTTGCTTCATCTAAGCCCCTAATTCATAAACCATAATGAATCTCCCAAAATACAGTTTAAGGAGTTTCATCAAACATTGACATCAATGGTTTTACTTTTCCCTCAGTGTCTTGTAGAAAAACAAACAATTAAGTGGAAATTTTAGGAGTTCGGTAAGATCTAAATTGCTTCTAGAAATTTCCAAAACATAGAAACAGGCAGTTAAAGGCATAATATTTAAGAGACAAATTCTTTTTGAGAGAGCGAATTTAAGGATGGAGACTATGAAATTAGAATCCCATCATTTTAATTATTTATTTCATTAAGAAAGTACTTTTAAATTGATAGCCAAAAAAGAAATTTATTAAATAGTTTTTTCTGTGCAAGGTTCTATACTAGAAGCCATTGAGACAGAGTGAAAAGTATGGTTCCCTTTCATAAGGTATGAGAGTAAAAGAATAGCTGAATGTATGGAGGTACCCTTTTTTGAGATGGGAACTACTGGACCAATACTAGTTTGGTTGAAATCTGAGTTTGGGCCATGTTAATTTGAAATGCCTACTAATTGGGCTGAGGTTGTCGCTCAGTGGTAGAGCATATGCCTAGCATATGTGAGGCACTGGGTTTGATCTTCAGCACCACATAAAAAATCAAATAAAGATATTGTGTCCACCTACAACTAAAATAAAATATTTTTTAAAAAGGAAGAAAGAAATGCCTACTAATCATTCAACTAGAGAAGTAAAGAAGACAGCCAGTTAATGAACCAAGTTGTAAAGTTTGGGATTTGAGAACATATTTGGCAATCATGAACATAAAACTGCAACCATTTCCCTGTGAGTAGATGATGCTACTGAAGAAGGAAATATAAAAAGAAAAGGTCCAGAGAGAAAGATGTGACACCCTACCTGAAAATGATTAAAGCTCTTAATATATTTTTGAGAACTTCTCTGAGGAATATGCTTTTTTAGCACTAATTTTATTGATTCTAAAACTCCACAAACTTAAGGAGGTTATTAATGAAGATTTTCAGGAGGTCTAAAAGGACTTTTGTGCCCAAATAGTGACTTAGGCAACTGTTAATTCCAGTGCAGGCTGCAGAGTGGAAAGATATCTTGGGATCATCACTTCTAGAGCTTCTACTGCACTACACAGCATCTTCTAGATAAGAAGTTAAACATTTTGCTCTTTAATTTAAAGTGAAAGAAGTAAAGTCCTGAACCCTCCTTGATTTCTCATTAACATATATCAGGTGAAAAGGGAAATTCACCATCAATCTTCCAGTGGATGCGTAAGGATAAACATGTGATTTTGTAAGATTAAGTCACTTTCCTATATTACAAACCAAATAGGTTTTTTTTGGCAGTACGGGGAATTGAATCCAGAACCTCACATGCTAGGCAAGCTACCACCAAGCTACATCCGCAGCCTTCCAAAATGGATTTTGATAATTAGATATAACTAAGAAAATAATTTTGATGAAGACATTCTGTAGATAGACTGCAAATAGGAGACTGTAAGTTTAGGTTTTGGAATTGATAATAAAAGGATTTGGAGGATATCATTGTTTTTGTTGATTTGTGACTAATTCTAAATGCATAGATAACTAAAAACTCCGTTTTTCCTAATTATGAGCAAGACATTTCCACAAATGCATGTGGTGAGTTAACAACAAGTCACTCTTTAAATTAAAGGTTGCTTTATGAATGAATGAATGAATGGTTAAGTAAATTTATAAAAATAATTCAAACACTATGTGTATTATTTTGCTCCTTTCTCCCACATTTTTATTGATGCATTATAGTTGTACATAATGGTGAGATCTGTTGTTACATATTCATACATACACATAATACAACAATATAATTTGACCAATATTATTCCCCAGTATATCCCTTTTCCTTTTCTTTCTCCTACCTCCGGTTTCCTTTCCTCTGTTCTACTGATCTTTCTTCCATTTTCATGAGATCACTGATACCCCATCTTTATTTTCCTTTTTCTTCTCTAGCTTCCACATGAAAGAAAACATATACTTCACTTGACCTTCTGAATTTGGCGTATTTTGCTTAACATAATGGTCTCAAGTTCCATCCACTTTCCTGCAAATGACATAATTTCATTTTTCTTTATGGCTGAATAAAACTCCATTGTTTAAGGAGTTTCTTTATTCATTCATTCATTTATAGACACTTGGGCTGCTTCCATGGTTTGACTATTGTGAAATGTGCTGGTATAAACATGGGTATGCATGTATCACTACAGTATGATGACCAGTTCCTTAGGATGAATACTGAGGAGTGGTAATACCCAGTGATAACTGGGTCTTACGGTGGTTCCATGTCTAGCCTTTTGAGAAACTTTCATACTGATGTCCATAGTGGTTGTACTAATTTCCATCAACAGTGTAAATGTGTTTCTTTTTCTCTACATCCTCTCCAGAATTTATTATTGTTCACATTTTTTGTTATTGTTGTTGATACCAAGAATTAAACCCAGGGGTGCTTGACCACTGAGTCATATCCCCTGTCTTTTAAAGTTATTTTTTTTATTTTGAGACAGGGTCTCACTAAATTGCTGACGCTGAACTCAAATTTGCAATCCTCCTAACTCACCCTCCTGAGTGGCTGGGATTATAGGCTTGGGTCACAATGCCATACTATATATTGTTTGTATTCTTGATGACTGCCAGTCTGACAGGAGTGAGATTAAATCTCAGTGTAGTTTTTGTTTGTTTGTTTGTTTGTTTGTTTGTTTGTTTTGGTACTGGGGATTGAACCCAGGGGCACTCAACCACTGAGCCACATCCCAGCCCTTTTTTGTATTTTATTTAGAGACAGGGTCTCACTGAGTTGCTTAGGGCCTCGCTAAGTTGCTGAGGCTGGCTTTGAATTCGCGATCCTCCTGCCTCAGCCTCCCAAGTGCTAGGATTACAGGCGTGCGCCACCACGCCCGGCTTCGGTGTAGTTTTGATACGCATTTCTCTAATTTATTTTGCTCCCGTTTTGATTAGCCATAATGGTAGTGAAGCCTTTATCATTCAAACTTGTGCTGATTAAAAAAATCACCCCAGGCATGGCGGTGCAAACCCATAATTCAGCTGAGGCAGAAGGATTGCAAGGTCAAGGCCAGCTAGGCTTAGCAACTTAGTGAGACCCACCCACCTCAAAATTTAAAAAATAATAAGAAGAAGGATTGGGGATGTAGCTCAGAAATCACTTTCACAAGCAACATTTTTTTAGGGGGAGAGGATACAGGAGATTGAACCCAGGGCACTCTATCCCTGCGCTACATTCTACAGGGTTTCCCTAAGTTGGTCAGACTGTCCTCAAATTTAGGATCCCCTGCCTCAGTCTATCAAACTGCTAGAATTACAGGTCTGTGCCACGGCACCTGGTTATAAGCAACATTTGTTTCTCCCAGTGTTCCTTGTAGAAACATACATATATAGAGATACATATTCCTATGTGTGTACACTTATGTGTGTATATGTACATATATGTATATTCCTATATACATCTAGAAATAAACATATATTTGGAAAGAATTTAGTAATTGGCTTAGTAGTAATAAAAATAAAATATTGAGGAACTACATATCTTGTTATTTAAAAGCTAAATTTCCATTTAAATTTTTTAAAAATAACCACCAAAAATGTATTTCCAAGGTAACAGAGAAAAGTTTCAAATTTCTTACTTACGCTCTCATCAGTATGTGTGTTTTGACGAAGTATTGGGAAACAGCACATTTGCTGATTTGTAGGATTAGATTTAAACATTACGCTTTATTCAGGGAAACACTCAACATATTACGCAACGCAGGGTACTTGGCATGAAAAACAAACCCCGTTATTCATATTTTACAAAATCTATATTTAATCTGTACACAGTTTAAAAAAAACAGCGCACCCATGCCCAAGAACTCTACCAAAAAGCGAAAGTCTGGCTCTACTTGACGCATGCACACACGATACACTGAGCATAAATGCATTTACACGACGCGGGAAGGCAGCTGTGTCGAGCAAACAAGCAACGCATCGCATAACTTCACCCGAACCCGACAAACTTACAAAGTTTAAGGTGATTATTTCTCTGAGGACTGAAATTGCAGAAGAGACTAATCCTATTTTTTTCTTAAGCTTCTTTTCCCTCAAAGTAGTCCAGGAAAGGGGTTGGGGCATTATTATCAGAGCAATGGAATTCACAGGATTCATTAATGAAAGCTACAAAATACAGAAAAGGACGAGAGGCAATAAAATTGCGTCCGTAGGTGTGAGGATACGAATGAAAGGAATCTGAAAGTTTATTAGTTTGATTTGAAGAATCCTCGGCCACCGGAAGCCATTGCGGATATCTGGGGGGAGGGCTGCGGCTCCGGAGCGGGATCCCTGGGCATCTCATCCCCGCGAAGCCGCGCTCCCTAACTGGCCATCTGGAAGGGCTCTGGGTGGAAGCCGAAGAGCCTCTGGCCGTACGGCTCGCTGTCGCCCGGCAGCTTCGCGCCCGCGAAAGGGATGTAGTGGTCGTGGCTGAAGTGCTCACAGTGGAGATTGACCCAGTCCCGCTCCGAGCCCAATCGCTCGGCCTCGGCCAGGATGCGGGTCAGGGCCATTATGTAGCTCAGCGCCATCTGCAGGGTCTCGTACTTGGACAGTTTTTTATCCTGGCCCCACTGGGGCACTACCCTGCGCAGGCGGTCGAAGGCGGTGTTGAGACCCTGCATGCGGCGGCGCTCCCGCGCGTTGGCCGCCAGGCGCCTGCGCGCCGCGCTCTCCAGCCGGCCGGCTCCGGCGCAGGTGCCCGCGCACTCGGCACCGCCCGCGCACGGAGGCGCGGCGCGTGCTCCCGCTGACGGGCCGCTGGGTTTGCAGGACTTCATCTCCGGCCTGGAGGTGGGAGGGGCGGAGCTCAGCCGCGGGCTCAGGACCTGTGCGTGGACTTTCCTACCCAGCAGCTCCCCGATGTGGCTCTTCTTAGCAAATAAGTCACAAAAAAAGTAACTCACGTGCTAGCAGTCTACAGTGGGGAGTGCGGGACTCGGCCTTCTGTTCTGCTGAATAACCAGGCTGTCTCTTCACTTACCCAAATGTAGGGGAAATTGAGATGCTCAAGAAAAAGTCATTTTTCCCAACGTGAAGTTGAAAAACAGAAGGAAACCTTGCAGCAGAGTTTGATGTGGCTGGTGCAGGGGAGGCCTTTCCAGTCCTCTGGGAAAAGCCAAGGCTGCCTTCCAATAAAATGAAATCTTTCCCGAAGCTCAGCTAAGGAGGAGCGCTTTTACCGCAAGCAGTAGCTGTCGGAGAGCGCGGGATGAATCTTTGAGGGAGGAGAATTTATAGCCGATGGCTAAAGGAGGGAACAGGTGGTGGCAGGTGGGCGGGCGTCCCTAGGCTTCCATCTCAGCACCTTCCTACCCTGGGAACTGCAGGGGGGAGGGGGACGACGCACAGCAAAATCCTGACATTACTTGCCTTGTCTGTTGAAGTTTCTCCAAAGCTATGTCCAACACTAACACACCATCTGGAGTGGCCTGGCTGTCCCCAAAAGAATAACAAGGTGGGGGTGGGGGAAGAGCTTGATCCATCTTTTCCCATATCCGCGGGCAGCTTACATTTCAAAAACTTAGCCAAGATTTTTAAATTATTAGAAATCGTTTGTGTGAAGATGTTAATTTTGATATTAGGAGATAGGTGTATCAGAAGTCAAGTATAGGCTAACTTTGTTGAGAAGTGTGACAATTTTGCATAATGGTGACATTTTTGTTTCATTTGTTAAGTTAATTGGAACATATTAGCAAGTCCTAATATTGCGACCTGGAATTTTAGTGTGCAAATAATTTTGCTGTTTTCTCATTAATCACTTATTATGTCAAAATATATTAACGTGTATATTTAAAGCTTTATATTATTCTAATTATGTAATTGGATTGCACGAGTTCAATTATCTAGGCAAATTAATTCATTATCGATACTTCATTTCCCTTTTCAAAAATGTTTGTGGGACATATACAGAGATGATAACTTATTAATGATTTGACATTTAAATCTAAAAAACCAATAATGCACATAGATGTGCAGAATGCAAACAGCTAAGTAATCTGTAAGGTTTAAAAAATAACTCCTATTGAAAGATTTTTGCCCATCTCATGAAGCTGAAAATATTTCATAAAACTTAAATGTTTCAGTTACGTTACCTGTCTTCAGGAACAATAATGAAGCTGTGATTTTCACTATTGGTAATGATTATATGATTTATACAGAAAAATAATTATTTTGATTTTCTCATGTCAGCTTGTTTCTTGTTCTTAAGAGAAATCATGACAAAACTTCAAATAGGTCCAATTCAGAATCATTTCTGGATTTTTCAGGAAGACCAAGTAAGCTCTTTGTCCTTTTGAAATATGGATGTGTCAGCATTATTCTCAGATATTTTAGTTTAATTAAATTACCAACAAGCTCTCACAAATCAAGTCTTTTAACTGTGACTTACTTCCCCTGTCATTGCCTCAGACTGTAACCCCATTGTGACTGCCCTGACTCCAAGTCCCATCTTCCCATAAATAGTTGATTAATCCCCAGCTGAAACGATGACAATGAAATGAAGTTGAATAACATGAAGACAATAGGATGCAATTGAACATTAATGATCTTCAGCATGACAGATGTTGAACACAGACATTTGCAAGGCGCCTCCCAGCTCTGTTACTGAGTCCTAAACAGTGTTGGTTAGGAACAGGAGTCCTGTGACAGCAAAGACTGTGTTATTTAGTCATCAAAATGTCAACTATATGTGTTTTTTTTTTCATTTTTCTTGGAAATCTACCCTGTTAATGCTATTGCTTTTCAAATTCATTTATCTAATCTCTTTCCCCTGAAGAGCTCCCTCTGGGCTGCTCCATGGAATGTTTGTCTGCAAAACAGTCCATGTGCTAGTTCTGGTCACAATTGTACAAAGTATTCACGAAATGTATACTTTTGCAAGTCATGTACCTGGGTTGGTGAACTGATAGCCCACGTACCCGAGCATTGAAAGCATTAAAGAGAAAAAGGAAACAGCACTATGTGCACAACACAGCTACATTAGAACATAAACTAGAGGATAACTATGACATGAAATTGATCCAAGGATAGAAAGCATTGCTGAAATTAAAGGGCCTAAGAGAGCCTAATGTAAGACATTTCCCAAACGTATCCTGAAAGACATTAGTACTACAAAGATGCTTCGGGGGGAAAAGGGTTCCAATGTCAAATAAGTTTGGAAAACATATGTGCTATTTCTCACTTGGAGAGTCATGAAGCAGAATTGGCAGGGGAAAGCTTCTGAGAAATTCTGGAGTAAAGAAACCTATTGGGCTGGGGATATTGCTCAGGTGGTAGAGAGCTTGCCTCACAAGCACAAAGCCCTGGGTTCAGTCCCCAGCATCGCCAAAAGAAAAAAAAGAAAGAAAAAAAGAAAAAGAAACCTATTGACTTCAGCATTTCCTAGACCTGCTTAAAGGCAGATTTTTTTTTCCTAAAAAGATCTATTAACATTCCTTGGACACTTTTCCAAGCCTGTTCTAGCATCTTCCATTTATTTTGTAGAAGAGGAGACTGAGATCCAGAGACTGAACACTGTGCTTGAAGGCATGAAGCTATTTAATGACTGGATTAAAACAAGAAGTCCTTTGATTTGAGTTTAAAATTATGAGATCACTTAAGGCCCTTATTTTGTAATGGGGTAACAGAGATCCATCCCAGTTAAGCAAGTCATGAATAAAATTTTCAGGAACATAATTAGAAAGGTTAAGGGATAGTGTTTTTCATGTTACAACTCTAGTGTCTGGCAGTGCCTAAAAAATAACAACCCAGATAATGACTGGAATAATAAATTAGATAAATGATAGAAGATGATCAGAATGAGCACATTCCTAGTGAATAAACTGATACTGATCATTTCCATCCTCTCACTTATAAGGAACAGAAATCATTCCACGTTTTGTATGCAGACTAAGTTCTTTATTATTTATTATTTTTTAAAAAAATCCATAGTATTTGGACCAGAAGAAACTGCATGTCAGACTAATTTCCATAATGTTCCTATATTGAGGCTAAGATCCTACCAGTTGAATTGACAAGTTACTGTTGTTAAATAAAGTTTGTAAGAAGCCATTGATTTGAACTAGGTTCCTGTATTGGGCCCAACAGACCAAACCAATATGGAGTTATTCATGCTAAATGAAACTAATTAACTTAGTAGTATACTCAGATAACAAATGACTGAGTATCAGTTAGTTATAGCAGCAAAACTTTAGTCAATCCTAGGCAGATAACTGATTAAGGAAAAAGCTGTAACCAATTAAGTGCTATACCTGACTTCCGTTTTCTAACTATAATTATTCTTTGTAAGTACTATCTGATCATGTCACTGGCCAAAGTTCTTTGAACCTGTTATAGTTCAGAAGCCTGCCCAACTCTGGAATCATAAATAAAAGGCAATTAAGATATTTAAATTATTGCAGTTTTGTCTTTTGACATTATTATCTGGAGGTCAGTCAGAAATCAAAACTGGTGAATGAAGATATGGAGATGTCAGAGGGTGAGGCAGTGAAGGAGCTTACATTTGAAAAAGGAATAGAAAATAAGAGAAATACTATCTTAGAGGTAAAAAAGATCAAAGGTTGGGAATTATTACATGTGTGGAATAGACCCCAGGGTATACATTTCTTGTATTATTCAAAACCATATTTCAGGGCTGAGACTGTGGCTGAGTGGTGGAGTGCTTGCCTAGCATGCATGAAGTACTGGGTTTGATCCTCAGCACCACATACAAAATGAAATAAAATAAAGTTGTTTTTTTAAAAAAACATTTTATTTTTTTCAATAAAAACTCTTGGCCAGATGTGGTGATCCATGCCTGTAATCCCAGCAACTTGGGAGGCTGAGGCAGGAGGACTGCAAGTTCAAGGCCAATTTCAGCAACTTAGTGAGAGGCTAAGCAACTTAGTGAGACCTGTCTCAAAATAAATAACAAGGGCTGGAAATGTGGTTCAGTGTTAAGCACCTCTGGGTTCAATCCCTAGTACCAAATAAATAAAATAAACAATGGAAGCTCTAAAAAAAAAAAAAAACCATACAATTAAAAGAGAGGCAAAAAATGTTCATCCTGAAATTTGCAGAAAAAAAATATAGAAAAGAAGACTGAGGCTTCCTTATGAAGGGTGTGGAAATCAAGGAGCTCTGAATACCCCAAAGACTAAAAGGCAAGCTAGCAAAAAGGAATGATGAAGTTGAGCTCCACTTATATTTTATTAAAGGCCACAAGAGGAAGGTGTTAAGAGCTCTTGTAGCTTTATAATGTAGTTACTAGGAAGGGAAAAGAAATCCCCAAAGGATTAGTATGTTCAGAAAGAAAGGAAGGGAGAGGCCAGTTCTTGTACCTCTACTCCCTTCTGCTCAAAGGTCCAGGGAAGAGAAAATCATGAGGAGGCCAGAAACTAAGAAGAGAAGACTAATAATGGGATCCAAGAAAAATGGCAATGATGTGGACACTGTCCCAGGCCCCAGAAGTTATCACTAACCAGAAAGTACAAATTTTCCAAAAGGTTGGATTCTCCAACCCCAGGGACTCCACACTTCTTGAGAATTCTGGTTCAGCATCCTGCTTTCATTTTTAGCTGTCATGAACCAGACTGATTTGTGCATTTTGAACTCTGCCTTCACTTTTCTTGCTAGTGGATTTTTTTAAAAATTTTTTGTTGTTTTGTAGATGGACACAAAGCCTGTATTTTGTTTATTTATTTTTAGGTGGTGCTGATGATCAAACCCAGTGCTAGGCAAGCTCTCTACCACAGAGTCACAAACCCAACCCAGCTAAGGGATCTTAGCAGCTTTGGAGTCAGTTTTGGATCCTGACTCTCCCATCAACTAATTGAGCTGTGTGCTCTGGAGTAATCATTTATGTTTCTCCATCCACAAGGCAGGAATCACAATGCCTACCTCACAGGCAGAACCGAATATTAAATGAGACTGTGCTTATAAAGGATTCTGCCTGACCTCTAAGAAAACCATCCTTTAAACAACAACTCATAATACTTACACTGAACAGTTTTTACAAATGATAAAAAAAGTAAACTTATCAGTTTCCACAGCTTTTGGATGTAATAAATAATTTTTGAGCCTTTTACACATAAAGCAATGAAAGTCATGGTGTGAATCCTGACTTTTTTTTCTTTTTTTTTTCGTTTTTTTTTAATCCGGGTTTAGAACTCAGGGACACTCGGCCACTGAGCCACATCCCCAGCCCTATTTTGTATTTTATTTAGAGACAGGGTCTCACTGAGTTGCTTAAGGCCTCACTAAGTTGCTGAGGCTGGTTTTGAACTCGCGATCCTCCTGCCTCAGCCTCCCAAGTGCTGGGATTACAGGCGTGCGCCACCACGCCCGGCTAAATCCTGACTTTTTTACCTTGGACAACTTAACTTCTCTGTGTCTCTTGCCTTAACTGTAAAAGAAGGCTAATAATAAAATCCATTTCATGGAACAGAATTGAGTGGGTTAAGCTGGTCATAGTGGCATACACCTGTGACTCAGGCGACTGAGGCAGGAGGATTGCAAGTTTGACACCAGCCTGGAAACTTAGTGAGAACCTGTCTCAATTAGAAAATAAAAAGGGCTAGGGACATACCTCAGTGGTAGAACCCCACTGGGTTCAATTCCAGTACTGAAAAGAAATCAAATGAGTTACTCTTTGAAGCACTTAAATGTATGCCTAGCGTACAATTAAATACAATATAGGTGCTTGCTTGAATAAACAAAATGACCTGTTGCAATTTTCCAGGGTGCTGAATAGTCACCTGCTCCTTCTGCACATTTTTGTTTCCTTTTTCTCCGCTCTTCAGTGCTTATACCATAGAGTGTTCAGGGGAAGGAGGAAAGGGAAAATTCAAAGGAGTTCATTTTGTTCTTGATATTGAAGCAATCTTAGCTTGAAATATCAGATAGAAGATAAAAGTCCACTCAGGCAAAGCTTTACTGGGTGGTAATTTAGTGGTTTCATCATAGTTTGAGGTTTTTAATTTTAAAACTTCAGACATATATTTAAGTGTAATTTTGAGCCCCCTCAGCCCTTGCACACTACCTTCCCCTCTCTTCCTTGATAGTGGCAGCCATCTCCTACCCAGCATTATAACCATCGTCAGACCCTCTGTGAAGCCCAAGATCGTCAAAAAGAGACTGAGCTCCTCAGAGGCTCAGGAGGCTCAGAAGGCTGAGACAGGATAATCTGGAGTTCAAAGCCAGCCTCAGCAAAAGTGAGGCACCTAAGCAACTCAGTGAGACCCTGTCTCTAAATAAAATACAAAATAGGGCTGGGGATGTGGCTTAGCGGTTGAGTGCCCCTGAATTCACCGGTAACCACCCCCACCAAAAAAGACTGAGAACTGAGAAGTTCATCTGGCACCACTCAGATTATATGTCAAAATTCAGTGTAACTGGTGGAAACCCAGAGGTCTGGACAACAGAGTATAGAAAGATTCAAGGACCAGACATTGAAGCCAAGCATTGGTTATGGGAACAACAGAGAAAAAAAGTACATGAGTCTTGGTCCATAACTTGAAGGAACTGGAAGTTCTGCTGATTGATGTACAATAAATCTTACTGTGCTGAAATTAAAGAATAGCCCAGTCAGTCATCACAATCACTGATTCCAATGTCAGACTGCACAGCCAAGAAAATGAATAGACAGCTCATGTGCACATATTATTTGTGTTTAAATAAAACCATAAAAACTACCCCCCAAAAGTACAATTTTCATGGGATGCTTTACTTTCCACTGTGTTTACCATTTAAGGCCCTTCCTTCCTAATACTGGGGTATTTGAGAAGACAAATCAATAATCATGATGTTCCTTCATGAGTGTGTTAGTTAGCTTTTTGTTGCTATGACAAAACACCCAAGAAAATCACCTTAAAGGAGGAAAGGTTCATTTCTAGCTCACAGTTTCAGAGATCTCAGTCCATGGTCAGCTGGCTCCATTCCAATGGGCCTGTGGTGAGGCAGAGCATCATAGTAGAAGGGTATGGCAGAGGAAAGCTGCTCAGCTCATGGCATCCAGGAAAGCAGAGGGCAAAAGATAGAGTCCCACCTCCTACACTTTCCACCACTTCCCAATTGTCCACTCAGCTATGAATCCATCAATGATCTAATTGTTTGATGAGGTTAGAACCTTCATGATCCATCATTCCCCAAAAGCCTCACCTCTGAATATACTACATTGGGAACAAGCTTTCAACACATGTGCCTTTGGGAACATTTCAGATTCAAATCATAACAATGAATATAGTCCACATGTGCTGGACTGTTATGGTAAACTTAGGCTGGACTTTATATTTCTCAGAATGCCCTTTCCTCTGTGGTTCCAGACTTGGGTTGGGCAAAAATAAAGTTGTATGAGCTCTAGGCAGAAATAAAGCCATCATTCTGTGTAGACAATTGGTCAGAGTCCTTGAGACAGGCGCAGAAGTGCCTGTGGATCTATTTGTCCTTGTTCTTGCTCAAGCTACACTCAGTGCGCCCTCCCAACCGCTGGCCCTGCTGATCAACAGTAGCCCCAGGCCCACTACTAGATGTTTCTTGTAAACTTACAAAAGGGGGAGCCACGAAGAACCTGACTTCTATACCAGCCCTAACACCCCATCTCACCTCAGCAGCTGGACATACCTGGCTTCCAGATTCCCCTGCAAGCTCCGACTCGTTCACCCAAGCTGGTGCCGCTAGTAACTGCTCTCTGACCATTCTTTGACAACCTCTTTTGAACCTTTATGTCTCTAATTCCTCCCCTACTTGTGCAAGATCTGATCTTTTTGCCATTATAGCACCATGACTCTGCTTTCCTGATAGTTCATGCAAACCACAGGACCTTATCTCCTACTGGAGACTCTTCACACCAGAAGTCAATTGTCTATGTGTCCACCAGGACTAGAGATTTTATCTCTTGGGGAGTAATAAGTATTTTCATTGAATCAGCCCTATCCTAGGCAAATGGATAAGACAGCTTTGAAGCTATTGGAATTCACAATCCATTTGTACAAATGAGATGCAACACATATTATAAACTACCCAGAGCCATAAATCAGGTCTTACTCCCTAAGAGGCATAAGACAGAGAACACTAACATATAGGAAAAGATTAGACATTTCACTGATAGTTGTTTTACCTCATCCTTTAATTTTCTATTTTGAGGTCTGTTTTATAAAAGATAAAATATGAATGCATATGCTTATATGTGAGTATGCACTGAACCTCTTCCTGCTCCCCTCCTTTTTGTGGCAGAAGGACATGATCAGAAAGATTGCGTCTACTCTCCTAGGTATGAGGGTGTACACAGTTACCACCCATAGGAGCTCAGAGCCACGGATTATGCTCTGGAAGAAGGAGTTCAGCTGGTGAACTGAAATGACACCACTTCTTACTTCTTTCTGGTGTCTCTGATGGTACCTTTAACAACAGTCCTCTCAAGAGATTGCTAGCCGGGTGTGGTGGTGCATGCGTGTAATCCCAGCATTGGGAGGCTGAGGCAGGAGGATCGTGAGTTCAAATCCAGCCTCAGCAACTTAGAGAGGCCCTAAGCAACTCAGTGAGACCCTGTCTCTAAATAAATACAAAATAGGGCTGGGGATGTGGCTCAGTGGTGGAGTGCCCCTAGGTTCAATCCCCACTACCAAAAAAAAAAGGTTGCTGTTTCTCTTCCTCTCCTCCAACTTGGGCCTTCTTCACTGTTGCTCCTTCTGCATCAAATGCAATTTCCCCAGATCTGCCTGTCTGGCTCCCTGTGTCATTCAACTCCTATTCTATCTGATGTTCAGTTTCCTTAGTGTTTTGTTTGGAAACTCCAGAAATTGGGGGGCTTTCTCTGTACTGTTCCTAGCTGTATCTTTAGAACCTAGAATTGTGTCTAGCACATAGTAGATGTTCAAGAAATATTGCTGAAAGAAAAAAAGCAAAGGATGGGAAAAAGATAACTGGAGGGCCCACACAAGGGGAGAGGAGTCGCTGTTCACTTAGCAACATAGCTCTTTTTCTTCTTGCTTATAGTCCCTGTTTGGGGAATCATGTCCTATAAAAGCAATAGCCCTAAATCTGCTGCTTTTGTTTCTGCTGTGAAAGTGTGGTATCCACTATTTTGCAGTGAGCAGGTGGCTTACTTCCCCAAAGGGTGGCTCTCATTGCAATCCAGGTTTCAGGCAGTACCTGAGTCAGCTCAGTGTAAAAGCTGAGGCTTTGCTGGTCCAGGCCAGCCGCTGATGTCGGCTCCCTGCTCCAGGGGGAAGCAGTTTTCTGTTTATTTTAGTGCTCTTGGCCCCCACACACACCCCACACCTTTGGTACTGGGGGTTGAACATAGGCAAGTGCTCTACCACTGAGCTATATACAACCCATTTTTATTTTGAGACAGGATGTTCTCAAACTTGTGATCCTCCTCCCTTAGCCTTCCAAGTAGCTAAGATTACAGATCTTAGCTGCACCAGTGGACTGAATTTCATTTGTTCAACAATTATTTATTGTACTTACTGTGTGTCAGGTACTGTTCTAGGCACTAAACATAGTACTGAATGATCTGAATATTGAAAATTGATATTATTGGTATCTTCCTTTAAAATTTATTTCCTGTTCTTCCAAATAGGTTATAAGCTCTTTGAGGGAGGGGCAAATTTTAGATATCTGTGTCTTGCTAGAGTGTTTAATAAATACATGTATGCTGCTTGGTTGGCTAACGCTTACTAAAGTTGAACTTAAACTAAGGAAATGCATATCATCATCATAAAGAAACACATTGAGGGAATATTCACCAAATCCTTACCATGGGTTAGTGCCCATCCTCACAACCTCCTTTGAATGGGGACTGTTAAAATCCTCATTTTGTGTCCAAGAAGCCTGGTTAAACTAAGCAACACAGTGGCCAGAATTCCAGATCTCTTCCTCCACAGAAATCCTACTTGTGCTGCAGTGGTTCTTGTCTGGAAGAACTTCCATGACAGGGCCAGGGCCTGCCGAGACACCTGGTCCTGATCCCGATCCTATCAGCTACTGTATGTGTTGTGGGGAAAAGAGGGAGGACTTAAAGAGATGAGTGTGGGGTGCAAGCGTCCTCAAGGGGACCACCAGAAGTTATGCGATTAATTCATAATGCAAAGCATGAACTGTGAAGAAGCCTGGAGGAAGTTCTAGTGGATCATGTGATGTCTACCATAAGCTAAAGCAGTGCCACTAATTCTGGGTACACCCTGCAGACATGAGTATGGGCTGAGCCAAGGCAGTGATATCAAGGCATTAAGAGGCAAAGGGCTTCAAGAAGATGCTCATGCTATCTGGGAGAGGCTGAATCGTCATGGGAGAGAGAATGTGCTCCATGGAGAAGATGTGGTCCATGGCCAGAGACGAGAAGCTGTACTGGTCTTAACAGGGACTTGTGTCTTCAGCTCTGCTGCAAAGTTACACAACCCTTGATGACCCATTATGCAAAGTTTCCCCATTTCAGGGAGCTGGGAGAGAGATTTTGATATCTTGTTCGGGGATGTTGTCCAGCTGTCACTGATAAATGGATCCAACCTTAGTAGAAGAGCTTAGAGGAAGCCTTTTGAAGAAGATGAGGCCAGAGTCTTCTAGTCTGAATCAGTGCCCAAATATAGATTAGAATCCCTGGAAGGAAAGAAGGAAGGAAGGAAGGAAGGAAGGAAGGAAGGAAGGAAGGAAGGAAGGAAGGAGGGAGGGAGGGAGGAAGGAGAGGGAGGGAGGGAGGGAGGGAGGGAGGAAGGAGATAGCTGTATATCATGGAAGGAAATATTTCCAATGATAATGGTGGGAAACCCAGGACCTTCTTCACTGTATGATTGGCAGAGCCAAGGCTACATTCCAGCTCATGACCAAATGGAATACTATAGTCATAAAGGATCAGTGGACCTTTGATATTTGAAGAATTAATACTCCAGTGTCACTTGTTCTCAAGCAAGTCCATTGAGTCATTTTGTGTAGGCACAAATTTGAATCCCAGATTGCCAGAGGATTAGCCAAGGAAGAGATCCACTCGGTGAACCACCTGGCATGAGCATCTTCTTGAAGCCCTTTGCCTCTTGTGCTTTATAGCTTATTTCTATGGGGGAAATTTTATGTTATGACAAAGTTCTCAAAGTTAGGGAATTCAGAGGTTTTGGCTTAAATCACTTATACATGTCGTAAGCCTATCATACAAAACTTGGCCCTCCTTTTTTTTTTTTAAGTTTTTAGTAGCAAACAGTCATCACTTAAAGTTCTTTCAGAAGCAAAAACAGTACCAGTCTTTGGCTAATTTAAGTTAAAATTAGGGGAGTTATAGGGAAAATGCTACAGCAGCTCACTAAATCAAACAAAGCTTAAACAACCAACTCTTTGGCAGGCCACAAATAAAGGCAGCCTGGGACCTGAGGAACTGGTGCTCCTGAATCTGCTCCAACCCATTTGTCTATTCCAGTCAGGTTTTCAAAAATCTAGGAGAGAAAATTTGGTTGGCCAGTTTGTCAGGTGGCTCTGGCTTTGGCCAGGGAACAGGACAGGGAGAATCAACATGGTCACCAGAGGACCTGTTGTTAGCCAGAAGCCATTGTAGTTATGTGTACTAGAGAAGGACAGACTTGCACATCCAGTGACCAGACCCAACTAAAGCTGTGGACTAAGGAAGAAAGTAATCAAGCATCATGCAGAAGTCATGATTCTGGCTTGGAGCAGTTCTTGTGGCTGCCACTGGCCATCTAATTGGGAGAACTGGCTCTGCCTCTCCTGTCCTCCTCACTCAGCCCTACCCAGAAGTAGGGCTCTGCCCTCCTGTTCACTGTGTCCAATGCAGTGAAACTGTCCCTGATGGGGGGAAGAGAACTTGAGGTACATAACGACCAGGATTCTCTAACTTCTGGATTCTCTAACCTTAAGAACATCATGATAACAGAAAACTTTCCCAATAGAAGCGATCTCAGTTGTAAGGCACAAGAGGCAAAGGGCTTCAAGAAGATGCTCATGCCAGGTGGTTCACTGAGTGGATCTCTCCAGTGGCTAATCCTTTGGCAATCTGGGACTCAAATTGTGCCTACACAAAATGACTAAATGGGTTTGCTTGAGAACAAGTGACACTGGAGTATTAATTTTTTAAATATCAAAGGTCCACTGGTTCTTTATGAACTATAATATTAGTGTCTGGCTCTAAAGAAAAGAACTCCATCCCCAGCTACATAAAAGCTTTTGCCCATATAGGTCATCACTTGGTCTTGATTACCCGTCTCTGCCTTTGGAATGATTTAAGAAACATGGTAGAAGTTATCGCCATGACTATTGCTAGTTCCCTGAGTTCTGGTTCTGTTTGAACCCAGGGATTGACCTGAAGGGCTTCCACAGTAATAACTAATTTATCATAGGGTGAAATCAAAATATAGCATGTTGGCTGGATCATCATGTTTCTGATGAAAAACAAAAAAAATTAATGAGTCAGAACAAGGGATAGATGAGCAAGTAAAAAAATTCCCATACATACTGTTCAAGAACTTTAACAGTTCAATGGTAAAAATATTAAAATTTAAGATTTTATTTCATTTTGGGGATTGAATTCAGAGGTGCTTTACCACTGAGCTACACCCAGCCCTTTTTATTTTTTAAATAAAAGGGGTCTCTCTAAGTTGTCCCAGCTGGCCTTGAACCTGAGATTTTCCTGACTCAGCCTGCTGAGTTGCTGGAATTACAAGCATGCACCACCACACCTGATAAAATTTAATATTTTAACACTAGTGCTGCTCATTCAAGTCTTCTGTTCCTGCCTATTTTAAAATGCCTATCCTGTTCATATTTGGCAGGAATTATTATCTTTATTGTCACTTTTTTTTTTTTTTGGAACCGGGGATTGAACTCAGGGACACTCGGCCACTGAGCCACATCCCCAGCCCTATTTTGTATTTTATTTAGAGACAGGGTCTCACTGAGTTGCTTAGGGCCTCGCTAAGTTGCTGAGGCTGGTTTTGAACTCGAGATCCTCCTGCTTCAGCCTCCCAAGTCGCTTGGATTACAGGCGTGCGCCACCACGCCCGGCTCGTCACTTTTAAAAAAAATTTAGTTGTAGATGGACACAATACCTTTATTTTATTTATTTATTTTTATGCAGTGCTAAGGATCAAACACAGTGCCTCACACATGCTAGGCAAGGGCTCTACCACTGAGCTACATCCCTATTGTCACTTTTAACATCCAAAATTTGTTTCAAGTACACCAATGTACCAGGTGCTATTGTATGACTATTCAGCATGTTCTCTTATTTCATCCCCTCAGCAGCTCAGTATTGTTATCCCCATTTCATACACAAGGAAAATGAGACCCAGGGAGGAAAAGAAATTTGTCCCAAGGTCCTTTTGTGAGTGAGTGGTGGAACCTGGATTTACCTGACTATAGAACATAACCTCTTGACCACTGTAAAATCTTATGTCAATTCAAGAATAACTGACCTCTAGCCGGGCGCGGTGGCGCACTTGGGAGGCTGAGGAAGGAGGATCGCGAGTTCAAAGCCAGCCTCAGCAACTTAGTGAGGCCCTAAGCAACTCAGTGAGACCCTGTCTCTAAATAAAATACAAAATAGGACTGGGGATGTGGCTCAGTGGTGGAGTGCCCCTGGGTTCAATCCCCAGTACCAAAAAAAAAAAAAAAAAAAAGAATAACTGACCTCCAAGAAAAAAATGGAATCTGTAGATTGAACATAATGATTCAGAATTGCTTGCAGAGGAAACTGTTTGTCTCCCTCCTGCAGGAGGGAGTGTGTATGGGTTTGGGAGCTTCCACATAGTGTGCTGATTGTCACATCTGCAGTGCTAACCCTACCATTACTCTGGCTTAGCATGACAGCCAGGCTCCAGCCCTAGCCTCCAGGGAACAGACTCTTCATTTCGACCTATTGATGGTCTGCCAAGACATCAGACTCCATTGGAAAAATTCTGGGAGGATGCTCTGAGGTCTGCCCTGCCCATTAGGGACTGTAAGTTTGTGCAAATAACCATAAAATTAAACCCACCCAGGGAGGGCCATTGATTTCCAATTGGCATAGTTTGCCAGATGCTGTTTGGTCTAAGAACTGCCTTGACCTCTACTAGTGACGCTGCCTGCCCTTGGCTTAGCAGAGTGTGTTCCCAGCAGGGAAGGCCTCTTCTCTAATGCTTGCTGCTGGAACTTTGGTTGAAGACACGGTGGGCTCCCCATATGTTGCAGGGGAGAGGCCAGCCACACCCATTGTTGGATTCACCCTCTTATCCAACCCTGGGGCTGAAGCCACCCCCAGGAGATTACAGACGCTCCCACCCTCAACAAATTAAATAGGTGGCCTCCTGCTGCTAAAAGGGAATGAGGGCGGAAAAAACAGAGGATGCCTGATTTAACTAGGACCTGGGTAAGTAGCTCACCAGCCAGATCCAGAGTCAGCGATGCGTGCCTAAACAGTCTCTAATGGATCTAGTGGTTCTATGTCTGAGACCTGGAGCTCTGGTTTATTCTCAGTCCCTTCGTACTTTAGAATCATGTTGCCATAGAAGCTCTACATATAATTTAAAAGAATATTCTCTATTAGCATACCTTAACAATTACTATTACACACCAATCCTGTGTTCAAACATTGCAATAAATGTGACTATACAAACACGCATTTTTTTTTTCATAGGACAACTTGAAGATGATTCTGCCCTCTTATACACACGTGTAAAGAGCAGGCTTCTTCCTGGATTTACAGTCAAGTGTTTGCCCACATTATCAGCGCTCAATCTAAATATGCACAGAACTATACCTTTCGACAGAAACTAAGATCGTGGTTTGGATTAAGGAAATGAAGCTCTTAGATTTTTTCCCCAGAAGTTCAGTCGAAAGAGCAAGTTACAAATTGCTTCAATTTTGTTTTTGCTACGAATCCTTCAGAAGAGAACCTGAGAGGCAAAGAGGAAGGCAGTTGTAATAATGGTAAATTGGACTAAATTAAAATGATCCTAAGTCAAAGCACAGCTAGCCTCTTTGCCACCAACTTTTGACATTCTAATTAGGGTAAATGGTTATGCAAATCAAGTCAATCACTCTTTTCCCCCCACCAGCCTAGTGCCTGCGATTGTTCAAGTGAGGACTGTTGATGGCATAATTAAAGCTCTCCTAAAAATTAAATGAGAATTCGAAGGTAGTCTCCAGAGATGCCCTAATTTGTGGGCAGCCCAGCACAGCTGTCCTTTTGTCCTGCTGCCACCAGGACGCCTCGAGTTTCCCCATCAGGTAAAATAGAATGTGACACTCGAGGTGTTCTCAAGCTTCGGTCCTCAAGAGTGGAGAGGAAGACAGGAAGGAGGAGTCCACCACACCAGGTTGCTTCCTCAGGGCCTGTTCTGCTGAGGAAAATGGGTCTGAACCCAAGGGTGAACCCAAGCAGGGAGTGTAGAACGCCTGACTCTGGGGAGTTCCTAGGAAACAAAATTGGTCATGAATTGATAATAATAACTGTTGAAATTGCATGATGAGCACTTGACCTGTGGAGAGAAGTATGTTTGAAAATTTCCAATAATAAAAAAAGTAAGCCTGGCTTAATGATGCCTGCCTGCAACCCCAGTGACTCAGAGGCTGAGGCAAAGGATCACAGGTCCCAGGGCAGACTCGGCAACTGAGACTTTGTCTCAAAATAAGAAATAAAAAGAGCCTCAGCAAGGGCAAGGCACTAAGCAACTCAGTGAGACCCTGTCTCTAAATAAAACACAAAATATGGCTGGGGATGTGGTTCAGTGGCCGAGTGCCCCCGAGTTCAATCCCCGGTTCCAAAAAATAAATAAATAAAATAAGATAAATAAAAAGAGCTGAGGATGTTGCTCAGTGGTAAGCATTCTGGGTTCAATCCCAGTACCAATTAATTAATGTATTACACTACCCCAAACAGGATTTATCATGGGGAGAAAGTTATTTTTCCTTTTGGGGATACTGAGAATTGAGTCCGGGGACACTTTACCACTGAGCTACATCCCCAGTCCCCTCTCCCACTTTTATTGAGACAGGATCTTGCTAAATTGCTTAGGGCCTCGATAAATTGTTGAGGCTGGTCTTGAACTTGTAATCCTCCTGCCTCAGCCTCCCAGGTTCCTGGGATTACAGGTGTGTGACTGTGTCCTCAGGCAGAAAGTTTTTAATAGCAAAAGCCAACTTTAGGTTATATTCTCAATGGAAACAAATTGTAGAGAAGTTAATTTTTAAAAATGGAAGTGCTGGTGCACTACTGTAGCTGAGTAGTCCCAGCTACTCAGGGGACTGAGGAAGGAGGATTACTTGAGCCCAGAAGCTTGAGACCAGCCTGGGCAACACAGTAAGACTCCATCTCAAAAAAAAAAAAAAAAAAAAAAAAAAAAAGATACCTGGGCTATACCCTTCTATTATTTCTCCTTTATCACTTCTCATCACATGGACAGCACATCCCCAGATCCAGCCCCAGCTCTTCCCACGTTAGCCCCAGCTTGGAAGAGCAATAACTGAGTGACTAGAAAAGAAAAGGGACCAAGTGAAAGGTTAAGAGCCTCATAGAGGGGAAAAGAATGAGATCCCCAGATAGTCCCTCCAGAGGATAACTAAGATGTGAGTGTGAATTCCTTCCATGTCATAAAAAAGCAATACAATCCCTTTTGACTTAAAAAGAAAAAATAACTAAAGCTCCTAAATTTAACAGAACAAGGGGCCAGATAGTCAAGGAGCAAGTTCTCTCATGATGAACAAACTCCCTTGGCAGTCATGAGTAAGGATGGAATGGGGGCTGGAGTCATGGCTCAGCGGTAAGAGCACTTGCCTAGCATGTGTGAGGCACTGGGTTCGATTCTCAGCACTGTGTAAAAATAAATAAATAAAATAAAGGTCCATCAACAACTTATATATGTTTATGATGGAATATATATATATGTATATATATGATGGAATGGAAGAAGCAGTTGGTAGTTTCAGTCCTACAGGCAGAAGTGTTTAAATATGGGGAGCCCTTCAGCATAGGAATCGTAGCACAGAAGAGCTACAAGCCTTGAAGATCGCTTGTCTTCTATGGTGCAGAATGATGCCTTTTAATTTATGTTTTAGGAGTATCCATGCCTGGAGTGACAGTAATTAATGAGCTAGTACAAAGCTGCCCCAGCCAGGCTGTGCCCAGTGTTTCCTGGCTTTTGTTAGGAAAGCTTGAGAGAATCAGTGTGGGCTAATTAATTGGTCTTCAGGCAGTAACTAAATCAAAGGTATCTTGGGTACCCTGGGAAGCCAGTCTCCTCTTCCCTGAGAATCAATCAGCTCAAGATTGATGAAGGGCTATGAAGGTCAGGCTGAGAAACATGGAACCATCTGCCAACTCTCTAGGGCTGGTATCTGCAGTAGAGCAATTTTAGAAGAACAGGTGTTCGCTTTTAACTTACCTCTTCTTTTCTTTTATGCTGAAATCATGATTTTGGCTGGAAAGAGTGTCCAGTTGCTTGATGAAATTCACAAAGTGTCTACTGTAACTTAAAATAACCTGGCCCAAAGGTATTGCAATAACCTCAACTGGCTACTATACAAAGTCATAGGCCATGTATCCCTGACACTGGCCACTCTGGCCTCCCCAGGAGCATTTGGCACCATCAATGACAACAAGGCCCTGTCCCAGCAGGGTTACGCCAAGGAGCACTGATGCACCCTCTGAATGATGCAGGACTAGGAGGGAATGCAGCCAACTTGGTCCATCTATTTTCATAGCGCGCTTGAGAGCTCACCAAGTTCTTGAAAGCTGACACGTGTTTCTGATTCCTTAAAAGTTTCTTCTGGTTCAACAGGCTAAGAACATTTTCAAAAGTCTCTTTGACGATGATCTATAAGCACATCCATATGTTTGATGACAACTGTTTGATGACAAGGTTGCCTTTGTTTCACTGAAAAAAAAAAAGCAGGTTCAGGATTTACATGAAGTTTTTTCTTCTAAATGAAGGCATTCCTTCTTCCTGCTAACCATTATATCCAAATTTTCTAAGAATATGGGGAATTCCCCAAAACTGTCTTGTGGCAGATTATATTTTCCAAAACTGGCTGCAGTCAAATACATTCCATCCCATTTGTTCTTCTTACAATGTGAGATTGACACTCCCCTCTCAAGAAGTGGGATTTGTGTCCCTGTCTCTTGAGCCTAGAGGGGACTTTGTAAGTGTCTTAACCAGCAGAAGGCAACAGGAGTCCAGAGACTGAGGCAAGAGAATCACAAGTTTGAGACCAACTTGGACAACCAAGCGAGACACCGTCTCAAAGTAAAGAGTGAAAAGGGTTTGGGATGTAGCTCAGTGGTAGAGTGCCCCTGGGTTCAATCCCTAGTACTACAAAGAATAAAAAGAAAAGAAAAGAGAAGCGGGGGCTGGGGTTGTGGCTCAGTGGTAGAGCACTTGCCTAGTATGTGTGAGGTACTGGGTTTAATTCTCAGCACCATGTAAAAATAAATTTATTTTAAAAAAGAGAGAGAGAAGCAGAAGCAGAAGGAGAAGGAGAAGGAAGAGGAAGAGGCGACAGAAGTGCAGCTGTGTGATTTTACCTCATAAAAGGAGACAGAGCTTCCACTTGGCTGTCTCAGGCCATGTGCCTTAGGGGCCAAGCCAATAGGAAGGCAGTCCAGCCATCCTAAATCCACCATGCTGAAAACATTAGGCAGAGAGACCACACTGAGAAAGGGGAAGATGGTCAAGGAATTCCAGCCATTCTGGGTGAGTGTTCCCAACATAGACTCCAAAGACGTATAAGAACAAGCCTTCAGATGACCATAGCCACCATCACTGAGTTCCTCAAGTGACACTAAATGGAGTACAGATGAGCCTTCCTCACCGTCCTGTGCAAATTCCTGACTTTTGTGCCTCTAAATTTAAGGGGTACACAGGATAGTAATGAGAACTGGGAGTATTCCTTGAAGCGCAGAAAGGGCATCAGATTTCTAGTCCACAGCCTGGTTTTGAATTCAGACCCCACCACCTTTCTAACTGAGTAACCTTAAACAAGTCAGTCTCTTTTTTTTTTTTTTTTTTTTTTTTGCGGTGCTGGGGATTGAACCCAGGGCCTTGTGCTTGCGAGGCGAGCAGTCTATCAACTGATTATATCTCTACTCCAAGTCAGTCTCTTTGCAGGGTATTCTTGCCTCATCTATAAAACAGGAAAGGCTGACAAAATATATACCACATTTTAAAAATCAGGATGAAGAACTGTGTGATTAGTTAAGCTACCATTAATGTAAGACATATATATATATTTATTTATATATATACACATACATATATATACATACATATATGTATACACACATACATATATATGTATACACACACACACAAAGATGTGTGTACATACACAACCATGTGCTGTGCACACTAGTACAACTTGTACTTGCATAAATATGTCTGGAAGCATACAAATTGGTAACAGTGATTGTCACTGGGGAAGGGAAAGGTAGAAAAGGAATCAGGGGTGGGAGAGAGACTTAGTTATCACTCTTGCATACTTCTGTGTTATTTGACTTTTTTTTTTTTTCTTTCTTTTTTTGATACTGGGGATTGAACCCAGGGGGCGCTCAACCACTGAGCCACATTCCCTGCCCTTTTTTATATTTTTATTTAGAGGCAGGGTCTCAATGAGTTGCTTAGGGCCTCACCAAGTTGCTGAGGCTGACTTTGAACTTGCAATCCTCTTGCCTCAGCCTCCCAAGCTTCTGGGATTTGTTCCTTGACTCCTTACCAAGTACTTGTACTATTTTGAAATAATTATAAAATTAAAATAAATAAATTCTGGGAAATTATATGGCAGAATATATATAGTAAAGATTGAAATGTTCAATAAAAATAACAATTAAAACAGTGCATTGTTGGTATAGGAAAAACAAGTGGTAAATACAATAGAATTGAGGAGTCAGAAACAGCCAATCACATCTGGAGAGTGGGCATTTGAAGGAGGTGGCAGTACAGATCATGGGAAAGCATGGACTTTTCAAAAAAATGACTGAGTCAATGAGCTATCCACATAGAAAAAAAATGAAATTACACCCACTCCTCACACCATAAACAAAAATAAATTGCAGGTAAATTAAAGAACTAAATGTGAAAGGGACAATTACAATGTTTGTCAACAGTGATAAAGAAAAATATTTTCAAGAACTCAAGAATATAAAATTTTTTTTTTTTTTTTTTTGCAGTGCTGGGGATTGAACCCAGGGTCTTGTGCTTGTGAGGCAGGCACTCTACCAACTGAGCTATATCCCCAGCCCCTAAAAAAAAATCCTAAGATACAAATGCACAAATCATAAAGGAAAAAAATGGTAAATTCAGCTACCCTTTTTTGTTTACCGAAAGACACAAAAGAAGAGCCGAGCATGGTGGCACACGCCTGTAATCCAAGCGACTTGGGAGGCTGAGTCAGGAGGATCACGAGTTCAAAGCCAGCCTCAGCAACTTAGCAAGGCCCTAAGCAACTCAGTGAGACCCTGTCTCTAAATAAAATACAAAATAGGGCTGGGGATGTGGCTCAGTGGCCGAGTGTCCCTGAGTTCAATCCCTGATTCCAAAAAAAAAAAAGACACAAAAGAGCCAGACATGATGACACTGGCCCATAGTCCCAGTTTATTTGGAACACTGAAGCAAGAGAATAGTTTGGCCCAGAAGTTCAGAGCCAGCCTGGGTGGCCTAATAAGACTTTATAAAAAAAAAAAGAAAGAAAGAAAGAAAGAAAGAAAAAGAAAAAAATTGCAATGGAATTTGCAATACTTCCAAATTTTCCCCTACCTCACACTATAAATAAAAACTAATTTGAGCTGGGTTTGTTGTGGTACATTCCTTAATCTCAGGTACCCAAGAAGCTAAGGCAGGAGGATCGAAAGTTCAAGGCCACTCTGAGCAACTTAGCAAAACCCTGCCTCAAAATGAGGTTTTTGTTGTTTTTTTAAAAATTTTAAAATATTTTTAGTTGTATGTGGACACAATGCCTTTATTTTGTTTTATTTCTTTTCATATGGTTCTGGGGATCAAACCGAGCGCCTCATACATGCTAGGCTCCACCACTGAGCTACAGCCCCAACCCTCAAAATAAGGTTTTTAAAAAGGTCTAGGGGTATAGCTCAGTGTGCAAGATCATGGGTTCAATCCCTAGTACCATGAAAAAAATTAATTATTGTCATTAAAAGAAAATGAATAAGCATGGCATAGATTGGGAAAACAAACTCACAATACATATGTCTGATTAAGGATTTATATTAATAATATTTTTTAAAACACTACAGGGCAGGGGTTGTGGCTCAGTGGTAGAGCGCTTGTCTGGCATGCATGAGGCCCTGGGTTCGATCCTCAGCACCACATATGAATAAATTAATTAAATAAAGGTCCATTGACAATTTAAGAAAAAAACCTACAAATCAATACAATGGCAACTCAATTATAAAGTGGATAAAGGGTTGGGGACAGCTCAGTGATATAGTACTTGCATAGCATGAAAGGAGCCCTGTATTTGATTCCAAGTACCAAAATAAGCCAACAAAGTGGACAAAAACTTGAAAAGACACTTTCACAAAAGAAGACCTCCAAATGTCCAGAAAAACCTATGATGAGGTTCAACATCAGCACTCACTGGAGAACACAACTTAAAACCGGAGTAAGATAGTACCACACACTCCCCAGAATGGCTAAAATTGAAAAGACAGAAGCTATCAAGTGCTGGTGAGGATGTGGAGCAGGTAGAATTCTCATACATTACTAATCATTCAATTACATTAGAAAACATTGACAGTAGCAAAGTTAAACAATGCTAAACCCACTACTCAGCAATTATAGCCCTAGGTATTCTATTCAAAGTAAATAAGTGTGCATGTCTACCAATAACACAAGAATGTTCATACCAGTTATATACATAATTAAAAATTGGAAATAACACAAATGATCACCATCCTAGTATAAACAAATTGTACTGTAGTTATAGAATGGAATATTATACAGCAATTAAAAAGTCAATTCAACATCATGTATAAATCTCAAAAGCATTATGTTGAATCAAAGAAGTCAAACACCTGTGTATATTATATGATTCTGGTTATAAAAGTCCAAGAATAAGCTACTAATTTATGGTGATGGAAGTCTCAGAATAGTGATTCTTATAAATAAACAGGGATTTGGGGTTGTTTGGTTTTGTTATTTTACAGAAGGGCATGAGGGAACCTTTTTGGGGTGACTGAAATACTTGATCCAGATGGTAGAGACACATTATGTTAAAATACACATAATAAAGATGTGACTAATTTCATACATTGAGTAATTCCTTAGTCCCACTCTGGTGGGAAAAGCTGGAACTTTTTTTTGGAGACTTTCTGGACTGAGGGATACCAAACCCAGATGAAGGAGAGATGATACATCAAAATTGGAGGATTTAAACCAGGTGCAGTGATGCACACCTGTAATCCCAGCAATTTGGGGGCCTGAGGCAGGAAGATCACAAATTCAAGGCCAGCCTCAGCAACTTTGTGAGATTCTTAGCAACTTAGACCCTGTCTCAAAATAAAAAATAAAAAGGGCTGGGTATGTAGCTCAGTGGTAAAGCACCCCTGGGTTCACACCCCAGTACCAGAAAAACAAAAAGAAAGGATTAAATAAATAAACCTACACATGCCAAATGCTAGTTCACTTCACCCCAGGTCTGATTTCCTCACTTGGCTCTCTGAACTGAAAACTTACCCTCCTCCCATTGATCAGTTGTATCACAAACTTTTTCCTAAACCAATGAACAGGCTAGGAAATGTGCAGGATGGGGGGCTCTAAAAACATAGTTCAACTTGAAATCTCATCCTTATCATCACACAATTGTCATATATTCATACAATACAGATTTGATTCAGTTATCTACTATACCAATATTAAGCAAATATTATTCCTGCAGCCATTATTCTGAGCAGTTTCACCAACTGTCAGAATTCTATGGGGCTGGGGCTGCAGCTCAGCTGCACAGCATTTGCCTGGCTTGTGTAAGGCACTGGGTTCGACCCTTAGCACCACATAAAAATAAACAAATAGGAGCTGGGGATATTGCTTAGTTCATAGAGTGCTAGCCTATCAAGCACAAGGCCCTGGGTTCAATCCCCAGCACTGCAAAAATAAATAAGTAAATAAATAAACAAACAAGTAAATAAAATAAAGGCATTCTGTCCATCTACAACTACAAATTAAAAAAAAAAAAAAATTAGCTCATGAAGCTGCCATTGCAGGGACCATGTCCTCCAGTCCCCTCCACAGTCCAAACTCCCATAATGTTTCTGATTTGGTTGAACCTGAGAAGCAGGCCCACTCTGATTTGCAGAGAGAGGTAATACCTGATCACTTTGGCTTCCATGGGGGAAGTTGGGCACTACCTCCTTATACTACTCACCGAGAATTTCCCAGCTCAAGGTGCCAGGACAATGGTGTTTGGATGCTGAATAACCCCAAACAATAAGTGTTCATCACAACAAAAAACCATAAAATGCCTTTAATCTATCTTGAGCTAAAATTTGCAAACACTTTCCCTGTGATTTAGCTATCCTTGAATTTACCTGATGCCTCTCAACTAGATGGTCTCGTTCCTCTCTAGGCTCCAACAGCACAAGGCGATAAACACTCTTATTATGATTCAACACACAAGGGTATTCCTGATCCCTAGGAGTTCCCAATCTTCCAGTCACCTGATGTTTTCTATACTGTACAAAGGTCTGGTGTATAATTTTAACTGTCTTTTCTATGTCCCACCCTACAGGTCAGTGGTCTCTGTTAAAACAATTTGTATGCATGTAAAACAGAACAATACTTCTATAACAGAATTTCACTGACTATTACATACGTTTTGATGTAGGGATCAACTCCTACTGGAAAATATTACAATATTAGAGTGTGGTGATTAATTAATATTGCCAAGATAACTCCCTAATACTGCGTAAAATAAAGTTTGTTTTGGCTGCCATAAAAGTGAATAGTTCTTATTCTTGCAGGTCTCAGCAGCCCAACTTGTTCTGCATATGGTTGCATGTTTAATTAGTGATCCTTCTGTAAGTGTCTGCAATTAGCACTGTGATGATTAATAAAATAACTCCTTTAAAGCTCCATTTAGCTAGCAGAACTGCACAATCAGGTATAATTAATTCATCATTAATAAATCATGGCTGATTAACTAATCTGGTTATTACAAACACATTACTGAACAGTTCCCACCTGAGCACAGCTAATTTTTCTATGCTGAACAGAACTGGAAGCTAATAAAAATTTTTTAAAAATTTTTAAAAAAGCTCCTCTAAAAGTGCACTCAACAGCAAGTATATTGGTATAGTCAGGGAGATTTTGAGGCAATGCACATTTAAAAGTCATTGAGTTGCCTAGGCAATTGTCACTTGGGAATGAAGAAAGTGGTGGTGAAATCCAGCAGCCAGAAAATCCAGTGGTTCTCAAATTTAAGCATACGACAGAATCACTTGGAGGGCTTTTTAAAACCCAAAATGTTGGACCCTATCCAGTTGGTCTGGGATAGGGCCATGAATTTGCATTTCCAAAAGCTCTTAAGTGGTGCTGGTGCTGATGTGGAGGACCACACTTGGAGAACCACAGTTCCATCCTCTCATGTATCAAGGCTGACTCACAATTGCTAATTCTCAAGTCCCTTACAGATGAATGGATGGACAGATAGATAAATAACTGTTGTTGTAATACTGTGAATCGAACCCAGGGCTACTTTACCACTGAGTTACATCCCCAGCCCTTTTTATTTATTTATTTATTTTTATTTTTATTTACTTTTTGGTACCAAGGATTGAACCCAAGGGTGCTTAATCACTGAGCTACATCACAGCCCTTTCTACTTTTTATTTTGAGACAAGGTCTCACTAAATTGCTTAGAGCCTTGCTAAGTTGCTGAGACTGTCTTTGAATTCAAGATCCTCCTGCCTCAACCTCCTGAGCCACTGGGATTACAGGCATGCCCAACTCACCTGGACCCTTTTTATTTTTGAGAAAGGGTCTCACAAATTTGCAGAGGCCAGACTCCAACTTGCTATACTCCTGCCTCTGCCTTGAGTCACTGGGATTACAGGTATGCAACATTGTGCCTGATTCCTTCCACAGACTGTAATAGTTTTAAAATATTGGGCCAGGTATAGTGGTGCATGCCTGTCATACCAGTGGCTCAGGAGACTAATGCAGAAGGATCGTGAGTTCAAAGCCAGCCTCAGAAATTTATAGAGGCCCTAAGCAACTCAGTGAGAGCCCGTCTCTAAATAAAATACAAAAGGGTTAGGGATGTGGCTCAGTTGTTAAGCGTCCCTGGGTTCAATCCCTGGTATCAAAAAAAAAAAAAAAAAAAAAAAAATCAGTAAGTTTCAGTACCATTTATCTGTCCTTGTATTTACATATTATCTAGTCATTTGGATTATTAATTTAAGAATTGCTGATATTTTAAAATTTCTCTTTTTGCCCCACAGAACTTAAAAAATATTTTCTAGATGTGGAAAATCTGGACAAAACCCACACATACACTGAGCATTCACCTGTGGATTTATTCTGCCCTGGTCTTTCCAAACCTCCTACAGCACTCCCCTGACTCTGCCTTAGCCCTTGGTATCTGTGCCATATGAGGCCCTAATCACAGACCAGGAAAAGAGCTCGTTATTTTTTCACAAAAGGATTAGCCTGGTCTGCCTGGTTAGAATGAGTCCCTTGAGAGTTCTGTAAGCTCCCTGTCTAATCTCCTTTGCAGCCTGTCCCTCAGCTCTCTACCCTGCTAGCTTTCCAGCAGTGTGCCTTATAACAAGAGACAGCAAATCTTACATTGCTTTTTACTGACCATGTAAGATTGCTTAACAGGATATTAGACCCAAGGACTATGAATTTAGATCTCAACTGAGCACCTAACTTGCAAAATTCAGGGAAGGATAGCAAGTGGAATCCCCACTCCAGAAAGAGGAGAACAGTCCACCCTCTGAAAATTAAACTACAGAACAAAAAAAATCAAAGAAGAGAAAATCGAGGTTAACCTAAAGCAATAATTCTCAGCAAGATGATGGATTTTACCCTCAACCAAGAAAGGGGGATCATTTGGCAATGTCTAGCAACATTAAAGAAACCCAATGGCTTGATTATAATCGGATCTAAGTGGAAAGACAGGGCTGATCAGCATGAGGCCCTGGGAAAGCTTGCTCAGGGATATAAGTTTTGACAGGACCCAGGCAGGTTGGATCTGGGAGAGAGGCTGGGCCATGGAAAGGAGCTGTGTGCTAAGGTGGGTTACATACAGTAGGCTCACATCTCACGTGGGTGCAAACTAAAGTCAGCATATCTTACAAAAATGCTGTTTCCAGAAGGGTATAAGGCAAGCAGGGAAGTAACCAGATATTCAATAATGTTAAGTAATTGTATATCATTTTTTGGTTATTGGATTAGTTTTCAATTGCTATATACCAGTATTACCACAGAAGTAGTAACTGAAAACAATCCATGTTTACTAGTCTACAGTTTCTGTGGGGCAGGAATCCAGGTGTGACTGGGTCTTCTGGAAGCCGAAATCAAGGTGCTGTCCAGGGCTGGGGTCTCAGTCCTGTGAATGCTCAACTGGGAAAATGAACTCAGGTTATTGGCTTCAATTCCTTGCACTTGCAGGACTGAGGGCCTCATTTCCTTAAGGGCAATTGGCTAGAGGCTGCCCTTGACTTCTAGAGGCCGCCCTCAGTTCCTTTTGGGTTCCTCAGTGTGATACCTTGCTTCCTCAAAGGCTGCAAAGGAGAGAAAGACTCTTCCTGCAAGATTGTGCTACAATCTTATGTAACACAACCAGGCAATGGGTATACACAATCACACACGCCATCATCTTTGTTGTACTTTGTAGTTAGAAGGAAGTCACTCTTAAGGGGACATGGTTGTACATGGGCATGAACACTAGGGGGCAGGGAATCATGGAGCCACCTTAAGAATCTGTCTACCGCTGGGCACAGTGGTACATGCTTGTAATCCCAGCGATTTGGGAGGCTGAGGCAGGAGGATCACAAGGTCAAAGTCAGCCCTAACAATTTAGTAAGGTCCTAAGCCATTTAGCAAGACCCTGTCTCTACATAAGAAATAAAAAGGGCTGGGGAAGTGACTCAGGGGTTAAGCACCCCTGGGTTCAATCCCCAGTACCAAGAAGAAGAAAAAAAGAATCTGTCTACCACAAATGTGATTGTTATTAAGGTTATTAAGGTTAGTTTTTTTTAGAGTACTTTTATTTATTTTTTTTTTGATGTTAGGGATCAAAACCAGGGCTGTGTGTGCTAAGCATGTGTTATACTACTGAGCTATATCCCAAGCCCTCTCGTACTTTTATTTTAAAGATAAAGACTGACATATTTGCTACTAAGAGTATATAATGTCTATCTGGAATTTGCTTCAAAATAATCCAAGAAGGAGGGGAAATGGGTGAAGGTATAGATGATTGGTCATACATTAAAACTGGTGAACTAGGCTGGGAGTGTAGCTCAGTGATAGAGCACATGTTGTGTTAGCATGTTCCAGGACCCAAGTTCAATCCCCAGTCCCAAGAACTTGGAAAAAAAAACCAAAACCTGTTATACTTGGGTGAAAGTTTCATGGGGATTCATAGTATTTCTAATTTTAAATATGTTTGAAATTTTCTTAATAAAATTAATATGTGCTAGCTTAGTCAGTTACACCTGTAATTCCAACTTCCTTTTACAGTTGAGGCAGGAGAATTGCAAGTTTGAAGCAAGCCCGGGCAATTTACCAAGTCCTTGTCTCAAAAGAAGAAATAAAAATGAATGGGGATGTTTAGTGGTAGAGCAGCCCTGGGTCCAATCCCCAGTACCACAAAGAAAAAAAATTTAAAATAATAAAAAAATCTGGGGATGTAGCTCAGAGGTAACTTGCCTACCATGTGTAAGTCCCTGTGTTCAATGTCCAGAATCACATAAATAAATAAATTGCTTTAAAAATATCAGTTTCTATGGATCAGCTTAAGTCTACAAGTTCAAAGTCAGACAGGATAACGTAATCTCAACAGAAAACAAAAGAGAAACAAAATAATGAAAAGATAAAGACAGCATGTTACCTCACAATTCAGTGAGTTAAAGCAGCATAACATAAGCCAAGAATGCCTGTAGTCCAAGCTACTCAGGCACCTGAGGCAGAAGGATCCCAAGTTCAAGGCTAGCCTGTGCAATTTAGTGAGACCTATCTCAAAATTTAAAACAATAGTAAAACGGTCTGGGGATATAGCTCAATAGTAGAGTGCTTCCCTAGAATGGGCAAGTCCCTGGGTTTGATCCTCAGTATCATAAAAAACAAATTATTAACCTAGTTTCTGTGGATCAGGAGTCTGGAGCAGCTTATCTAAGTCCCTCTGGCTCAGGGCTTCTCACAAAGCTATGGTCCAGGCATCAACAGGGCTGCCAGCATTTGAGGATCCACTTCTAAGCTCATCTATGTGGCTGTTGGTTAGAGGCCTCAGTTCCTTGATACATGGGCCTCTTTTCAAACTGTGCATGATGACATAGCTGGCTTCCCATGGGAGAAATGATCCAAGAGAGACCGACAGAAATCAACCAGAATAGACGGTTCTGTCTTTCATAACCTAATCTCAGAAGTGACATACTATCAGCCTCAGACACCAACCCTGGTGCAATGAGGGAATGCATAAAGGTCTGAATAGCAGAAGATGGGGATCACTGGGAGCCAGTTTGGAGATAGGCTATCATTGTGTATAAGACAAAAATTGAGTGTTGCCGGAAGTGCCCTTGAAAATCCCATTAAAAAATCTATAAAGCATGGTGGGCAGATCCAACAATTCATAAAACCAGCATTGCCAGTTTCTTCGGCAGAGTTGGAACACATCATTGTTTTGTTGAGCACTAGATGAGTTGTTGGCTTGAATTAGGGACAGTGGTTCTAAAAAGAAATGTGTCTAAAAACTAAAATCACATTTGACCCCAACCTGAGCACACGTGGTCAAGTTCAAGTAATTTACATGAGCTGTGATGAGATTTTAATGTACTGGTAAAGTACATTATCATGTCTCAATGACATCTGCCATGTTGTCCATTTAGCTGACTCTCCTTGTTTTGGCTCCATAGTCACCAAGCGGCCTTCCAATTACAATGTAACTTTCCAGACAAGTAAATGTGAAGAAAATGTTCTAATTTAATGTACTCCATGGTGTTGATTTAAATGTCCCCTTCAAAACTCATGCTGAAATTTGATTGCCATTGTGGCAGCATGAAGATGTAGGACTAGGCTGGGGACGTAGGTTGGCTGGTAGAGTACTTACCTCCCTGAGTTCAATCCCCAATACCATCACCACCAACACAAAACAAACAGAACCAAAAAACAAACCCATTATTATCATGGTGGCACTGCCCTCGTGAACAGATTAAGGTTATTATCCAGAGAGCGTGTACATTATTTCTGTCTGCTCTTGTGCTCCTGACCATGTAAGGATCAAGAAGACCCTCCCTGCTGAGCATGGTGACACACACCTATAATCTCAGAAACTAAGGAGGCTGAGGCAGAAGGATCATATGTTTGAGGCCAGCCTCAGCAACTGAGACACTGTCTCAAAATAAAAATAAAAAAGACTGAGGATATAGCTAGCAGTATTGAAAGTAAATAAATAAAAAGAAGGCCTTCCCCAGATGGTAGCACCTTGATACTAAACCTCCTATTCTCTAGAACCATAAGTCAAATAAATTTATATTCTTTCTAAACTATCCAGTCTGTGGTATTCTGTTATAGCAGCAGACTATAAAATGGGCTAATTTACATGCTACATTTCTTATTTGTAAAATAACAAATTGGCATTTTGACTTTACCTATCATTCTCTATGCACTAAGTTAATGTGAGTCTGCCTCTAAGAGATGGCTTAATTCTTGGTGAATTTGCATAATAGGCCCCTGAGCCTGCACCCCTAAGACTCGGGACTCTGATGAATTTACCCAACTAATGCCACCCTAGTGGGGAACTAAGCCATCTAAGTGGCCTGAAAACCTTCCCTGGGTGTGGCAACTCTGTGATGAACATAGAACATACCCATGTACTCTTCCACATTTCTCAGCTCCCCTGCTAATAGTCGGGCCTATGTGACCAGTTCTGGCCAACAATTTGTGAAAAGAACTGACACCTATCACTTCTGATCCAAAGCACGTGAGGTTGTATGCCTCCTCCCCTTCTAATTTAGCACACAGGAGACCAGATGGCAGAGTGAAGAAATATGCCTGGGTCCCTCATGATCACAAGGAGCAGAACCCCTCCTGATATATAGTAGAAAAGTGAGAGGAAATAAATGTTTGCTATTTTTAGCTGCTGTCATTTTTTTCCCATATTTTTTATTGGAGCATTATAATTACACATAATGATGGAATTCATTTTTTCTAGCTACTGTAATTTTTGTAGATATTTCAGACTTTGGCAGAGCCTGGCCTACTTCAATATAGCAGGGGATGCCAACTTTGCTATTAGCACTTTTTTAACCAGTGGTGAGGATATATTTCTAAGGGTCTCCCTCTACCTTCCCCAATGTCCCTTCTTGGGAAGATCAGGTAGGTTAAGGTGGAAAGAAGGGGAAAAATCAGGAAAAAACCTGGCTGACACTAGTGTTTAAAGCACTCTCAAACCTTCTGCTCAGATTAGCAAAAAACTCACTGCACACATATCTTAGAAGCTCTGTATTCTAAAGACGTCATTTGTTTTCTTTCTTTCTTTTTTTTTTTTTTGCAGTTCTGGGGATTAAACGCAGGGGGCACTCTACCACTGAGCTATGTCTCCAGCCTTTTAGGTTTTTTTGGTTTTTGTTTTTGTTTTTTTGGTACCAGAGATTGAACTCAGGGGTACTTGACCACTGAGCCACATCCCCAGCCCTGTTTTGTATTTTATCTAGAGACAGGGTCTCACTGAGTTGCTTAGCACGTTGCTTTTGCTGAAGCAGGCTTTGAACTCTCGGTCCTCCCCATCCTCTCCATCCTCCCACCTCACCCTTCTGAGCCACCGCACCCAGCAGCCTTTAGTTTTTTGTTTTTTAAATTGATTTTTCTTAGTTATACATGACAGTAGAATCCATTTTGATAAAATTATGCAAGCATGGAATATATCTGATTCTATTAGGACCCCATATTCTTGTGGGTGGGCACAATTCACTTAGGTATTTTTTATTTTGAGACAGTGTCTCACTAAATTATGGAGGCTGCCTTGGAACATGAGACCTCATTGCCTCAGTCACCTGAGTAGCTGGGATTACAGGCATGTGCCACCATTTCCACTTGTCTATTCTTTCAGGTATGCCCATCCTGCTCCAGCCCCTCTTCCCTGGCTGCTGCTACACTATGTGTATATGGTCACTCTGTCAACCTTCAGAGGCTCAGTAAATACAGTAAGCATGATCAGTTGTTCTGATTATTCTGACTCAACTGTTCATTGCTAAATGGATAATTTCAAAAAAAAATTACTACCAAAAATGGATAAATGGTTTGAAAATACATGCAGATGCAGAGTCTTGTGCTACCAATAGCAACTTTCACACAAAAAACAATCCAGAGGGGCTGGGGATATGATTCAGTGGTAGAGCAGCAAGATGCCTGGCAAGTATG
Organism: Glaucomys volans; assembly: GCA_020662805.1. NCBI lineage: Eukaryota > Metazoa > Chordata > Mammalia > Rodentia > Sciuridae > Glaucomys > Glaucomys volans. Next base: position 755,411 of record JAJEJO010000808.1, read on the forward strand.
AGGCCCTGGGTTCCACCTCCAGCACCTCAAAAATATTTTTTTTTCAGAGTCTTCTCAACAACTGTTTCCCAAAAACACTTATTAAGATATTGGTGGTACACGCCTGTAACCCCAGCACTTTGGAGGCTGAGGCAGGAGAATCAAGAATTCAAAGCCAGCCTCAGCAAAATCAAGGCCCTAAGCAACTCAGTGAGACCCTGTCTCTAAAAAAAAATACAAAATAGGGCTGGGGATATGGCTCAGTGGTCGGGTACCCTTGAGTTCATTCCCTGGTACCAAAAAAAAAAAAAAAAGAAAGAAAGAAATTAGCATACATTTGAGAGAGCAAATTTCAGGCCCTTTGAACTATGAATTTATATAAAATTCTTCATATAGTTCAATCCCAGATTGGAAAAACCTCACACTGCAGTGATTCTTGGCTTGGTATCCTGACCCATGGCTATGTCATGACAAGTAGTGAGGCATGTGAGAGGCCAGGGATTACTTGTTAACGTGAGACAGGAAAGCTGGTAAATTATTTACTTTATTGCCAATCAGAAGAGACACAAGATTACTGCAATGATAAACTCACTCTTTAATACAATTAAGGTGAAAAACTAGGGACACTACAGGAATTTCTAACTGATTAACCTGTGGTTTTTGAAATGACTAAGAATTGGCATCAGTGTTAAACACTCTAAAGTCAACTATAGGTATTCAATATTAAAGATTTAACTGAATATGAGATTCTGTTAAAACATTTTATTAAGGTAAGAGAAGAATCCCTTTTAAGTTATCACTCTAAGTCCACATATCAAAAAAGATTAGCCAAGCACGGTGGTACACACCTGTAATCCCAGCCACTTGGAAGACTGAGACAGGAAAATCACAAGTTTGAGGCCAGCCTCAGCAACTTAGTGAGACTCTGCCTCAAAGTAAAAATTAAAAAGGCCTGGGGATGTAGGTTAGTGGTAGAACCCAAATGAGTTCAATCCCTAGTACCAGAAAAAGAAAAAAAAAAAAAAAGAGGAAAAAGAGGTTAAAAGATTAGATTACTGGGGCTGAGGTTGTGGCTCAGTGGTTGCCTAGCACGTGTGAGGCACTGGGTTCGATTCTCAGCACCACATAAAAATAAACAAATAAAGGTTAAAAAAAAAAGAATATCAACACAATTATAAAAAAAAATTAGATTACTTTTAGTGTGTAGTTTCACAATGACAGGAAGCAACCTAATACAAATTTTTTTTGTTTTAATTTTTTGGGTTATGTCCTAATTTTTAGTTATTGTACATGAGGGCATCAATGAAGGAAACAATTTTTATGTACATTAGAGTTACTTCCATTCTTCCCCACCCACACACACGAGCTATTTTTCCCTTTGCTATCCTCACAGCTCATGCTTGTCCATATGAATTCATATTCTCCATAGTCACAGCATAACACCGTGAACATTTCATGGCCTGCTGTACTTTTTCTTAGTGTTATATTGTGAAGTAGTTTTCTAACTTCTACGTAGTTACTGAGCCTTTTAAATGGATGCAAAATATTCTATCAGGCACTCACACATAAGTTTAAATGGTTTAACTTCACTTCTACTAAATGTATTTCTCATTCTTTGATTTGTAGTCATAATCAAAATAAGTGACATTATTTTTGTTACTCATTATTTACATTTCAAATACACTCAGCCCAAACTCCAAAGTTAATTCATCTGGAAGCATTATTAAATCTCCATCAGCAAGTCTTCCTCTTCGGAACACGAGGATTAAGTGCACTACCAAGCTGGTGTGCTAAGGCAGCCCCTGTACTTCCTTGCATGGAGACAACGCTTTGTCATTATAGAGAGCAGCATCACAGCACAGCCATCGCTAGGCAGTCAGCGTGCCCTCTAGGACAACAGCAGCACCGCCCTTAATGTCAATTCGTCCATTGGGTCGTAGTGAAATGTCCAGTTCACCTCCTCGGGAGGAACACTGAAATGCTGAAAATAAAAAGGAATCACAAATTATGAACATTTTCACACTCTGTAATTAACAGAAGATAATGAAAGATCACTTATTATAAACCCTGGAGCTGGGCTGGGGTTGTGGCTCAGTGGCAGAGCACTTGCCTAGCATGTGTGAGGCACTGGGTTCAATTCTCAACACCACATATAAATAAAATAAAGGTCCACTGACGACTAAAATTTTTTTTATTTTTTATTTATTTTATTTATTTATTTTTAATTAATTAATTTATTTATTTAATTTTTATTTTTAATTTTTTGCAGTGTTGGGGATTGAACCCAGGACCTTGTGTTTGTGAGGCAAACACTCTACCAACTAAGCTATATCCCCAGCCCTAAAAAAATATTTAAAAAAATAAATAAATAAACCCTGGAGTTACAGGGCTTGGTGGCCACACACCTGTAATCCCAGTGACTCAGGAGGCTGAGGAAGGTGGATTGTGAGTTCAAAGCCAGCCTCAGCAACTTAGCAAGGCCCTAAGCAACTTAGTGAGACCCTGCCTCAAAATAAAAAATTAAAAAGGGTTAGGATGTGACTCAGTGGTTAAGTAACCCTTGGTTCTTGGTACCCCTGGTACCAAAAAATATATAAAAAGAATAAAAATTTATATATAAAATAATACACCCTGGAGTCCTTCCAGGTCAGTTTGAAATATAAATTTCTTCATCTATTCAGGGTAGTATCCACCTCCACTCCCTTCTCCAGTTGATTGAGAGGGCCATAAACCTAATTTGATCTACAAAACACACATCCCCACTTCTTCCCTTC
>JAJEJO010000809.1:0-106020 GCA_020662805.1 Glaucomys volans
CAAATCTTTAATTTGCTGGATCAAACCCTCCCTAAAGTCCATCCTCCATTTGTCCTTTTGAAGTAGGTAAGCCAAGAAATGTTTTCTTCTAAGTCAGTTTGGGAAAGGTTTACTAACACAGCTGAAAGACAGCCCACCTAAATGATCCCACTTGTGAAGGAACTGTAGTAGACTTCCAGTTCTCTTTGCTTTGCTGACCTTCTTATTTACAGATTCCTCTTCCTCTGTAATGCAAGAATCGCTGCCTGCTAAGTCCGTACAGCGGCTCCCATCACTCCCTCTATGTCCCTTTCTTCTCTTCTGTAGGTCCCAAGCACTCAACCTCCTTTCTTTTCAAGGCCACCATCCTCTTTTCATTCTTGGGAGAACTTCCGTTTCCAGGAATGACGACTAAATGGAACACTGTTTCAGTTTCCTTTTTCTTTCCTTTCCTGGAAGGCAAGCACACAGGATCTGACTTCTCCAGTTTGCTGCTAATGACTGTGAGGAAATACACAAACAGAAATGACTAACATGGGCTGGGGTTGTGGCTTAATGGTAGAGCACTCGCCTGGCATGCGCGAGGCACTGCCTTCCATCCTCAGCACCACATTAAAAAAATAAATAAATAAAATAAGGGTATTGTGTCTATCTATGACAAAAAATATTTTGAAAAAATGACAAAAATGGAGGGTTTGCTTGGGTTAAAAGATGGCTTGCTATTATTGTCTTCGGGTTCTAGGACCTAGGTCCTGGGTGGTTCCAACATGTCTCCCTCCTATGATGTTGGATTATTGGCCTAAACTGCTAAGCCCAGGAGAATTCAAGCTGCTGCCTTGCTAGGTCTGGGAGCTTTCTGATTTGTAACCTAAATGTGCTTCCTCATTTCTGTGGCAAGTATGTATCCCTAGGTCTCCTTAGAGAAGGAAAGTAGTTCCTACCCGGTCTCCAGAAATTATTTCCTTGGGCTTCAAGCCACTCTGCATCAACTGGTAGATACATACATTGTCTTCCTTCTCTCTCTGGACTCCCGTCTTTGGAAATAAACATTTATTCCTTACTCCTCAACACTGTCCCTTCTTTATGGTAAGAGTGTCACAATTTCCTTTGGAGAGCCACCTCCTTCTACCTAGTCATGTGGCTCAGGTGAAAATGATCTTCATCCCAGAGATGGGCTCTGATGAACTTCCGGCAAAGCTCATAAGCTAACTACAGCCATTGGTTCACCATAGGCACATGGCCCCACTAAGGACAAAGAGACCCGAGGAAATACTTGCCAACGTCTGCCTGGACTTCAGTATGGCTAATGTCACCTCTTGCAACTTCCTGGGTGCTGGCTCAGCGTCAGCCCCTGGAAGTCCTCCCTTTTCTTCTTGTCCAAACCTTTGTTCTCTGCAATGTACTTTTCATGCTTTCTCAATACAGGTATTAAAACAAATTTCATTCTAACTAAAGTTTGGCTCCTCTACCTTTTCCATCTAAACCAGGGATAGAAAATAGTTTTTATCTTGTGGGCCAACTCTAATCAATAGGAAGTAGATCTCTGGAGATCTGTGCTAAGAAAGATTCTGAGGCTGCCTCTGGTCTTAGCAAGAATGTGTGCAGTGATCACTTTGTAATGCCTGCCACGGGCCCAGGCTAGAGAGTGAGTAGGTGCCTCCTGTTTTTAAGGTCAGTCAAGGTCTGTGCGTCATTCCTCTGCCAGTCACAGAGTTGCTTGCGGCTCCCGGCTGAGTGTCTCTTCTGGTTCATGACTTCTATGGGTGCACCCAATAAGCTTCTGCCCCTTGTCTAAGGAACACATTGGGTTCACAGTCCTGTTGCAGATCAAATGATTGATACACCCTAGATAAGGGACTTGCTCAGTGCCCTTCCTGGCTTACATTGTTTGTTCCTCCCATCTGCTCATGTTTCTGGGTGACTCAACAGGAACTAGTGAAGCTCCCCACTTCATCCTCCAGCTATACAGGTCATTTAAGGATCATGAATTTACAATATAAAAATAGCTTAAATATGAATAGACATGGTTTTCATCAAAAGAATAGGTGAGCTGTTGATTACACACCAATTCTCATCCATGACTAACAAAGTTTACCCTTTATAGATACACCTGAGCCTGGCTTTATTCATGTTCCTTTCCTCAAAGAAACCAAAGCAAAGCCTGTGTAACAACCTAGGAATTCTGATTCCTGAATGAAATCCATGTGTATTGTTTGAATGCCACCAATGTTCCCTGATTTTAATGGGAGAACTTACACTCTGTGATCGTAAACCATTTGTTGGATGGGTGCTATGGTTCAGATGTGTTCTCTGTACTTCTGTTGGTAACTTAATCCCTAAATTCATATGTACTTAGAAGTGGTGGCTTAGGAGGTCATTAAGATTAGATAAGGTCATGGATGGGGGTGGGCATGATGGGACTGGCAGTTTTATAAGAGAGGAAGGGAGCTCTCTGCTTCCTGATTGCCACACCCTGAGCTGCCTTCCTCTGCCGCCCGTGGTGCACTGTCTCACCTCAGGCCCAGGGCAATGGCTGTCTATGGACTAAGACCTCCAAAACCTGTCTGGCTATAAACAAATATCAAACATCCAGAAACATTAGAAGACAAGTAGAAGAACTAAAAGAAATAAATGAACACTAAGCTACCCTACCATTTACCAGACGAGGTACCCTAAAGAGAAAAACAGTTCCTGCCAAATCCACCCTTCATTGACTCCAACTTCTCAGTTTTGATAGATTAAGACCTCACGACTCCATGCTACAACTTCTATAGTAGCCCTCTAATGCACCTGCCTCTGAGTAGCCCGGATAGCATCTCTCATTTTTTTTTTTTTTTTATAACTTTTTTTTTTTATTTATAACTTTGTTTATTACTTTTTTTTAATGTGGTGCTGAGGATGGAACCCAGTGCTCCACACGTGCTAGATAAGCACTCAACCACTGAGCCACAACCCCAGCCCTCAGATGAATCATCTAAAACAGTACTTCAACCACGTGGTTTCCTGGCTTAGCAACTGCTGATGTTACGTATAGAATAAAGTCTACATTCCCTTGTCCTTGCACTTAAAATAATCTATAATCTGGCCTCCAATTAAACATATTTTCTCTTAGTTTCCAAAAGGAAGAAGAGGTGGATAAGGAGGAGGAGAGACCTGAGCTAACCCTCCACCATGTGATACTGCTGCAACAAGGCCCTCATGGATGCCAAGCAGATGCCAGCACCATGCTCTTGAATTGCCCCACTCCAGAACTTTGCGCCAAATAAACTGCTGTTCTTTTTCAATTAGCCAGTCTCAGGTATTTTATCATAGCAACAGAAAACAGAAGAAGACAGTGGGTAACCAATGAAGTGTGTAATCAGTGCCCACTTTTAGTTATGTCGCAGCTGAAATCCTGCTCACCTTTGACCCCAAATTCTTACCTGTGGTTGGAATTGTGATAAAGTATCCATGCAGTATTTGCAGAGGGTCTTATAGTTTGTGGGCTCCTCCTCTCACAGTTTCAAATTAAAAGAGACCCAGGCTCTTCCATGAAGATTGAAGATCCCTTTTAAGATCATGTCCCCATCTCAAGATCCAAAGTAGAATCACATCAGACAAATGCCTTTGACCATGCCAGGCCAGAGATTCCAGCATGAGACACAGCATTTCCAGGGGACCATTATTCAGATGACCACAGACCTGTATCCACAGGGAAGACAGCTGCTACAGAAAAGGATCTCTCAAAAGAAGCAAGCGAGTGTTATTACATTTCCTGGTCCCACACTGTCACTGTGGAAACTGGATAAAATCACATGCAGACCACAGAGGGAACCAGGAAAGTCTGAGAACCTAGTCAGGGTTCTCCATGTCATTGTCACCCAAGAACCACTTCCCCCTTTCAATGGCTTCATCTCTCAGTTCTGCTACTTACTAGCTGTGTGAGCCCAGGAGTTCCTTAAACTGTGTCGTGATCTTCTTAACTAAGATGTAAGTGGTAACTGTAGGTTCAGCACATGGTTCTTATGGAAGTTGACTGAGTGAATGTATGTGAAGCACTGTAAAAACCATGAGGCCAGGCTGGAGATATAGCTCAGTTGGTAGAGTGCTTGCCTCATAAGCACAAGGCCGTGGGTTCAATCCCCAGCACCGCAAAAAAAAAAAAAAAAAAAAACTCTGTGAGGCCACTGTTTATACATGAGCTCTCATTATTATTAGCCCAGCTTTCCTCTGCATAAACCAGTCTTCCCTCCCGTGAGTCTGTGCATTTCAGTTAGAGCTGATTCCATCCAGCCTCTTTTTGCAGTGTGACATTCCACCCAAATCCCTGTGTCAGGGATTTTTCTGGCTCAATCTCTCCAGAAATAGAAATTCTTGGCTGGGGATGGCAAGCAAGTCTAGCATAACAATCAACCTACTCCTGATTAACTGCCCGTACTTAGAAAGTGAAAACTCTTAATTTCATAACCTTATGTGATCCATATTACAAAAGAAAATAATCCCATAATATATCAGTTCAAGCTGGGTGAGGTGGTGCATGTCTGTAATCCCAGCAACTCAGGAGGCTGAGGCAAGAGCATCACTGGTTCAAAACCAGTCTGGGCAATTTAACAAGACCCTGTCTCAAAAATAAAAACAGAAAAGGGTTGGGGATGAAGTTCAGTGCTAAAACACCCCTGGGTACTGAAAACACACACACACAACACACACTCACGCACACACATAAATTCAAATACATGGGGGTGTGTGTGTACAGCCATGTGTATGTGTGAGTGTATATATATAAAATATTGAATTTATGTGTAATATATATTATGTAATATATATTATATGTAATATATATATTATGTGTAATATATATATATATTATACACAAATTCAATATTACTTTGCAAAAGCTGTTCTGTCCTGCCCTAAGAGTGATAGGGGCAGGGTATTTGGGATCCAACTTCCTCTGCCTGCTAAGTCCCTCTTCTTCACACTACGGCTTCCAGAATGCTGTCAAATCTCCAGTCAGCTGTCACCTTCTCTCTCATTTTTTTTTTTTTTTTTGTCCATAGGATTTATTGCCATTTTATACCTGTTTTATTCTTTTACAGTCATGCTGTTGAGATTTCAGAAGGGAGAAGGGATGAAAGCCTGTGTTCAACCCACTTTAACCATAAAGTCTTTCGGGAATCAAAGAAGCTTTGCTGGAAAACCGACAGGCAGCATCGCCCCGGGTAGCCGATCTTTACAAGTCCCTGAACCACAGCAACTTAGGCAGAAATTAAATCCGCGAATCTTAATAACTATTTCTGAAGAAATGTGAGCTCTCAGAAACCTAATACGCTTCAGGGCAAAATGTCTTCGTTCCAAAAGAAATAATAAATTCCATCCTAGGAACAAATCCCTGTGCTTTGCTCCATGAGAGTCATGGCCCCGCAGCCCGCAGCTGCACAAGTGTAACCAATTTGACGTGGCTCCCGTGTGCCCTTAGACCTGCGTCCCTGAGGCATGGATCCATCCCGGGGGCCCCCAAACAGATACCAGCTCTTTGTTGGGATTGATGGCATATTCTTGGGAGCTGCTGTTTTGTTTTGTTTTTTTTTTTTTTTAAACCACTGTCTTTCTTTGCTCTCTTTGGTGTGGGAGGCTGAGGAGTCACAGCTGAACAGTCATCTGCCCCTGGCCCAGTTATCTCCCGGGTTATCAGCTGCCACCATGACTACGGAACAAAAACAGGGAGAAATGAGGACGTAATTCAGTCATCTGAAAATAGCATTCAGGAAGTGCTAGTTGCTGACTTGTTCACCTTGAAATGATCCGTCTTGACATCATGGGGGTCAGGACGAGCTGCCCTTTCAGATAATTCTCTATGAATTTCCCCAGACACAGCCCCCAAGTGCCTCTTCACCTCTCCACACCCAAACAACTTGCATGATAAAAGAGGATGCTGGGGAAAGATCCAGGTCCTGTGGAAACTAAAGCCCATTTGGGGGTGGGGTGGGCTGCTTCCGCAGGAAAAAATACAAAATTATGAATATAAAATTGAGTATGAAACTGAATGTTCACTTAAATGGGAAAATAAATTAGAGCAAGTAATAAAATTTTAAAAGCTGACAAAATACGAGACAACTCCAGAAAAATGGTATCTTAGTCATTTGATCTGTTGACACATCTCAATACTTCTCTCTGATTTTTAGCTGCATACCTCTTTATACTTCTTCATCTGAAACTATTTTGTAAAGTTTTCTATAGAAAGATGATCAGTCTTTCCTGTGGCATGATTGAATTTTATTTTATTGATAGATTAGAAAGGTTTTTTAGTCTCATGCCTGGCTATTAAACCACATAAAATTTTAAAATAGTTGTCAAATTTGGGAAACTTTATATCAAGTTTCTTTTATATATAAGCTATAAGATTTCATGTGCATTTCAAGCCCCCTCCCCCAACATACACACCTTTCTCTCTCCCTCTCCCTCTCTCTCTCTTTTTTTTTTTTTTTTTTTTTGTGGTGCTGAGCATGGAACCCCCAGTGGGCACTCTACCACTGAGCTGCATCCATAGCCTGGTACTAATCTTAAACACTCTTTGAATTCATGATCTTCCATTTATCATTGGTAACCTCATTGTACTGGTGGATTATGATGTTAGTATTTCATGTAAGATGAAGAAGAAATAGATTACCAAATAATGTAAAAGCCCATTCTTTACTTCTATTCCAGAGTCTTGTCTTCCTCTTAATGAATTACTGCTTTAGATATAATTTGGAAAAAAAAATTTTTTTGGACTTAGGATTTGCTTTTCAATGTCAGAATAATTTCTGTAGTTTTTCTGTTTAATTATGACCCTTCTTCTCTTTCCATCACCAGCTCTATTTCATACCAAGGGGGCCTCTCACACACGGAGGTGGGTACTCTTAGTCATGCACAACCTCAAGCAAACAGCCATGCTTGGCCACATCTTAGATCTGGGGTGGTCACCCCTATTGCATTGTCTTCTCCTAGAAGGCAACTCAGGGAAGCAATCCATGGAAATCCAAGAAGCAGGCTCAGGGTCATATTAGCATGGCATTCTGAGATCCTAGGTGCTCAAAGTATGGGTAAGAACTGGGGGTAGGGGGTATACATTCTGGTTGGGCACAAGCCTTTGACCCATGAACTTCTCATCCTGAATGGAGGGGTTCAGCAGGAGGAGAGTCAGGAAGCAGTCCGTGTAAGTGTGGGGCCCAGGGCAGGCCTTCTGTTGCCCAGGTCCAAGGATGGTGTTGACACTCAATGCAATCTCCTGCAGTCTGATATCCAGAACGGAGCAGGCCTGGGCTACTCTGATGCCACCCAAAGTGAGGGGATGTGTGGCACTAAACCTCAGGTTTTCAGGTTTTACTAAAACCTGAGGTTGTTCGAAAACATTGCTGGGGCCCTCCTAGGACCTTGGAGGGGTTTTGAAGGCTGCATATTTTTGGTTTGAGGGTCTGGCTCTGTAGGAAGTGGTATTTGTCTGGTGATCTGTCATCTCAAATGAGCACGAGTTGGACCTTGGATTTAAATTTTTGTCCTCATTCAGAAACCAAGTGTTAATAAAATCCCTGCCCTGATCCCGGGCCTGCATTCTCAGGACCATTCCTCTCCTTTCCCTCACTCTGGTCTGTCTTGCAGGAAGCCAGCCTACCTGCTGAGAATGTGGGACAAGGGAGAAGCCAAGGCAGTTTCCCCTTTGCCTCCCTGCCTCAGGCCTCTTCTCCATGGATCCAGCTCCCATGGACAGGCCTCCATGCTTTATGGTTGCAGCTTTTCTTGCTTGGTTCTGGGTTCCAGTAACTACTACCTCCTCCTTTGTCCTTGCAGCCAAGTGGTTCTCCACATGGGTGTGGAGAGCAGGCTGTGCCTTTCTCTGAGTTACTCCATGATATATTGAAGAGTAGTTTCCAGGCTGTGCCTAACGTTGAGCTACTCCTTTTTCTAAAGCAGTAGTTGGCCATAAGCTACTCCTTTTCATGTACAAGTGCTGAGATAGAATGACTGCACCTTCTTTATACAAGCAAACAACTACCATCTGCCCAGCACAACTCTAAGGCACAAATTGATAAGTAACTTATTCATGCCAACTTATCAAACTCAATCAGGAGTACCTGGATATGTGGACATCCCCAATCATATCAGAAACACCAGACACAAGAGCTTATCAACCTCTCTAGATACCACCTCTCATAAAAGGAGGAGCCCCCCAAGACTAGACACAGCAGTTCCCTGATCCATCACCTGGTCACTTGTCACAAGCCTTGTCCAGGAAAATCAGCGACAAACCTCCAGTACTGTCCCTCCTGCCTTCAGCACAGTGTAGTTTTCCTGCCATGACAACATCACATTGCTCACTCCAAGCTGACACTCTGAAACTGCTCTCTGTGTGGACGCTCAGTCTTGACAGCTCAGTGGAACTGGTTCATTGAAATCCTTATCTGACTACCTACAGTGGCTCTTGGCTCTTTCCACTCAGATTTGCTCTTGGCGTGTGGTCTTGGCACAGCATCTTACAACCCTGCAGTCACCTTAACTCTTTCTCAGTCTTTCTGTGACCTCTGCATGTCACTGTGTGAAGTATGATGTGTGACTTGAGTATTAGAGATATTAGAAATAAGATTGGAATGGAATGAAAGAATTGATGAGTGCCTGGCTTCTACCAGGTGGCCCGCATGCATTCGGTGAATCCCAACTACTAATGGTGGTGCAGCTTGTGGAAAGATAAGAGTGTCTGGCGTATGTTAATGGCAAAGCTCACTCACAACAGGGGATGTCTACCCTCACTCAAGGGACACACATTCTCAAGGGACATTTGGCAATGTTTTCAGATAATTTGGTTGTTACAACTGGAGCAGGAGGATGCTGTTGGCATCCAGTAGACAATGGTCAGGGAGCAAGGCTAAACCGTATGCCATGATGCAGAGGACAATCCCCCACAGCAAAGAATTACCCCACCCAAATTCAAGAACGCCCAGCTGAGAACTCCTGCTCTAGCCCGAAGGCAGTCGGGGCACCTTTGCTGTTAATGTCAGGTTGGCCTCACTGCTGCTGTGCCTACTTAGGTCCTTTATTATGTGTAACCAATTCCCTCAATCAAATTCCCTCAATTAAATTCCCTCTGTTTAAACACTTAGAATGTCTACCCTGATTTGGACATTACACAACATATACATGGATGAAAACATTACATAGTACCCTCTAAATATGTTAAATTTTTATATATCAGTTAAAATAAAAGTGAACACTTAAAGTGGCTTCTGTTCTCCTGGTTAGACTAACGAATGACCCCCCAAAGTATCAGCATCTTTTTTTTTTCCACTCTATCAAAATTGGTCAAGGATAATTTCTACACACACACACACACACATACACACACATATACACACACTCACCGCATGGATTTTGGAAATTTTCACCTTGACCACTCCCCATCCCACTGATTTCAATCCAGAACTCTACAGTGTTCATCAAGAACTTTTAAATTAATGGGCAATTGTTTTATAATGAGGTTCATCAGGGTTATAAAATGTGTAGAAGAAATGCATAACATTCTTTTGTTAGATAAAGATAGAGCATTCAATATAATCCAATTTCCACCCTTTAGAATGTGTTACTATTATAAAATACATTTGGCTAACTTAATATCACTATAAATATAAAATGTAGATTAAAATTGATTGAAGTGAGATCTTTGGGGGTTCTTCTTAATCCCATGTTAGGCTAAACTACATGCAGAGCTATCTGGGTTTTCCTAGACTTTTTTAATCTTCTGTATAGAAACCGTTGAGTAAAAATTTCAGAGGGACAAAAGGAAAAAAGCATAGAAAATATATTTTGTCTTCTTCCATGTTGGGAGGGTTTATTAGCCTTTCTAAGTCTGCCAAAGATAAAATGGCCTAAAACAACAGAAATCTCTTGTTTTCTTTCTGGAGGCCCCAATCAGGCTGTTGGTGGGCCATGTTCCCTCTGCGGGTTCCTTCCCCTCCTCTGGGGAAGGAACCGGGCCTGGCTCCAGCTTCTGGTGGCCTCAGGTGTTCCATGGCTCACAGAGGTGTCGTCCACCTCCCTCCTCACATAGCGCTCTCCCTGTGTCTTTCCCTCCTCTTCCTTCTGCTTAGCCACACTGGATTAGGGCCCAGCCCACGGACCTCATTTTAACTTGATGACCTCTGTCAAGACTCTATTTCCAAATAAGATCACATTCTGAGGTGCTAGGGGTTAGGACTTCACATTAGGGCAGGGCATAGTTAAACTCATAATAGAGGGTATTAAAATGTTAGCCACTTTGGGATGATTTTTTTAGTCATGGTAACTTGTATTCATATTGTAATTCAAAAGATATATTTCAGCTTTGCTTTTTCTCTAAGAATAGTGTGTTAGCTTTTTGTTACTGTAACAAAATACCTGAGATAATCAATAGATTTTGTGGCTCCAATTCAAGAACAGGTAGAACCATTGCTTTTTGGCTTATGGTGGGGTGTGTGGCAAAGCACAACTGCTCACCTTAGGACAGGAAGCAAAAAAGAGCAAGAGGAGAGGGCTGAGTTCCTAAATACAGTTCCCTTTGGGAGAAAGCTCCAATGACCTAGGGACCTCCCACAAGTCCCACCTCTCTAAGGTTCCACCATCTCCCACCCTGGGACCACGTTTTTATGACAGTGGCTTTTGGGAGATGTTCAAGATCCAAACTATAGCTAATCGTTAGAACTTCTGTTTGAAAGAACAGTCTTGGGCTGGGGTTATAGCTCAGTGGCAGGGTGCTTGCCTGGCATGTGAGACGCACCGGGTTTGATCCTCAGCACCACATATAAATAAGTAAAATAAAGGTTCATTGACAACTAAAAAATATTTTAAAAAAAGAAAGAACAGTCTTTAGCTACCTTATTCAACAAATACCTATTAATACCTATTCAGCATCTACTATGAATTAGGTGTTACACTGGGCGCTAAAGATGAACTCAACACAGGCTAACAGACCTAGAATCTACTGGGTGAGACAAATATGAGAATAATGAAAATGCAACCTGAGAAGTGCTGTCTGTGATCAAGGAGAAGGTCTACAAGATCCTGGAGAACCAGGCATAGTGGCACAGGTCTATAATACCAGCTGCTCAGGAGGCTGAGGCAGGAGGATTGCAAGTTGGAGACCAGCCTCAGCAACTTAGAGAGCCCCCATTTCAAAACAAAACAAAAAGGGCTGTGGATACAACTCAGTGGGAAAAGTCTTCTGGATTCAATCCTCACTATCAAATTGACAAAAAAAAAAATCCTGGATTATGGCATAAACAACACAGTCTGGAGGTAGAACCGGGGAAGGTTTCAGGTATGACAGCTCAGCTGGGTCAGGGTAGGAGAAGGGCAGAGCATGCCTGAGACACAGAGCGTGCAGACCTGGAGCGTGGGATGCTGAGTGAGGCAGGAGGGACCTGGTCACTGCTTACAAGAGACGCAGGCAGCGGGATGAGAGCAGATGGAGGCCAAGGTGTCTGCTGAGGAAGCAGATCAGATGCCCTGCTGAGGAGCTGGGGTTGAGCCACTGAGCTCCTCCATCCAGGCAGGAACACTGCCAGATCAGAGATCATCTCTGGGAGGGTGGATATCCCCCTTCTGAGTTTGAAGGTCATTCTGTGTCCTCATTTTGCTACTCTCTCAACTGCTTTCATCAGAGTTGACTGCTTCCTTCTTTTTGAAATATTGCCCTCGCTTGATCTCTATCACCCCAACTGTCCTTGTTTCCTTCCGGATACGTGGCTTCTCTTCTTTTGCTGACTTTTTCTATGAGTCTCAGGGCTCATGCAGGAGAGCCTCAAAGCTGGAAGCTTCCCCTTCTCATGCTGCTCCTGAGACCATCCAGTGCCCTGGCTTCAAATTTGTACCGCAGCTCCAGCTTCTTCCTTGAGACCCAACTTGCCCGTCTCCCCCGAGGACCTGTAGGCACCTTGGACTCAGTTTCTGAAATTTGTTTCTTTTTAAGCCTTCCTTACCTCAATAAATGGGCCCATTTTTACCCCAGAGTAAAGATTCATCTGTATTCCCTTCTCTTCCCTTCCCTCCCATACAAAAATCCACCTGTATCCTATAACCAGAACAGACCTTTTTTTTTTTTTTTTCTGGGTACCAGGGATTGAACTCAGGGGCACTGGACCACTGAGTCACATCCCCAGCCCTATTTTTTGTATTTTATTTAGAGACAGGGTCTCACCGAGTTCCTTAGCACCTCGATTTTGCTGAGGCTGGCTTTGAACTTGAGATCCTCCTGCTTCAGCCTCCTGAGCCACTGGGATTACAGGCATGCACCTCCAGACCCAGCCAGAATAGATCTTTAATTCAACCATTTCTCCCCATCTCCACTGCCCCCACCTTAGATTCACCCCAATTTCTATTAACTGATTGTCTATTACCTGAACAATTCCAATAGTCTTCCCAGACATACCCTTATCTAATCTATTCTCCACCCAACAATCTTGACTATTTTATTAGAGATATGTCACTCAGTGTAGGACCCAAACTTCTTCCTATGAACTGATTCCTACCTCTCCAATCTTACCATTCTAACCACTAGACTGCCTTCTATTCCTCAAACACAACCATTCTACTCCTGTCTCAGGGCCTTTGCACTTGCCTTTTCCTCTCCCCATACTCTTTGCACAACAGTCTCTGGTTCTCTTCTTTCAGGCCTCAGTTCACTCCCTCCAAGGGAGGCCTTCCTGATCTATCATATTTTGTATTTCGTCACCTTGATTATTTCTATCAGAGCACTTGTTAGAAAAGTATTTTTGCTCTTTTACTTATGTATATTTTTTTCTTCCTCTTGTCTCCAACATCACTCACCTCTCTCAACCCACAAGTTAGGAGCCTATTTACAATGTTTACATGGTACTTCCAGGAGATTTCTAAATACCCACTGTCCATCAAGCACCTCCAAGGCTCCTAGCTCTACATTTCTTTGTTTACATTACAGTGTTTAATCCACCAACAATTCTTCGAGGGTGGAATTAGTATCCCCATGCCATCAGTGAGGAAGCTATTTTAAAGAGAGCTAGATGACTTGCCCAGGGACAATCATAGTGATGGAGGAGAAGAGTGATGAAGAAAGCTTCCTGTGTGGGCAGATTTGAGCCCACGTCTCTCTGGTTCCCAAGACCTCTCTCGTTCTACCATGCTGTAAGTCTCAGTCCCTGGCACTAGAGGAGTGGGAAGAACATAGAAAAAGCATAATTTACAATATTATTTTGTTTCTTTCTTTTTTTTATTATTTTGTTTCTTCTTTTATTTGATCCAACTATGAACATGAATCCTCTGACACTTTGTTGGACAAACACTCATTGCCCCACCATGCTTTCATTGGGAAATCACCCTCTCCCGTACCACAGGAATCTGGTTTAACCATATGGTGCCAGGGACACTAACCTTACCTCCTTCCTTTCCCTAACTTAAAAGTGCACGTGTGGCCTGAGCCGGCTGATCAGAAGAGTTCTTCCCTAGACATCCAAGGTGAGCACCAGAAGGCATGTGATCTGAGCCAGGCTAGTCTGCATCCTCCCTGCAACTTTCCTGGACTTCTCAGGACAAACATTCCCCCTGAACTGTCATTCATTAGCACCACAGTAGACAGGAGATGAAAGCAGCCTCCCTCATCACAGGGAGAGAATCTGCTGGAAGGGGAAACCAGAGAGAGGACATGAGAACTAAGGGAGGGATAGAAAGGGATGCAGAAACAGAAATCTAACAACTTAATTTCAACACTTGAAACTAGTCATCTATTTATTTATTTGATTAATATCTATCTCCTTGCTCAACTGGCTCCATAGGGTCTGAATTACATCTCACTTTTGCTCACCACTGGCTCCCCAGGGCCCAAGAGAGCCTGTCATGTTCGATGTACTCAACTGTATGAAAACGAGACTGTTGTTCTAATTCAGCAGAGTCTGGCCCTCACCGTAATGATAATATTCCAGAGAAATCATTTCTGACTCTTGTTTTTGGAATGAGCTGCCAGGATATATTATGGGACTTGATTAAAATTAGAAGAAACTTAGTTAATCTTAGAATCTTATTCAATTTTATGATATATAATGAGTTCATTATTTTAAAAACTCAGGTTACAATGGGTATGGATTGAAACTAGGCAGGGTTAATACATTCTGGCTGTTCTTTAAAAATGTTGTGATGTCTGAGGTGCCATGATTTAATTTCACTGTAATATGTCTTTGAGCACCTGTCAGATTATAACCTGATTCATCACTGACTTAGGGCCTTAAAATAGACAATGATACAAAAGGTTAACAACACTTAGCAAGGAGCATTTTCTCAAAGGGACAGATATAAATCAGAGGGAACACGTCACACACTCCTTATCCAGAGCCACAGGCTGGGGACGCCTGGTTCTTAGCAATTGTTTCAGAATGAAATGACTCTTGAACTGAAATTTTCATCATTCAGGAGAGTCAGTTTGAGAGCATTTCAGAAGATGTGACGACTGAGAATCAGCCCCCAGCCAGCCCTGCTAATCAGCTCCTGTGGGCCTTGCAATGCCTCTGATTGCTAGCTGCTTTTCCTCATCTGGTTTCCAAGGAAGCAGCTGAAGCAGTGAGACGGACCATGGGGAAGCATGAAAATTTGAGATTTCTCTTGAATATTTCTGGAAAAATCATTGATTCTGCATTGTGTTCCAGCCTCCCTCTTGGTGCAATAAACATGGTCTGTTCCCCCCCACAGTGTGCCAAGTTCCTAGCAAACAACAGAGGAGGAACAGTGGTTAAGCAAAGGATGGAACTCCTTACAGTGCTGGCCCAGAAGAAGAAGGTACTGACTTTTTTTTTTTTTTTTTTTTTGGGAACCAAGGATTGAACTCAGGGGCATTCAGTCACTGAGCCACATACCCAGTCCTATTTTGTATTTTATTTAGACAGGGTCTCACTGAGTTGCTTAGGGCCTCGCTAAGTTGCTGAGGCTGGCGTTAAGCTCGTGATCCTCCTGCCTCAGCCTCCCAAGTGCTGGGATTACAGGCATGCGCCACCGCGCCGGGCAGAAGGTACTGACTTTTGACGTCTCAAATTCAGGGAGCAGAATGAATGAATGAAACAGCAATTTCTGCTTACTCAAGGAGAGGCAGAGTGAAGGACCTGAATTGTTGTTGGGGGAAGGAAACAGACATATATGGAACATGAAACTACATACCAGCATGGTATTCAGCATTACCCACAGTTGTAATCATTTGGGGGCTGTTATAACCGAGTATCAGACTGGGCAGCTTATAAACAGCAGGCATTGATTTCTTGCAGGTCTGGAGGCAGAAGCTTGAGATTAGGGGCCAACATGCTCAGGTCCTGGTGAGGACCCGCTTCCAGGTTGCAGACTGACTGCTGACTCTGCATCCTCCAGAAAGAGAGCCAGCAAGTTCTATGGCCTGTTCTCATAAGGACCCGAATTCCATTCATGAAGTCTCCACCTCCAGATCCCACTATGCTGGGGTTAGGCTTTCAACATATGAATTTGGGGGGAAGGGCACACAAAAATTCCATCTATAAAATGTATTTATCAAACAGGTGTTGCATGGTATAAGGTGCTACCTTAACAAGTTGATATTAATCCATTTTATAGGTGAGAATTAACTAACCCAGGGAGGCTAAGTAATTCCTAATTCGGTGAGTAAAGGAGACAGGATTCATTTCCATGACCAGCTCTGGAGTCCCAATGTCATTCCTGTCCTCATCACATCATGCCCCACGTACATCTATGAGACATAAAGGTCAGAGAGACGTTCGCTTAGCAGTGTGTGACGACTCCAGGCCTGTTATGAGGGTAGGTTTGAGAATCTGCTCTGCCTGCTCAATGCTCTAGTGAGATGGCTCAATTTGATCTGACATTAAATTCTGGAAAAAATCCTGATCTCATCTTTTGTGCCCTCTGAGCTCCCTTGTCTGCCTCCCTTTTGCTATCTCAGGGCCTCCTCTCCTGGGTCAACCATGGTAACCTCAATTCTTTGATCTGTCTCTATGAATTATCTTATTCAAAGGCTCAATGGTAGCTCAGTGGTGGAGTGTTTGCTTAGCATGCATGAGGCCCTGGGTTTAATCCCCAGTACTGTAGAGAAAGAAAAAATACTGAAAGCTCTAGAATTTATTTATTCTAGGTATGAATAAGTGGACTCATAGTATTTGCCCTTTGTCTGTTTTATTTCACTTAGCATAATGTTTTTGAGGTTTGTCCATGTTGTAACACATGTCAGAATTTCCCTCCTATTTAAGGTAGACTAATATTTCATCTGATGGATACACTACATTTTGTTTGTCCACTCACCTGTTGATGGACACTTGGGTTGTTCCCACCTTTTGGCTATTGTAAATAATACTGCTATGCATATTGGTGTACAGTATTTGTTTGGGTCCCTGTTTTCAATTTTTGGAATATATGCCTAGGAATGGAATTGCTGGATCATGCAGTAATTCTGTGTTTAACTTTTTGAGGAGCCATCAAACCATTTTCTATCGCAGCTCTACCGTTTAACATTCCCACCAACCGTGCAAAAAGGTTCCCATTCTGTTTGTTTGCTTCTTTTGACCTTGAATGGGATGAGAACCACTTCCCACTGCACAGAAACCATGCCATCTTGAGATCCCCTGTTGGCATATCATTTACCTATTACGTGTTTTACAAATATTTTTCAAATACCTACAAGGTGCCAGGCATTGTACTAGGAGCTAGGACAGTGGTTGGTAAAATAGTCATGGTTCTCATCCTCATGGTGCTTTTTGTTTAATGAAAAAGACGAGGAAGAGGGCTGGGGTTTGGCTGAGGTACAGCACTTGCCTTGCATGCGTGGGGCACTGGGTTCGGGCCTCAGCACCACATAAATGAGTACAATAAAGGTATTGTGTCCATATACAACTAAAAATTTAAATGCTTAAAAAAACTAAAAAGGGCTGGGCGCCGTGGCCCATGCCTGTAATCCCAGCACTTGGGAGGCTGAGGCAGGAGGATCAAGAGTTCAAAGCCAGCCTCAGCAATTTAGTGAGGCCCTGAGCAACTCAGTGAAACCCTGTCTCTAAATAAAATACAAAATAGGGCCTGGGATGTGACTCAGTGGCTGAGTGCCCCTGAGTTCAATCCCCGGTTCCAAAACAAACAAACAAACAAACAAACAAACAAACTAAAAAGGGCTGGGGGTGTGGCTCAGTGGTAGACCACCACTGGGTTTGCTCCCCAGTACCACAAAAAACATTTTTAAAAAGACAAGAAATAAAGCAAAATGCGCATCATTGCAAATTGTGGTAAGTTGTCTAAAGAAATGAGCAGGAACAGTGATACGAATAATTATAGCAGCAGGGAATTTTTCTGTTTGCTGTTTCAGGAAGCAGGATGGCCTAGGAAGTAAAGGGGTGGGCTTTGAGTCTCACAGGATTAATCCCAGCTCTTCCATTTCCTGTGTGATCTTGGACAAGTTACTTAATCTCTCTGTGTTTCAGTTTCTGAAACTATAAAATGGAGATAGATGATAATAATAGCATTTACCTCAAAGGGCTGTTGTAAAGATTACATGACAAAATAAATACTCAGAAGGTATCCAGAAAGCTGCCTGACACATTGTTCAGTGCTTGAAAGTCTCATAATTCCAAATCTACTCTTTGTAGGCTGCTCACAGTTGACCCTTGGAAAGCTCACCAGTCAGTTACAATGTGACCATTAGCAACACACAGTGGCTTCCAGATGATGGGATTAAACCCAGGACCTTGCACATGCTAAGCACATGCTCTACCACTGAGCTATGCCCCTGGTCATGCCTCTGGACGCTATTGACCTTGGAAACCTACCCCTCAAGGTCCAGAACTTAAAGGATCTCCAGTTTCCCATCAACCTTTCTGTCTTGCTCTCCCTCTGTCCAGGTGCTTGGTATAGAATTAGAGGCTTTGACACTGGGCCCTCTGACTCTCTGCTTATCTGTTGGTTGGCAATCTTAGACAAAGAGCCTAAGCTTCAGTTTTGCCCTCTGTAGGGCATCTTGGAGAATTCTGTGATGATGTATCTAAAGCACGTAGTGCCGGGTCTAGACATGGTAACAGATCAATTAATCATGATTTTCTCTAGGAATACATTTTTAAAAAATTGGTATGAGTGTTTGCAATGTTGTCCTATTAAACTGATACACATCTGTCTTAGAATTCAGATGGAGAGTTGAAGAGTTAATAATCAATTAAATAAGATGTTCATATTTTTATAAAAGTTAGTCTTAGGCCCTCAGTCAGGAATGTTAACCCATTATAATGCAAATTTCTCAAGAAAATCAAGTACAACATAAGGCTGTCATTAGAACCCCCCGAATCCAACTTTTACCATTTGGATTACTGCCTGTGTTTTTATTTTAGCAAGACTTTGCCAGGTATAGACAAAAAAAAAAAAAAAAAAAGGAAAAATTGATTCTCTAACAGTAGGAATTCCAGGGATCCTTGTGAGCCAGCAGTCAACAAACCACGGCCTGCAGGCCCAACATTGCCTAGATCTTGTTTGTGTAAATAATGACTTATTGGAATGCAGCCACCCTCACTCATTTGGTTACTTGTGGTGGATTTTGGGCTACAACGTGGAAGAGTTGATGAGACAGACATCATTACCCTATGCGCCGGCATGATTACACGAACGGTGTGAATCTACATCATGCACAAGCACAGAAACAAAAAGTTGTGCCCTATTTGTATACAATGAATCAAAATGCAGTCTGCAGAAATTAAAGAAAAATTAAAAACTTAAAACTAAACTTAAAAAGTGGAAGAGTTGAATAGTTTTAACAGAGATCGAGTTGCCCAGAAAGCCATGTAAAGTCTCTATATTTGTTCCTTTTTGGACAAAGTTTGACAGTCCCCACCATACGCCAAGGGGGATGGGGAAGCTCCTTTGGCAGCAACCTTTAAATTTTACGCCTTTCACATGAATGTACTGTCTTCCACTGTTTGTTGGAAGGGTAACTATTCTGAGACACTTGGATGTATCTCAAGGAAAAGATCTGAGCACCATTTATAAATTATATAGAGTAACACTGCTGTAGAGGCAGACTAAATCGTTGTAACAAGACCCAGTCATTTGCTGTGTAAAGGAGAATAAAACCGGCTTAATCCTGAACTGTGCAATGTGAGTGGTCCACGTTGGCTGGCGGCTCTGCTCCAAGCCCTGTCTATTTAGTAGCTCTGTCCTAGGGCCTGTGGTCATCTGCCTGGTCCAGGCTGAGGACCAGCTGTGGGAAAGAAGCATGATATTTACCAGTGCAGAAACGACAGGTATCACTTTCATTCATATTCACAAGCTAAAGTCTGGTCACATGATCCTATCTACCTACAAAGAGAAGAAGAAGAAACAAATGTTGTCTCCATCAAAGTAGCTAAGGCAGAAGTCTCCATGAAGGTTGAGGGTCCCTGGTCCTTGATCTAGGTTAGAGCCTTAGCTCTGCCAGGGTAGCCTTGTGACAGAGCACATCAGAACCAGGCTGGGTATCCTGACCTGACACCTATCAACAGCATCTCAGCCAATTCCTCCCTCTTCTGCTCGGCCACTGACTATAGCTCACTTTTCTCATTCTAAATCTTCATTTTCTCTTTTTATATATATAGATGATTAATTCCTAGTAGGACACCTGACTCTTGTAGCCCTAATTATGGTAACAAAAAAGAGGTAATTACCATTATCACTCCTCCATTGCAGATAAAGAAACTGAAGTACAGAGCTATGAAGCAGCTTATCCAGGGTGACAGCAAAACATTAACTTGACTAGAAATGGCACTTGTCCTTTGCTGGGTAGACCTTTTACTCCAGAATTTGGGCAGGAGGGTACTGACAAAATGCTGCCATTACCAAATCAGCAGACTTGATTTGTTAAGGAATTTTTAAATTATTATGACTATTGTTTTAATTGCTATTTTATTTTTCACAGTGCTGGGGATCATGCTCAGGGCCTCAAGCATGCTCCTCACTGAGCTACAACCCCAGCCCATCTGGGAATTCTTTTTTTGTTGTTTTTGCACATCGAACCCAGGGCCTTGTGCTTGCAAGATAGGCACTCTACCAACTGAGCTATATCCCCAGCCCAGGAATTCTTGCTTTCACATTTGAAGGTACATTTTCCCCTAACTATTCTTTACCTCTTAATTTTTATCTATGTAGTGTTGGTTTTTCTTTTTCCCTGATGGTTTGAAGTTTAATATTTTAATAAAGAAAAACCTGATGATCTTTTCTGTTATGATTTCCTCCCCCTTTATTTCCAGCTTTTAAAACCATCCTCCTTCGAGAATGATAAGAATTCAATCTTATTTCTTTTCTTCCAGCCCTTTAATTTTCTTTATATTATCAACTCTTATATATCTCAAATTGGTTTTGTCTATGGCCATGCGGGGGTGGGGTGGGGATGAAGATTCCGATTGTATTTATATTTGAATTTGCCAGAGCAAGTATTTATTTCAAACCCGTTTAAATGGAGAAAGCTAATACCAGCGACTTACTGAGAGAACCTCTTCCATACTTATGGAGGTGAGAGTCCTTGATAGCAGGCTAGGGAGGCTGTAGGTGTGCTGTGTTGATCGCAAGGCAGGTGCACCTTTCCACAGCCTGGGCTGTGTGCACTAGATACTGTTGGTGCACTGCCCAGGTGCTTTTTACCTGGCAGGTGCATCCATCACTCAGGTGCTGTGAGTTTTGGCTGTTGAACACTCACAATCTCCTCCTTCTGCTCCAGGAACTGTCCTCAGCCAAAGAGAAGCCACCCTACTTGAGAAGTTACCCCTGTTCCCCAGGTATAACCAGAGCCGACGACTGAGGCGGGCTTCCTTGATCCCAGGAGAGACCAATTCTGAGATGAGCAGCCTGTGGAATTGTGGGAAAGGGGCCTTGGGCTGGAGCTCAGTGTAGCTGGAGACCCCACCCTGCTGAGCTCCTCCCTCTGCCCTCTCCTCTCCTGAGCTCCTCCAAAAGGCCATCTACTGCCCACCCCTGCCTTGGGCTTTGCTTCCAGGGAACCTCATCCAAGACAGTGAGTACTTCCCGTTCCCACACTCAGCATTCTAACACGCGTAACCAACATTTTTAATAAACTTTGTAGCGACCATAAACTCAGGATTACAGGCTGTATTTCAGAGAGTTTAAACAAATGTGTAATAGGCCATGAACTATTTTGGAGAGTTTTTTAACCTTTAAATGTTTAAACTGTAGTGATAGGGATTATAAGAGATAATGAAAATATAAACTTGAACTCTCTGACCCACCTGAATAATATTCTTTGTTTTTCAGGAGTCCTGAGGTTGCGAATATTCTCTAATCCCCCTTTCTCATCTTACTGAGAAGAGAAATACAACCCCACAATTGTGAATTTTCCACATACCTTGGTCAGAGAGGTATTTTTCTCAAGCCTGACCTTTAGATACCATCTAGAATGTCACCAAGAGTCTCTTTCAGTTTCAGTCAAAGCTGAATTGAAATATTTCCATAGTGGTATCAGTGTATTTATTAAAATCCTCAGATGGTCCCCAGTGCCAGCTTGGGATAATGTGTCCCTTCTCCCCTCGGTCCTATTTTCCAGGGGCATACTGCACAGATAAACACCACCTTATTTTCTTTCCCAAGCCTGGCCTCTCCGGGTTTGGGTTGTTCTCTACTCCACCTCTGAAGAAGCAATGCAGACACCTGCTTAAAGCAGCGGGTCAGGCTCAGAATCCCAAGTGCTCCGAAGCCCCAGGCAGCTGGGTCTCCAGGTTGGCGTCATCATCTACAGTAACCCTTTCCTCGTCCCTCTCAATAGTGTCGCACTCCACTGGCTAGTTTCATATTGCAGGTGAACACAGAATGCACTTAAAAACGACCTCTCACAGTGCTGGCCTTGTTGTGGGTTCCTCTGTCCAAACAGAACAGCTGGAAGATGCTTGAACACTGCTTTATTTGCGTTCTTGATTGAGATTGTTTCTCCTTTTCTAAGAACTCAGAGCACTGTTCAAAGCCCTTCTGAGGCAGCAGCAGACAGGCCAGGAGGGTTTCCAGTGGAGGAGAGCTGAGAGTGAAAGGGTTCCTTGAAAGAGAGGGGGGAGGGAGGAAGCAGGGCTGCTGCCCGCTGCCTCTGAACTCACCGTTTTCTGAGGCCTGTGCATTTCTCCCAGTCCAGGCTTCTTCTCTCTGCTGCTTGTCTAACCAGAGAGAAGTGTTCAGAAAAAGCATCGCATTGCATTTTGGAGATAGCTCGATGTGGCTTTGATTCTGCCACTCCTGACTGATTGACTGGCCGTGGTAAAGATGCTTGTGTGTATCTTTTGAATGGTCCAGCGTATCGCGAGTCTCTGTTTCGGTGACTTGGTGTTAGAAAACCTTTTTCCAAATCCAGTGAGACTTAAGTGAGGACCTATCCTTAATTTGCTGTACTCCTAAGCTTCCCTGATTACTTGGCTGCCCTGGTCTATGATGCTAACAACCAACATTTTAGGGATGAAAATGGGGCGTCTCATTGCCTTGCCTCAACCACACGTCACATTCAGACACCTGACCCACGCTGACCTCCCGGCATTGTTGTTCAAGTCACAGGAGGCAGGAGGCGCTGTATTTACTATTGTTATTGGTGCCCTCGAGTGACAGGTGTGTAAGCTGAGATACAGAACAGGGAAGCAACTTGCCCAAGATCACACAGCTGGTGACTGACATGGCTAGGGGCAGAACCCAGGCATCACCCACAGGAGACCAAAGTTTATAGTAAACAGCAAAATAAAATAGTAATATAGTAAATAGTAAAAATAAAATATGGGACTATGTTATTTTTTTCTTCTATTTAAGGTTAGGTTATTTAGGCAATTATACACCTAGGTAATTTTCTTAGAATGAAGAAAATAATATATGTTGCTGAAATTTTTATAATATTTTATAATATTTTTATAATATTTTCCAAAAATGATAACAGAATACATAATCTTTTGTACTCAAATTTCCCAACAAGGGTCTGGAGTTGGTAGAGCACTTGCCTAGCATGTGTGAGGCACTGGGTTCGATTCTCAGCACCACATAAATAAATGAATAAAATAGTCTAAAAAAAAATTTCCCAAGAATCTGATCCAAACAAGAGCCATTTTTTTTTAAATTACTTGAGAGTTTCATCAGTTTTCCCAAAGGCCTCTGCCAAGCCTCTGTTATTCAAATCACTTTCCTCTGAAGCGTTTGTGTAATTGGTTTAGTTGTATCTACACTGTAGACACACACCATTAGCAAGAGGCTCCTCTGACAGAATGAGGCATACAAGGACACACACTAGCATTAAGAAGTGAAATGTTTATTGGAGTGGGGACTAACTTGATAATATTTATTAGTGACATTTTCATCCTAAGGTGGCTTTTGTTTCCCTATGCAGTCTGGCAAGAGCAGGGACTGAAGGCTGAGCTGATGAGGACCCTCTGGCATGTAATGTGAAGGGGATGTAAGTGACCACATGGCCATTAGTGTGGGACAGGAGGCAGTGCCATCCTTCTTGCTGGCAGACTTTTCCTTCCTGGCTTTCAGAAAGCAAGTTGCCCTGTCATGAGTGGCTGCCCTGTGGAGTGGCCCATGTGGGAAGAACGGAGGGTAATCTCCAGCTGATAGCCAGCAAAAAACTAGGCCCTCAGTCCAACAGCCTGCAAGAGCTGAATTCTGCAACCATTCTGTGAGTTGATAAGTGGTTCTTCCCCAGACAAATCTCTTTTTTTTTTATTTATTTTTTTTAGTTATAGATGGACACAGTACCTTTATTTTATTTATTCATGTTTATGGGGTGCTGAGGATCAAAAGCAGTGCCTCACACCTGCTAGGCAAGTGCTCTATCTCTGAGCCATAACCCCTGCCCCCCAGACAAATCTTGAGATAACACCCCCTCCCTGGCCTGGACTGTGACAGTGACTTTCAGATGAGCCTGGAGTGGAGGACCCAGCAGAGCCGTGCTGTGACTCCTGGCTCACAGAACTCTGAGAGGATAAATGTGTGTTGTTAGAAGCTGCTAAATTTGTAGTAATTTGCTATCCAGCAGTAGGTAACAATACAATTATTTTGTTGTAGGGGTCACTTATTCCAGCATTTTTTGAGAGAGCCCCAAGTGCAGCACAGTATATTAGCTCTGGGTATGCTATAGTCAAAAAGAGAAGAGATTCTTAAAGATCCAATGTAATTCCTGAAAAATACCAATGACCAAGGAAATAACTGCTAGGTTCAAAGACCCACTGTGGTGGTCACTGTGAATGATCCCACTATGATTTAGTGCATTATCACCTGTTTTCCAGAACCTTCCATTTACCTACCAGACAGCCACAGATGGCATTTGAGAGCTCTAGGGATTAGTATTAGTTAGGAGACAATAATAACAATCCTGAAAGGTCTGTGGGACCCCTTTTCCAGGGCCCACTTGCCCTGGTAAATGGTTCCAAGAGCCTTTGTTGAAGGAGAGCAGGAAGACATCAGCCAACTCTCCTGGTGTGTTGCAGGGTGGTTCCCCAGAGCAGTCGGTCTCCCCATTATTCAAGAGGTCTGAGTTGGGATGATGACTCAGGTCTGGGAATCCAGCAAAGGACTGAATTCTCCATCATTTTAAGTCTTCTCTTCCCCAGACCTAGATTTCATTGGTGTTATGGAAAGTAAGTCAGACTTTAACACTCATGTGTTTCATCCTGAAACGCTCTCAGATCTGACAGGCATCTTTAAATATCCCTAAGAGTCAAATTTTTCAGAAGTCAGGATGCCCTTGCCTCTCAAAATTAATGCTGACATTTGCCTCTCTGGGAAGCATTTTTTCCATCAAAACACCTCTGTCACCTGGGGCTACTTTCCAAGAGCGCTAAGGCTCCTCTCACCAATGTGTGGTTTTTCTGGAGGTGAGTGAGTAGGCCAGATCTTATAAATCCACTTTAAGGTTTCTATCTTCTTAAAGCATCAGACTCTCCTGTTGACCTTACATCAAGGAATATCCAATATCTGAACTTCGCCAGCTGGGGCCACCACTAAGACTCAGTGTTAGACAATCATACAAGAAGTTGAAACCTTTTCCAGTTGTTTGATCTAGCACATGGAACCCAGCATTTTTGGTGAGGGAACCAATAAGATGAATTTGGCCCAGTCCAAAATCATACTTTGTTCTTCCTAACATTTTCAGAATGCTTTCTTATCATCTCACTTATTCTTTTGGTGTGTACCGTCTTCTCTTCCTAGATCTGATTTCCTAGATTCTTCCTAGATTTCTATTTCAGAACATGCTAGAATCTGACTCTAGTTCTAGCTCTGGAGTCAGTGAGTGGGCACGAGGCATCCCCCAGCAAGCTGATCACGCAGGGAACTCCTCCCAGGGTCCTTGGGGAAGGCAGGACCAGCTTCATCAGAATAGGAGGAAGGACTGTCTTTGTTGGCCCAGGGGACGCTGTGAGCTCTCTGATGCTTTAGACTCCTGGAGTTATCTGATACCTAGAAAATGTCTTCATTCCAGTATTCAGGGAAGAATTTTTTCCTAATCAGTGGCCTGAAAGACCTGCTGGGACTCTATTTTGTAATTCATCAATCTTCAGGATTCATCTGTCTCTAATTTTCAGCTTCATTAGCCCTGTGCCTGCATGAGACGAGTATTTTAGGGAAGTCGAGACACTACCTCATTCACTGACCAGGCTTTGAAGTGAGAATTGAAATCCCTAAGTCCATCATTTTTTCTTTAAACTTTTTCAATTTTTCTATGCAGTTGGATGGCTCCCCTCCTATCGTATGATACTCTCTCTCTTCCATCCACCAGAGCCTTGCACTTCATTCTGTGTGACTATGGGGGATAATTTTGTGTTTTGCCACTGAGTGCCGTGGATCACCATGAGCTCAATTCATGCTATAATCAAAATGCAATTTTATGTGTGTCTCCCACCAACTCTTTAAACTTCATCAGGGATTGGGGAAAAGATGACCTTCCTTCTGGGCTTCTCTCTACCTTACTTACCTTGACCTCTACCTGCAAACTCTTATTTTCTTTCTCCACCTGGGGCGAAGGTAGGGTAGAGATGAGAGTGGAAAGGTAAGTAGCTGCATCCTGTCAGAGCCTTGCAAGTGATTAAAGCTAGTGACCCCAGGCCTGTAGAATAGCTGATTTCTGTCTCTCCTGGTTCTTGCATGGGAATTTTGGAGGTTCCTGCAGGCCCCCTTTCCTGCAGTTCCTTCAGCTCAAGTGGATATCTCTCTATTCTAAGTTGTCTCGTTCAGCTCTTTCCTCAGTCTCTGGGTGTCCAACGGTACATGCTCAGCTTTGTTCTGTTGTCCTTCTAAGAGGACCTATTGGACAGGACCCAAGGCTTTCTCCTGTGCAACCCACATATGATCACAGGAGGTGTCCTTTGTCCCTTGCCTCAACAAACTCTGGGAGTGCCACTGATCCTAGTGCAGTGGCCCTGCTGGCTTCTCCTCTGCAAAGCACTCAGCCAGCCCTAGGTAACTTCTATATTCTCTTGGTGCAGCTGGATGTCAGTCCACAGCCTGCTTTTCTTTCCTGTCATTAGGCCCCAGTCTTCTGTGTCTCCGAACAGCAGGGCATGCATCACAAAGCTGTCCTGATGGTCTACTGAAAACCTTCTCATGGGCTTTGGGTGGGGTCAGCACCCCTGCCCTGGACTAGAGGGAGAAGACTCACAGCAGAGCAAAAGCCTCCTCATAAGGATCCCTCAACCGCCTCCTCCAAATTCTCTCTCTGGCCACCTTTTATTCCTTTGATTTCACTGAAAGCCCCAGGAGATGTGGGACAGGGTCTCCTTCATTACCATAGTAAATGTGTGGCAGGGATGACGGGGTGGGAGGGGGCTGGTCTTACTTAAGTCCAGCATCCTGAGATTTAATCTTTTGGTGTCTCTTTGAAACTGAGGCAGAAATAGTATCATACTAACTTCTGTAACAATAGTTTTAGTGACTTATTTTTTGGTACTAGGGACTGAACCCAGGGATATTCTACCACTGAACTACATTCCCAGGCTCTTTTTATTTTGAGATAGAATTTTGCCAAATTATACAAGCTAGCCTCAAATTTGTAATCTTCCTGCCTTAGCCTCCTGAGTCACTGGGATTACAGTTGTGTACTACCCATGACTAATTTTAGTGACTCTTTTGCCATTGGTTGCTATGTTTTACTTCTATACCATTCTTACTGTGTTTAAATCCAAACAGGTCATTGGTTAATTCCTGTTTCCCAATACCTTGGGGTCTCTTTCAGAAAAAGAATCCACTTCAGGTAATTTCATAGTGATTTATTACATGATTACAGTTAGAATTCTTGGAAGGACCAAGGATTGAAACCTGGATGTTACACAGCCAGAAGGAATGTTCAACCACACCACAACTGTGCAAAAATATCCTAAGGCTCTTCTTGCAGAAATCTTGCTGCAGTTGCCAGATATGTTCCATATCTATGAACTGAGGATTGGCCACCAGATTGATACCCATTATGGTTTGCATATGAGACGTCCCCTGAAAGCCCATTGATGAGACAATGCAGGAATGATCAGAGGTGAAATGATTAGATTATGAGAACCGTAACCTCATCAGTAGTTAATTCATTGGATGGATTAATAATTTGAAAGGACTACTGTGCTGGGTGGTTAGGCAGGTGGGGTATGGCTGGAGGAGGTTGGTCATTGGAGGTGTGCCCTTGGGGTTGTATCTTGTCCCTCTGGTGGTAGTGGTAGCAGTTGCTATTGCTACTTCTACTGCTCCTGGTCCTCCTGCAGCTGCTATTCCTCCTCCTCCTTCTCCTTTTTCTTCTTCTTTCTCTCCCCATCCCCCGCCCCGCATCTTAATTGCCATGAACTGAGTAGTGCTCCTCCACCATGCCCTTCCACCATGATGTTCTATCTCCCTTTGGGCTCAGAGCAATGAAGTTGGTCATGTATGGATTGAGATCTCTAAAACCATGAGCCCCAAATAAACTTTTCCTCCTCTAAGCTGTTTTTGTTGGGTAGTTTGGTCACAGCAATGAATAGCTGACCAACAACACCCATTACAGCATCTACAGGAAGCCAAATGCCTCCATGCCCATGCTTACCAGGAGGATAGAATGTCTGCAGCTTTTTACTCATATTCCAGGTTTTGCTCAGATTTGGAGCTTGTTGGAAAATAGTCAAGTGTCTATATCCTAGCAGCAAAGGGTCTTGGGAAATCTGCTATTTGTTTCTACCTATGGAAAAGAAGATTTACAATATAGAAGAACTACCAAAAAGAGATTTGAGGCAGAAACTAATGACAAATGTCCACTATAAAATCTAATGAAAAGAGCCGGGCGTGGTGGCGCACGCCTGTAATCCAAGTGACTTGGGAGGCTGAGTCAGGAGGATCACGAGTTCAAAGCCAACCTCAGCAACTTAGCGAGGCCCTAAGCAACTCAGTGAGACCCTGTCTCTAAATAAAATACAAAATAGGGCTGGGGATGTGGCTCAGTGGCCAAGTGTCCCTGAGTTCAATCCCCGGTTCCCCCCCCAAAAAAAAAATCTAATGAAAAGAGTTTATCAATAAACTATTTTGAATATATAAAAAAGTTTTAGGCCAGGAGCAGAGGTGCACATCTGTAATCCCAGCTACTTGGGGGACAGAGGCAGGAGGACCACAAGTTTAAGGTTAGCCTCAGCAACTTGGCAAGACGCTGTCTCAAAATTTAAAATTTTTTAAAAGGGTTGGGGATGTAGGTCAATGTGTGAGGGTTTGGATTCAATCCCTAGTACTGCTAAATAAATAAATTCATTCATTCATTAAATACTTTTTAAAAAACTCTCTTATCTTTTGGATTTGTATCCTTGTATATGATATCTATTCAGAATATAAATTTAAAAATTTAAATCCACTTTTTTTTTTTTTTTTTTTTTTTTTGTCTGTGCTGGGGATTGAACCCAGGGCCTTGTGCTTCCAAGGCAAGCATTCTACCAAAACAGCTATACCCCTAGCCCTAAATCCACTTTTTAAGGGCTCTTCCTTTGTGCCATTGTCCTTATCCTCATTCCTTTTTAGGCTGTTGGAGCTTTCCAATGTTTTATGTTTTCATTGTTTTTTGAAACTGGCAACAGATTTGATTGGGATTTTGATAGGCTTTGGTCCTATATCATAAAGATAAGTAAGGTAAAACACTTAGCACAGTGCTTGGCACATAGTAGGTAATCAACTGCTTAGTTTTTCTCTCTCTTCTCATCAGCCTATGTTATTTCCTAAGATTATTGTTCAAGTCTTGATTGTAAAGAGCTCATTGAGAGGATTGAGTACATTTGAGGAACCTTCCAGCTCATATCCCCACAATTTATATGTGGACAAATAATTTAAACTAAGCCAGTTAGACTTTCTAGTGAAGGGATTAGGTACTTGAAAGATAAGATCATGTATAAGTGTGATCAGAGTTAGCTCTAAAACAGCCCAAAGACACATACACTAGCTAAAGAAAGGAGTCAGCAGAAACTAGGGTGCTGACCAGTGTCCTGTGAGACCATGGGCTCTGGAGTCAGGTTGCTGTCAGGCCCAACTCTGCCACTTCATAGCTGTGGGACCTTTGATAATTTGCTTGAGCCCTCTAAGCCTCTGTTTCTTCATCTATGACATAGGGACAATAACAGTATTTAGCACATAAGGTTTTCTGAATTGCTTTGGGATATGCTTCTTATCATACAGCAAATTTGATTCCTGGATTTAGTTTCCTCAGGTGTCTAAGGGCTAGGGATATAACTCAGTGGTAGAGCACTTGCCTACCGTGCCTAGGGCCCTGAGTTCAATCCCTAACACCTAAAAAGAAAAAAAAGTTTATGTCTGAAGAACATTTTAATACCCCAAGTCATCTTCCAGTGAACTGATGGTCCTTCGTTTTAATTTTTCCAGGCTGCCATAAGAATAGACATAGTTAAAAGAAGATTTTAATAATTAATCAGCTTCAACTTAAACTCATTATCTCATTATTAATAACAATGCA
Source organism: Glaucomys volans (assembly GCA_020662805.1). Classification (NCBI taxonomy): domain Eukaryota; kingdom Metazoa; phylum Chordata; class Mammalia; order Rodentia; family Sciuridae; genus Glaucomys; species Glaucomys volans. The sequence continues at coordinate 29,894 of JAJEJO010000809.1, forward strand.
AAAGAGCTTGAAAAGCATGAAAGGTGTATTAAGTGTCAAGTTGGATTTAGTTCAAAGTTTTCTTTAGCAAGGAAGCTTCCCTTTAAGCCTCGATTGACGTCCATTCCAAGGGTGAACTGAGTTGATACTGAGCGATCAGTTGTGTTAATCCCATCCAGGCTGTGGAAAGTGTGTCATTTCACAATTTGGTCAAGCAGTCTATGTAAAACACAGGTCTAAAAGAAAGCTTATAAAAATGTCTGTCTACTTTTTTCCAAATGAGTTCAAGAAAAATGGGTAAGAATGGAGACTCTGTATTTTGGCAAAGGTGACTTTCAGACACATGGTCCCTGCATGTGAGCTTTCTGTTGTCCCACCTACTTTGCTGAATTAAAAGAAAGATCTTAGCAAGCTAAATTATAAATTGCTTCTTTTAGTAGATGACATTTCATACATATCTTGTGAGCTATAGAACTATAGAGAAGATTTTTAAAGAAAGAATAGTGTTCCATCTATAATTCGATTTTTTTGGTTTTGTAAGTTATTTTATTTCACTTTTTTAAGTCAATCTAATGTTATGAACCTGATTTCCTCAGGTTTTCCTGGACCATAGGTTGAGATGGGGGCCCATTCTTGGTGATAACCCACATTTTGCTGACTCTACCTTACATTTTCAAGTTTCAGAACCTTGAGTATCCATTTAAATCTTAGTTATATTTGGGAGTCCTCAAGGGCACATTAAAATAAGTGTGTCCCCTACAGTTATCAGGTAATCTGATTTCTTCCTATATTCTGATCACTTCCTTCCATTTATATCCTTTTGCCCAATAATCCATCTGAGGATGGGCATTTCCACCACCCGAGCTGCTGATGCCCACTGGGATAATCCTGAACATTGTCCCAGGCATGCCACCCTTCAGGGATCCACAGTCAGCCAACCCTTCAGATGCCAGATCAGTTTCATCTGGAACCCAAAATGTGGCCAAGCTGGACTACATCCCTCACAGAAGAGGGAGAAGAAGCCTCCGCCCAGTGGGTACTTTGTCACAGGTTGTGCTTCTTCAAGAGGGAGCCTTTGTCACATAGAAGCTTCGAGTCTGGTTGCAGCTTCTCTTACTCCAGTGCTCAGATGTGAATTTCTGGGGAGGTGGGACCATCCTTCCCAGTCCTGTCTCCTCTTCCTGTGAAGAGGCTCCTACTTTCCTCCTATGCAAATCATTTCATGTAAACAGCTGCTTTTCTTTGTGTATTTGTTGGAACTCTTTTGGTTATAAGTAACAGACATCAACTTGAGCCAGCAGAAGCAAAAGAAAGGACTAAATTTTAAATCTTTTGGAGTGTCTGGTGAAGTAAAACGGGAAGATTGCAGCTGAGCCTCAAGGAGAAACTAACAGAGATCTGGAAAGCTGTGAGCACGTGCCCTCTCCTCTGGCATTGACTGGCTTTCTCTGATCCCTGGTCCATAAGGGGAAAGCATGGCTCTTCCTGGGCTTTGCTGGAAAAATTCAGTGAACTTACTGTTTTGAAAGTGTAAGGTGATAGACAGGAAAGGTAGGGGAGGAGGGAAGGGCTTGGGGTTGAGTTTGGAGATGTAGGTAGGGGCTAGATCAAGGCTGATTCATGACAGGCTGGAACTTTATCCTGAAGGCAATGAATGACAGAGCCATCAGAGTGTAGAGTTGAGCAAGCAGATTTCTGTAGTTTGAGCAACCCTTATTCAAAATGTTTGAGTCCATAGGTGCTTTGGATTTCTGATTTTCAGATTTTAGAATATTTGCATATATTTAATGAGATATCTTGGGGATAGAACCCAAGTTTAAACACAAAATTCATATATGAATCCTATATACTTTATGCACAGTCTGTAGGTAATTTTGTGCAATATTTTTATGCACCTGTATTTTGGTGGTGACCTATCACATGAGGTCAGAAGTAGAATTTTCCACTTGTGAAGTCATATTGGTGCTCAACATTTGGATTTGGATTTTTAAATTTTTTTGGACTAGGGATGTTCTATTTGTATTATAGTTGTGGTATTCATGCTGGTATTCAGAGGACAGATGTGAGGGAGCAAGACAAGAGACTGGGACAGGAGTTAGGACACTGTTGGAATACAGAATCTCCAAAAGAGAGTCCAAAGTCCTACCAGTAGCAGGAAAAGAGAGGCAGGAATAGGTTGGAGAACTGTTTAAGAGGCCGAATCCATAGCACTTTGTCATAGTGTGACTGTGGGGAGACGGAGGAAAGCTCTGAAATGACTGCTGGCCTGTTGGCCTTGGAGACGGGGTAAGTGATGGTGGTATTAACTGGGTGGTGATATGAGAGAAGTACATTTTGTTGGGGAGAAGAGATAACATTCTTTCCACAACCTGGCTGGACGAATCTGACTGCACATACATAAGCCAACTTTATGTTTGTTGAGTCTGGGATGCTTAAAGAATCCTCAAATGGGATATCAGGAAGCCATGAGCACTTAACTCCATCCCTATAGGACAGTCAATGCCAGAGATCGATGGTGGATCTGGAACTAATCAGTATATACTGTGGTGGTTCAGTCATGACGTTGGATGATAAGACTCAAGGAGAGCACAGAAGAAGAAAAGCAGTTGGTACAGGATAGAAAGCTGGAGAATGCTGGCCTCTAAAGGAAACAGGGGAGGGGATGAGAAAGAGAAGCCCATGAAGGAGATGGAGGAACTGATAATCAGCAGTGTTAAGTGCAACAGAGAGAGAGCATCAACGACAAGACTGAACAGTGTCCATTCCTCCATCCATAGAATATTGATTGAGCATCTACTACATTCAGCCTGTTGTACCTGTTAAGAGCTTAGAATCTGGATCCAGTCTGCCTATGTTTGGATCACAGCTCTACAATTTACTTGTTGTATAACTTAGGACAAGGGATCACCCTCTGTGTCCCATTTTCTCTTTTGTAAAAAGGCAACATTAATAGTAATCACGTCATAGGAGTGGCATGAGGATTAAATAATATGTGGTATGTGTTAATTACATAATAAATGCTATCATTATCACGTATTAGCCATTCGTCTCTGTCCCAGTGCTGTAGCTGTGAACAAGACAGACCAAGTCTGATTCTCAAAGTGATTTGTATATATATTGTCTTATGTCTGTTTGTGTTTCAAGTGGTCAGTGTCTCCCCAAGACAAGCAGGAATTAGTTTTGTGATGCTTGATGTTATGTGTCAACTTGACTGGGCTAAGGGATGCCCAGGTACCTGTCGAAACATTATTTCTGGGTGCATCTGTGAGGGAGTTTCTGGAAGAGATTGACCTTTGAGTGAGTACACCATGTAAAGAAGTTCTCCCTCATTGATGCAGGCGGATATCATCGAATCTGTTGAAGATGTTAATAGAACAAAACGTGGAAGTAGGAGAGTCTGCTGTCTGCTTGAGCTGGGACATCCCTCTCCTCCAGCCCTTGGGCATTGATCTCCAGTTCTGGAACCTTTGGATTTGGACTGAAACTACATCATAGCTTTCCTGGTTGTCCAGCTTGCAGTTGGCAGATCATGAGGCTCTTCAACTTCCATAATTGTGTAGACCCATTTATCATAGCAAATCTATTTTCTTAATGTTTTTATTAATGCATTATAATTATACACAACATTGGGGTTCATTTTGACATAAATGTAAGTACATTGAATATAATTTGCTCCATATTAGTTCACAGTGCTTTCCTTCCCCAACCCTTATCCCTCCCCTGTTCCCCTTCCCCACTCCACTGGTCTTCTTTCATTTATTTATAGCTTTTAATATTAGTGGTTTATAGATATATGTAAAGGTGAAATTCGCTGTGGTATATTCATAATGTCCATAAGCATGATTTGGTCAATTTTATTCCACTCTTCCTCCCTTTTCCATCCCTCTACCCCCAATTCCCTTCTTCTTCTTCTTTTTTTTTTTTTTTTTGGTACTGGGGATTGAACCCAGAGGCACTCCACCACTGAGCCACATCCCCAGCCCTATTTTGTGTTTTATTTAGAGACAGGATCTCACTGAGTTGCTTAGGGTCTTGCTAAGATGCTGAGGCTGGCTTTGAACTCATGATCCTCCTGCCTCAGCCTCCCAAGTGCTGGGATTACAGGCGTGTGCCACTGTGCTCAGCTCAATCCCCTTCTTTGTTCCACTGATTTTCCTTCTGTTTTCATGGATTCCTCCCCCCACCCCGCCCCACTTTTTCCCCTCTTATTTTGGTCTACTCTCTGCAGATTAAGAAAACATTTGACCTTTGATTTTCAGAGTCTGGCTTATGTCACTTAGCATGTATCCTCCAGTTCCAACCATTTACCAGCAAATGCCATAATTTCATTATTCTTTATGGCTGAATAGCATCCATTGTGTACATATACCACATTTTCTTTAACCATCCATTCACCTGGATTGGCTCCGTAATTTGGCTATTGTGAATTGTGCTACTATAAACATTGCTGTGGCTGTATCATGATAGCATGCTGATTTTAGTTCTTTTGGATAAACACTAAGGAGTGGGGTACCTGGGTCATATGGTGGCTCTATTCCTAGTTTTTTAGGAATCTACATAACTGTTTTCTTTCCAGAATGGTATTACTAATTGGCATTTCCACCTACAATGACTGAGTGTACCTTTTGCCCCACATCCTTCCCAGCATTTATTATTATTGGCATCAAAACAAACATAAAGACCAATGGAATAGAAGACACAGAGATGAGCCCACATAGGTGCGATCATCTAATACTCAACAAAGGTGCCAAAAACATACCTTAGAGAAAAGACAGCCTTTTTAACAAATAGTGCTGGAAAAAACTGAATATCCATATGTAGAAAAATGAAACTAGATCCTTATCTCTCATCCTGAACAAAAGTCCACTCAAAGTGGATCAAAGACCTAGAAATTAGACCAAAAACTTTGCAACTGCTAGAAGAAAACTGAGGCTCAACGTTCCAATATATTGAAGCAGGCACTGACTTTCTTAATAAGACCCCTAAAGCACAAGAAATAAAACCAAGAATCAATAAGTGGGACAGTATCAAATTAAAAAGCTTCTGCACAGCATAGAAAAAGCATGAGGAGAAGCCTTCACATTGGGAGTCAGCTGATCCTCCAACAGGGAATTAATATCCAGAATATATAAAGAACTCAAAAAAACAACACACACCAAAAACAAAAACAAAAACGAATAACCCAACTATAATGGGCAGAGGAATTAAACATTTCTCAAAAGAGGAAATACAAACGGCCAACAAATCTATGAAAAAATGTCAACATCCCTAGCAATCAGGGAAATGCCAATTGAAATTACATTGGGATTTCATCTCACTCCAGTTAGAATGACAGGCATCAGGGATACAAATCTCTTATATTTATGTATACATATCCTACAGTTCAGCTTCTCTGGAGATCCCTGACTAATGCAAGCCTCCTACTTTGTCTATGTCCTCCAAAGCACTTAGCAGTAAACAGTACTGCAGCCACAAAGACTTGGGTACAACACCCTACTTGGAGAGACCACATACGTTTTTTCTTTTTTCTTTTTTTAATTAGAGCTTTATAGTTATATACATAGTATTAGAGTTCATCCCGACAAACTCATACATGCATGGAAATCAATTTCAGTTCATGATCTCCACCTTTTCCTTCTCTCTTTTCCTTCCTCTCCTTCCTCCCCTCTCCCATTCTCTTTCCTCTATTCTACTAGACTTCCTTTCACTCTTGAGAGAAAACATTTGGCCTTTGAGTTTGAGTTTGGCTAATTTCACTTAGCAAGATATTTTCCATTTCAATCCATTTACTGCCAAATGATATAATTTCATTCTTTTTCATGGCTAAGTAGAACTCCACTGAATATATATACCACAATTTCCTTTTAAAAATATTTTTAGTTGTAGGTGGACACATTACCTTTATTTTATGTATTTATTTTTATGTGGTGCTGAGGATCAAACTCAGTGCCTCAGACACGCTAGGCAATCGCTCTACCACTGAGCTAAAGACCCTAGCCCATATACCACAATTTCTTAATCCATTCATCTGTTGATGGGCATCTGGATTGATGCCATTATTTAGCTATTGTGAATGAGTAATGGGGAGTAACTGCTAAAGAATGTGGGTTTCTTTTGGGGGTGATAAAAGGTTTTAAACTTGGTTGTGGTACTGGTTGTGTAACTCTTTAAATATACTAAAAACCACCGAATTTTATACTTTAAAGGATGAGTTGTAGTGTAGGTAAATATCTTAAAAATTCTGTAATAGCAAAGAAGACCCTTTTGGTTTTTATTTGTAACTTCTGCACCTGTAAAATGGGCATAGTACCATCCACCTCACATTCAAGGATTAAATTAAGTACTGTGTGGAAAGCAATCCACACCATCTTGCACATAGTAAAGGCTCAAAAAATGGTGACTATCTTATTATAATAAGTTTATTAAATATTTGTCAGCTGATTCCTACATTTTTAAGGTCAAATGGAATTACTAAAAAGTTAAATGTTAATGCAGAAAGTGGACTTAGAAATCGATCTATTTCTAGCCTCTGATTCTGCAAATGAGAAACTAGTGATGCACCAGGAAATCACCTCAGGCAAGAGAGGATTGAAGAAGTCTACGAGAGAATAAGTGAGCTCAATAGTAAAGGTGAGAGCTTACAATGCAAGCCAGTTAGCCACATTGCCTCACCGTAGGTTCCTCTGAGGCAGCAATCCAGACCTGGCTTGGTCTTTTGCAGGAAGAGCAATTATAGAATTCATTTCCCTGTTAGAGAAAGTCTGTGTGTGTTTGCTAGGGTTGCAAAGGAAATAACTTTATATCGTTTATAATTTTAAAAATTCTATTAAAATTCTCTAAGTGGATTTAAAAAAGCAGTAAGTTACTTTCCTAAATCTTCGAAATTATGAAAATATTAAAACAGCTCCAAACCACGTACATGAGTTTTTTTTTTAATTCCATCTTTCTTTCTCTCTACATACACATGCATGCACAAGTAATTCTAAGATGCAAAACAACTTTTTACAACTTAACCTCTGTGACCAGGACACATCTTATAATCAATGACTTGCTCTAATTTAATTGGCAAAATTATTTTAGTCTTACACAAAATAATAGCGTGTCTTTACTAATGTGGGGTTATTTTTGTTTGTTTTTTGAATCAGGTATTGGACCCAGGGACACTTGACCACTGAGCCACATCCCCAGCCCTATTTTGTATTTTTTTAGAGACAGGGTCTCATTGAGTTGCTTAGTACCTCACTTTTGCTGAGGCTGGCTTTGAACTCATGATCCTCCAGCCTCAGCCTCCCACACTGCTGGGATTACAGGTGTGTGCCACCAGCTACCAATGTGTCTTTAAAAGTGGAGGACAAATAAAATATGGTGTGTAAAGATCTCTCTGTATCTATCATCTATCTATCTATCTATCTATCTATCTATCTATCTATCTATCTTTCTATATATGAGATTAAGTATAAATTTGTGCTGGTGGAATGTTCAGGAATACTAAAGCCATTATTGCTGATTTAAGTGTCAAAAAACACAGAGTTAAGCACCTCCCCTGGAGCACACAATCCCTGTGTGTGGATGGAATGTGCACATTTGAATCTGGGGCCCATTAACAGGTACTCTGGCCTAGTTACCATCACTAATCATAATTCTGGAGAAAAGTGTTAATTCACTTTTGGATAGTCCTGGATCCTTTAATTGGATATACCTGGATCCTTTGAGGAACATGTCCCCAGACACATTGCCATCAAGAGCTTACTGAGATATCATATGGCCCAGTGTTTTACACTTGGAATGGATGTTTAATGTTCATTTTAGGGTTCTGGAAGCAGTACTTTGTTACAAAATGCTGCAGAAGCCAGAGGATTGGAAGATGTTCCCATTGGAATCAGCAATGCCTTCTCTAACAGCCTTGCTTAATTAAGGGGTGTAAGAATTCTGCACTAAAAGGCCAAATACAGTCATCCCTCAGTATCTGTGGAGGATTGGTTCCAGGACCTCCCCACAAACACCAAAATCTGCAGATGCTGAAATCCCTTCTATAAAATGGCATAGTATTTGCATATAGCCTATGTAATCCTCCTGTATACTTTAGATCATTTCTAAATTATTTATAATTGATAAACACCTTGTAATGCTATATTCATAGTTGTTATGTTGCGTCTGGAATAATATCAAAAAGGTCTGTACACGTTTAGTACAGACAATGTTTTGGTGGTTTTCATCTGCCATTGGTGGAACCTGGGTTTGGTCAAGTCCATGGGTGCAGAGGGCTGCCCATACTTGGAGTGGTTGGAAGGTCCCTAATGGATGTGTCCAAAGGCTTGATGCAAACTCGTCCCATCATAAGAATTGTTCATATGCTGCTGAGGATGGTTGAATCAGCGCTCTGGAAATCTTCCTTCTTGGTGCATTCAATTCTAAAGGCCTCCTCAGCATGTGCCTGCAAACACAATCCCCTGCAGTGACGAAGAGAGGAAAATAAACCCTGGCAGTGTTGCCGGTCTGGTCTTTTGAACTCCTTTGGAGTTGCCATGGAAGTGGGCATTGGGGTGGAGGGATTTGTTTTCTTCTCTATTTGAGCAATGAGGTTTTCATCATTTGCTGGTTGTTTGGAACTTTTAGAATAATGCCACCAGACATGTTTCCATTAGGAGCTTACTGGGAGCTGGGATACACGGGGAGACCTAAACGTGGCTTTGCCCATGAGCCTCTGCTGCCAAATCAAGTGGAGTAGGATACACAACACAAAAGCAAGTGAACCAGAAAAGATCTGTTTACAATCATCCTAGAGTTTTAATTCCTAAGATGGAAAGGAGTGCAGAACGGAGAGTCTCCTAAAAATCCAATTTTCTGGTCAGGAAGCTGAGGCAGTCCATGGAGGTGATCTGTCCAGGGGCCTGGGAATGGCCAGAAGGCCCTTTCCACGCGTGCATTTACCAAAAACTTACTGTAAGTGCACATTCTTCCAGGCCTGGAGGATACAGCAGTCAATAAAACAGGTAAAATCTCTATCCAGTGGACCTTCCCTTCTAGAGATTGAAGACAAAAAGTAAAAATAAGTAAATAAATAAATAAATAAATCACACCACATACTGATAAATGGTAAATGCTGTGAAAAAATAATGCATAGGAGAGGACGTGTCTAGATGAGGATAGCACACTGCTGCTCCATGCAGTCGGGTAGGGTAGGCCTCTCTGTTGAGGTTCAAGGACATCTGGGTGTGAGTCATGAGGACATCATGGCGGAGTGTGTCCAGCAGACAGAAGAGCAAGTTCAATGTCCCTAATGTGGGAGCATGCTACCCAAGACTGGCCTGATGCAGGTGGAGCTGGGGGAAGGCTACAGATTAGGGAGGTCTTTGGGGGCCTTTTGAAGACTTTGGTTTTCCTCTGAGATGGAAGTCTTTGGAGGAGTTTGAGCAGAAGAGAGATGAGATTTTTTTAAACGAGAGTTCACTAATTGCTGTGTGAAGAACACATGGCAGGAAACAAGCTTGAAATCAGGGAGACTAGAATCTACCACATGGTATGGTATGGACCAGGATGGTAGGCAGAGGCTGTGGGGGATTTTCTCTCTGGATGTATTTTGAAGGTAGAGCAAGTAGGAAGAGCTGATGGATTGACTCAGAGGAAGGAGAAAGAGAGGCGTGGAGGGTGATTCAAAGACTGCATCTGCTCAAGCACAAGAATGGAGCTGTAACACACTGAGCCAGGGTGAAGAAGTTTCTTTGGAAGATATCAGTTTTGCATTTGTTAAGTCTGAGGTGTTCTCAGATATCCACCTAGGAGATGGTGGAAATGCTAGGTAGGCAGTTGTGGGTCTGAGTTCAGGGGAGGCAGAGTTGAGAATCATCAGCCCATAAATGGTATTAAAGGGACTGAATGGAACTGGAAGTGTATAAATAGAGATGAGAGTTAAGCAGAGAGTCCTGGGAACGCTGCCAGCACCCACCCAGAACAGGTGGATCCGCTCTGCCTTACATTGCCTTAATAATGGAGAGTCAGGCACAGAGGCAAGATCAGGGCTTTCCATCCCCTGGGGATTTTCTTGGAGAGGTCACAAGAAAGTAAGGTCCTTATCTGGCTGCCAGATACTGAGAAAAGATCTGTAACTAAAACAGGTCTTGTCTTTCCACCAAATGTACTGGCCAAACCTGTCCTGATGCACCCCCACACCCAAAAGCAACAGTATAGAGGGAATACTGTCACCTTCTTTTTTTTGGCGGTGCTGGGGATTTGAACCCAGGGCCTGTCACCTTTCTTTATATTTTGGCAGTGCTGGGGATTTGAACCCAGGGCCTTGTGCTTCATGAGGCAAGCACTCTACCAACTGAGCTATATCCCCAGCCCCTGTCACCTTTCTTAAAGAGCTACCACCTTGCCACCTGTGTACTTTCCATCTTTTGTTATTTTGTAATGGAGAGAATGATGACTTTATCCTGAGATTGAAATTTGAATTTTGGTTTTGCTGCCTGCCAATGGTATGACTTTCGGCAAGACTTAACCCCTCTGAGTCATAATTTCCTCAAGTCCACATGTCTTACAGACTTGTTTTGACAATTGAATGGGATAATATGTGTGAAGAGGCTACTGCTGTGCCTGGCAAATGAAAGTAATTATAGTAGCAAACACTATGTGTCGGGTACAATTTCATACAGTTTTTATATATTTGCTTAATTATCCCAACAACCCTATGAGGCAGTTCTTGTTATTATTTCCACTTTACAGATACGGTTAAGTAATTTGGCCAGCTGGTAACTCAAGGAGCCTGGGTGTGGGAATTATTCATTTAACCGCTCTGCTACACTGCTGATTCAGAATGCTTTCAAAGGTTTCTTCTCTCTCATTTTCAAATGTTTTTATTATGTGGCTCAAGTTTTCGATTCTCAGTTTTGTATTTTTCCTTTTATTAAATTGCATCTATTATCTGACCTAAGACGACTTTCGTTCCCTTTATGCTAAAATAGGCAGTTCAACAGCAAGAATGAAAAATTCAAATTTGCTGAAATGCAAGAGATAAAGTCTTATTATTGCCAACCTGCTCGGTGGGAAACTGGGAGAACATAACTGGGCATACAAAGCACTTTGGAGATATGACTTTCTTCTTGAATGGCCAGGAACTGACCAAGAAGAAAAATTATGTTTTGGGAAAGCCATGAAAATCAGAACAGAGTGAGGGATTTTTATTTTAGAATATTAGGAGAAAAGGAAGTCCATTCATATTGTGTATGTATTGGGTGCGTGCATGTCTGTGAAGGCGTGTGGGTGGTGTGGGTGTCTGGGTGTTGGGTAGGTGCTCATATGCATTGGAATATATAATAAAGCTCTGTGTGTGTTTGGTACCAAGGGATGGCCTGCGATTAATTTTCTGGTTTATGCATCTTCAAATCATTGAGCTGGTGACACTGAGAAGAGAAAACAATCTCCAAGGAGAAAATAAAATCGTATTTCTCATGAAACAGGGCTGCCATATTTAGCAAATAAAAAGACAAGCTTCCCAGTTAAATTTGAATTTCTGATAAACAACAAATAATTTTTGAAGTCTAAATATATTCCAGGCAATATTTGGGACATCCTTTGCCAAAAAATTACTTGTTATCCCCAACTCAAATTCAGCCTAACCTTACAATGAGAGAGAATGGATTTAACTGCCTGCTGACTTTTAAACATCTTTAAAATCCACAAACGCGTTTGGACTGGCAAAGACCTTTGGTTTGTCTGGGGCATCAACATTTTCTCTTTCAGGAAGTCCTTTAATGACTTGGCACCACCATCTGTGAAATGGGGAAATAATCTCAGTGGGTGCTCTGTCCTTCCCCCAGGGGAAAATCCTGCCACTATCGCATCCGTACCCTCCTGTACAGTGGCATGGGGCATTTCAGAGGAGTTTATTCTCTGCTTCAATAAAAAAGTCAATTAAGAATGTTTCTGAAGCATTGCTTATGGCATGGCTTAATAGGCAGCCAGAACCCTGGGGTGTTCAGTCTTCTTTCATTTTCCCTCTGTGACTTGCATTGTGATGGAATTTTTCCTTTCAGGTACCTGCCAAATACTGAGGAGTTTCTGGAGAGAACAGGAGACTGATGGAAAGGCACAGGGGAAATGTCCCATGATCCAGGGAAGTACAAAGCTGGCACAGCAATGATGTGATCAGAGGGGACCCCTCAGTGCCCCCGAGGGCATCTGGACCACAGACTTCTCCAGCTGCAAGTGCCCTACTCGTTCTTTTCACTGTAACAAATTGCAATGCGGGAGATGAGCCTCAGGCTCTGAAGTCACAGTCCCTGTGCTCATAACGTGTCACTCTCCAGTTGTCTGAGCTGGAACCTCTGGCCTCTCATTGCCCCACGTGTGAAAAGGCTGCAATACTGGTGCCTGCATCACAGTTATTGTAAGGACTAAGTGGCATCAGTAGTAAAACCTGTCACTCAGGAAGCACTTAATGTTAGTCATTGTTATTATTGCCTGGGACTCTTTCTCCTAGCAAGTCATAATTTTTATTAATAACTTTTTCAAATGGTAGATGTGATGCCTGTTCACAGAACAACATGTAAATATAGGAAACCACAGAGAAAAAAAAATTTGAATCAGAAATACCCCATTCTCTCCCCTGCCACCTCTGCTCTACCAAGAAGAACCACCTGAAAAGGTTTTGGAACCAGAGACACCTGGGCCCCAATCTACATCTAACAAACCAGAACCTCAACAGGTATAGCCAATGGATCTGTATTTTTTTAAAAAAGACATTCCATAATATTCTATTGGCCAACCAGGTTAAGGAACCACTGCCACTCACTTGTGTGTGCTCACTGTCTCATATAGTTTAAAAAAATTATGCAATACTGTACCTTCAGTTCATAACCTGCTTTCGTGGAGCTGCTAGATCTTTCCTCATCATTTTTCTACAATATCTTTTTTTCTTAAGGCTGCAGCTGTGGTTTCTAACAAGTCCCAATCCACTGCTTTTCACCCAGCAGTCCTCTCACTAAATGAATTCATTTAAAAATGTCATCACTCTTGCCTCCTCGTGCCCCTTCAGTCTGCCACACTTGATGGATAGGGACCCGGGCACAGTTATTCCTTCTCTCCCTCTTGGACTGCAGCTCCCTGACTGAGGGCCAGTGTGACTCTAGTCTTCCAGGCATCTCTCAGTGGCTTTGTGACTAATTAATGCTTGAGAGCACACCAGCGGGCATGCCAGTGAGACTATGCATATTTTCTTTCCTAAAATATTAATCTGACATATAATATTATTTTTCATTGAGTGCTCAGCCAACCATGATGTGGTTATTTCAGCTCAGAACAATCTCCATGGACTCTGGGTGGAAATTTCCTCGGCAGCCCAAATGACGTTTGGGGAAAATAAAGTAACAATAAAACATCATTTAAAAAAAATCCCTGGGAGACGACTGTCTCCAGTTACTGATGAATGAGAACCACCACAGGGTGAGCAGGAGTCTTACGGACTGAGAAGCAAACAGCCCCCATTGATGCCCATCCTGCTGCCAACATCTGAAGTTACTGCCATGAATGCCAAGTCACAGGACAACAAACTTCACCTTGCCTTTCTATTCTCCTGGGTTCATACTCCAACTACTGAGTGGAAGCCCAAGTGATGGTAATTGGAAAACTTTTCAAAACCTTGTGAGCCAGGTGTTCGTCAAGTTGCCCCTTGGTGCAATGTATTATTGGTTTATTCATACGAAATAGCAAGGAGCCGGCGTATGTCAGGTTACTAACTGGTCTTTGAGGGAACTACAGGAGCAGGTCTCAAGCCCTAGAGCTGGGCCATCTGCGTAGGGGATGATAAGGGATGCCAACTGCCTGGCATTTATTGTACCCTGAGGGCAGCAGGGCATTGCCAAAGAAGGTTGTGAATGGACGGATGAGTCACTGAACAGATTTGAATGAAGGTAGCATATAATTATTGAGGAATGACAGCCAGGCACTCTTAAGGTTGATTGAGGAAGCACTAGACGACAGCCTCTCCTCTCTTGGAGAGTAAATATTTAGAGGGATGCTGGTTGAATGGTTTTCTATTGAAGAGTGAGAGAAATGAAGATAATTAGGGAGATGAAGCGCATGCAATTAGTTGGGGTGTGCTGGCCTGAACTGCCCTCATCGCAGGCCTTTGGAAGAGGAATCTCAAATATGTGGACAATTTTTATGGCAGTGGGAAATAACATGGGTGCTGTCCAGCCATTCCATTCTAGGACCCTCCATGAAGGTCAAGTTGCTTATTTAAACTGGCATAATATTTACATATAACAGGTATATCCACTTGTGTGTTTTAAATTGTCTCTACTTATAACACCGAATACAAAATAAATGGTTGTAATGCTATATTGTGTAGGGAATAATGACAAGAAAATAGTAGTTGCAAGTTCAATACGCATTCAACTTCCTTTTACCAAGATTTTGGATCCAGAGTTGGTTAAATCTGAGGCTGGGAACCCAGGGATATGAAAAGCCATCTGTAGTTACAGAGATGTGCAAGTTCTTCCCCACAGCCATTGGTTATTTGCTATTCTAAACCTCAGTTCCTTTCTCTATATAAAGAGGACAGGTACATGCTTCCACACATCACAGGATTAGACTAAATGAGATCATTGTATGCATGGAGTGTGGGACACATAGGGCTGGATTGCCCTGACTGGCATGGCCACACTGGAAGATGAGAGTTGCAACCCAGGTGGAGATGGGGTGAGGCTGTCAGGGGTGATGGAAGGCTTTGCTTGAGGGACCGTCTGGCTCAGATCTCTGTTCTTGCTAGTTAGGGCACCTCCGGCCCTGGCTGACACTGCTGCACCCAGTGTGACGGTTTCATGGTTTGCAAGCCAGAGCCAACATTGCCCTGCTTTGGTTGGTTGTTCAGCAAGGCCTTTCTGAGCACAGGAGTCTGCCAAAATGAAGACTGCTTCTCCAGTGAGGGGAAGTGTGTGCTGTGATTCTTTTAGGAATGTTCAGGATCCCAGCAGAAAGAGACCAGCCAGAAGAGTTCTGCACCTCCCCAATGTCCTATCACCTCAGATGCCTCATCCAGGAAGTAGCCCAGCCGCTCCTGCCTTCAGCCTACACGTGGCCTTCTTTAGTTCTCCTAACGATCCTCACCCCAGAGCTGGTAAGTTCCACTGGTGGTGGTGGTGGACCTCAGAATTGTTGCTCAGGAACAAAATGAGTCTCTGCAAGTGCCACCTGTTCCGCCAGGGAAGGAAAACTTCCTTTTATTAGTTTCCTAAGAGCATAAATTGAGGGTCCGTGGTGAAATTTAATTTCAATTCTGCTGCCTGAAGACAGAAGGCGCAGTTTCTTCCCACACTTCAATAGAAACAATAGGCAAGAATGATTTCTAAACCAAGAGTGATTTTCAGCAGAGAATGTATGCATTTATATTCTCCTCCAAAGATAGCCATTGTTTCTCTGGGAAGGGGCCCTTAGATCTTATGTCACTTAAGAATGATAGGGGTCTGGGGTTGTGGCTGGGAGCTGGGGTTGTGGCACAGTGGTAGAGTGCTTGCCTAGTGTTTGTGAGGCACTGGGTTCAATTCTCAGCTCTGCATATAAATAAATAGAGTAAAGGTCCATCAACAACAACAACAAAAAATAAATATAAAAAAAAGAATGATAGATATTGGTCCTAATCTGTTAATTCCTTCTGTTCCTGTGGGCTATCTTTTGCAGAAATATTTTTTCTCTCTGGCTGCTTTTAAGATCTCCTTATTTTTACTACACAACATTTTCAATATTATGTATATAAATGTGGATTTCTTTCTATATATCTTGCTTAGGATTCACTGTGATTCATGGATCTGAAGACTCATACTTTTCATAAATTTTGGAGAATTCTCAGCAGATTGTGTTATCCTGTAGAATTTCCTACAGTTTGGATTTTGTTGATTGTATTCCTTATGGTGTTGTTCAGCTTGTTCTTTTGTCCTTTAGAGTTTCTATAATTTAGTAAATTTAGAGGCTTGATCAGACTGAGTTTGATTTTTTGGCAAGAATATTTTATAGAAGGTACTGTGACTGTCCATCAGGAAGCACGCGATGTCTCTCTTTTTGTGATACTAGTAGGCACTGATGATCATTGCCTAGATCCTTCATTTCATTCGGGTTTAACTAGTAGTGATATTCTAAACTTTTCATTTCCTTTTTTCGAAATAGAACACCCCTCAGAGTCAGTTCGCTGAGTTAAATGCATGGGAGATTTTGCTTAACGTTGCCAAACTACTCTGTGTGGAGGTTGGACCATTTTGCTTTTCTGCTGACAATGTGTAAGAAAGTCGATTTGCTCTCAGAATGACCAAGTATATAATCTAGTATTATATTTTTGCTTATCTGATGACTGAGACTTGGTGTCTTAGTGTGGTTTTACTCTGCATTTCTCTTATTATAACTGAGGTTCTTAGGTGTCTCCTTCACAGCTCTTGTCCCTGTCCTTCATCACCTGGCAGCATACTCTTGAAACTATCAGAAGTAGTATATAAAGCTCAGGGAGAGTCCAAGAGAACACAGGGTGGCACTTAGGTGTCTACGCTGTAATTATGGCTGTTAGGAGCTGCCAAGACAACCAGATGGACTCCTGTCCAATCGTCATTTTCCCTTGGCATTGCATCGCAAGGGTTCCTCCTTGCTCTTTGAATGCAATGTCAAGTAAACCAGCATGTTATCCTGTGTTACTCAGGGCTTCCAGAAAGGTATTAAAAGGGTCCTTCCCGGGAGAGAGCAATTATTTCAGGCTCTACTTACACATGGGGTCATGGAGAAGGTTTGCTCACAGAAAAGAGCAAAGCTTCCTTGCCACACACTCAGGGCCTGGGGCAACTCATCTGCTTAGTAGGAGTATGGTAGCTTGGTTTCCAGTTGGATTCGAGTTGTCACAGGAGGAGATACTTCTTTTTAATAACCCTCAGCACACATGGTCACAAATCCTGTGTTCTCCAAGGCTAGTAGGGGTCGGACACCAATGAAAGGTCTATCAGCAAGATCCTGAAACCTCTAGGAAAACATCATCACTCAGGGTGGATCCCACGAGGATTTTATTTTTAAATTTCAAACTGAATAATGCCCTTGCTGGCATCAATTAAGGGAAACCTGGGGAGTAAAGTTAATGCACCATTGTTCATTGTTATCAATAAATATTAATGGAGACCTTTCTGGGGTGCATGGGTGTCTATGTAACCCATTGAGAATCTAATTGGGAAGAGAAAATGATGAGAGATAATGGTGAGAAATCTTTTCAGGAGCACAGGTTCCCTTCAGCAACTGAGGTCTTAAGCCAAGAGGGGTGAATGTATATAACTAATGCAATTTCCCTTTGATTGTACACAATTCTTTCTCAGCCTTTCATTGTCCTCTGCGTTTATGATATGGAACTTCAAGTGCAGAATCATTATATATGTGCCGCTCTGCTTTCCTCTTATGCAGGAAAGTCTACCTAGTTAGTTACTGATTACTACCTTAGAGTTTCTCATAGAGGAATTCTCCTGCTTAGCTGTGATATTGAAAAAGTATAACCGATTGCCTTTTTCTTCTAGGTTTTGCTTCCTGTGATATGGCCTTACTGTTCAATTTAGATGCTATGTTAATTAGCTTTCCATTACTGAAACAAAATACCCAAAATCAATTAGAGAAAAGGTTTATTTTGTATCCTCGCTTTGGAGGTTTCAGTCTGTGGTCGGTTGGTCTGCTGCTTTTGGGCCTGTGGCAAGGCAGTCCATGATGGAGGGAGTGCATGGCAGAGGAGCTCCTCACTCTGTGGCTGGAAGTGGGAGAGAGAGACAGAAGAGGGTTGGGGTGTGTCCCTAATGGCCAGAAAATCCCCCACTAGGTTTCACTTCTTATCACCACCTCCCAATAGCCCCACCTGGAACCTGTGTACCTTCAGCACGCAGGCCTTTGGGGGATACTTAGCCAAACTGCAGCAGGTGTACTTGGCAAGTTCAGAAGACAAGAGTAAAGATTAGAGGGAGGCCTCATATCCAGAGAGTGTTTTTCTCCAATTCCTTCCACAGGCAAGCTTGGTTTTCATCCGTACGACACAGTTCAGAAGTTTTCTTGTTTATCAGCTCAGGCTGCCATAAAAACTACCATTGGCATGGTGGTTTAAGCAGCAGGAATGGAGACTGTGCCAGCATGGTGGGGTTCCAGTGAGACCGTGCTTCCTGGCTTGAGAAGGCTGCCCTCTCCCTGTGTGCTCACTCGGCCTTTCCTAGGTAGGTGCAGTGCGGAGAGCACTGGCAGCCCTTTGCCTTCTGATGTGGGTGGCAGTTTGATCAGATTAAGGTCCCACCCTTATGCTCTCATTTAACTTTAATCCTCCCTCAGAGTCCTATTTCCAATACAGTCACATGGGGGATTAGGGCTTCAACATGAGTTGGGAGGAGGGAGGACACAATTCAATCTATAGCATCCTTGGCATTTAGACACTGGCGGACACAGTCCAGCTGTGTTTCACAAAAATGTCAGTGATCTACAGAACATTTCATGCTTGAAAATGATTGCCAGAAAATATTTGAAATTCTGAGTAAGTGGGATTCGAAAGGAAAGAATTTGCCTCTAGATTCTAAGCTCCAAGAGGAGGACAGGGACTGGGCTGAGTACTTCAGCACAACACAGGAGTAGGCCCTGTTAGATCTGTGATTTGAGGAAAGGTGGTCTTGCCTAAAGACACAGGATCAGGGGTTGTGGGGGTGTGACTGTCTCAGTCCTTTGGTCTCTGTTAGGAACTTATAGGCAGGGCAAGGGGTCCCTGGAAGCACAGGGAACAACTAACCTGGAATTTTTAAGGGATGGTCAGTTTTCTGCTACCCTTTCCCTCTTGGGGTCTGGTTCTGAGGATGTCGCAGCTCATGATCAGCTCAGATGCTCATTTCCACTGTCCTCAGAAAAATAAAATTGTCCACTTAAGATCTAGTGCAATGAAAACATTTAAAAAAATAAATATAGTATACATACACATGAACAAAAGATCAGTGAGTTAAAAAGAAAGCTTTAGAAAAAAACCCTCATTCTCAGGGCTTTTTTTTTTTTTTTAACAATTTTTTTTTTTTTAAGTTGGAGATGGACAGCATGCCTTCATTTTATTTGTTTATTTTTGTATGCGGTGCGAAGGATGGAACCCAGTGCCTCACTTGTGCTAGGCAAGCGCCTTGCCACTGAGCCTCAGCCACAGCCCTTCAGGGTTTCCTTTCTCTTTGATGTTTCCTTTATCTAGGGCAGTTTTAATGAAGTTGTTCTGGGGTTTGTTTGTTTTGCCTCTTTTCTGTTTTCTATTCCAGATTCAGCTATAGTTTGCTGGCGAGTTCAAGCCTCTATAACTGTTTTCTTTTTTTTAAATTTTTTTTAGTTACAGATGGACACAATGCCTTCATTGGATTTATTTATTTGTATGTGGTGCTACAGATTGAACCCTGTGCCTCACATGTGCCAGGCAAGCACTCTACCACCGAGCCACAACCCCAGACCCTATAACTGTTTTCTTTAAAATTTAAGAAGTCAGTGCTTTGGAATGGCATGTGTATTGTCCTCCACCGTGGTGCTGGCTCACCTGGAGAGGTACAGCTGGCTACCAGGCCTGCTCCACTCTATGCACCAACTCTGTAGTTAATTTTTTTTTTTTTTGCTAGCCTCATCAAGTTGTAGGACATATGAAATAATATGTGGAAAGTGCATATAGTACAATACCTGCCCATTGTAAATGCTCTAAAATAACTATTGGAATTAGGCCTCCCTTTTGTAAATTGCTCCATGTTCCAAAGAACCAGGCAAGTGACTTGAATGTGTAGAGCCCTTGGTGTGGAGCAGGCAATGGGGAATGAAGAAGAGGGAACTGACGAAGTAGGGGAGTGTATCTTCTGCTAAAGGAAAGCCAGGCTCAAATCTTAGAAAGAAAAGCAAGGAAGGAAGGGAAGGAGGGCGGGAGGGAGGGCTAGCAGGAGTTAGCCCAGGAGCCACAAGTTTGCAACCTTCACTCCGACTTGAACTTGAATGTTTTTTCAGTATCCAAGTGAAGTAGCTGAGGCAGGTATGTTTGGGAAACAGTCCCAGATCTTAACCCTCAGTTTTCAATGTTAGTGATATAGGAAACTTTCTATAGAATTTCTAAGCAAAGAGGAGTCTGGTCTCTCTAAGTCCTTTAAGGTAAAGAATTGATCTGCCCCATGACCTGTATGAATGAGACAGTCAATAATTTTCAATAATTGATTAACAATGGCAACAACAGCAGTTCTGTCTTTATGAATTTTCGTTTTTCAGGATAAGACTAGATTTTGAGATGGGCAATCTTTGGTTACTTGAACAGCATGATAATTGGTTTTAAAAGTGAAGATATGAGTTGCTTTGTTCAAGACTCTGGGGACAGCCTGAAAGAACTTCATGAGGCCCAGGTGGTATTTACTAACATAATTTGTAATCTACAAACATTTATGTGTATTCAGCAAAGACGCTAGGTCCAGACTTTTCTTGTGTAAAGGCCGAATAAGGAGAACACAATGAACTATGATTTGAGGATGCTAAAGTATTTGCATCCTTTTTCCAAAATCTCTCTCCCATGGCACCTGAAATTGCCACATTACTCAGACCTTTGTGATAAGAACATTAAAAATCCTTCTAGAATAGAACTTCCCTGGTAATTTGAGAGGAGACAGGACGTGGAGCTGTTCTCTCTCATGTACACTCTATCTCCAGCTAGTTTATCAAATTCCAATAACGTTGCTGGTGTTCAAAGGAGGGCAACAAGAGAGAAGTAATTAGGAGAAAACAGGTACATATTCTTTGTCCTACCAACATTTATTGAGCATCTGCTGTGTGCCACCAGCTGGAACAGGACATGTGGTCTGTTGGAGGAGACACAATTCCAGGGCATGGAGAGTGTTCAAGTATTGGAAGTTGTCATTGACCACATTCAAAGGGCACCTCCACACCTGGTATGGGTAGGGAGGGGAGTTGTGAAGATAACATCTTGGAATAGGTGACACAGAATTAGCAGAATTAACAAGAATATAGCAGAATTAACAAGGAGGGAGGGAACTCGTTGTAGGCTTTAAGGCTCTGTCCTCAGATCTTTCCTGTTTAAAATTTTAATCAATTACTTGGATGCAAGGCAACGTATCATTGGCAGAGGGCACAGAGTTTGATGAGAGCTAGAGATGACTTTGGACCATGGCAGAATCAGGGTGGAAGAATGGGACAAGTTCAACAGAAGAAAGCTGAACAGGGATAATGAAAGGCCTTGTACTTACATTTTAAAAAATGAACAAACAAAACAATAAGAAAAACAACCAACTTCATAAGCTGGCCAGAGGGTGAGAGGAGAAAAATAAGACTTCTTTATATTACAAGCTTTGGTTCAGAAGTTGGAAAACTATGGTTCATGAGTTAGATTCAGTCAGTAACCTATTTTGGTAGACAAAGTCTTGTGCTTGGTCTGAGGTTGCCTTCATGCTACATCATCTGCACTGAGCAGTTGCAAAGGAGTCCACATGGACTGCAAAGCCCAAGGTATGTGCTGTTTGCCCTTTGCAACAGAATTTGCTGACTCCCTTTCAGTCCACTGCAAGGTCAGCGTGAGTTGAAAGAGCAAGATATGGGTTAAAAAGGCCAGTTCTCTCATAGGATCCCTTAACAAACTAGCCTTGAAACCATTAATGAAGAGTCAGTGAATGAACGAAGAATCACACAAGGGAAGAGGATGGTTCACCCCATTATTGATGGGCAAGAGTCCACTAGAGTCCTGGGCTCAGTTCTGGGGACATGGTTAGAGAGGACTCCTGGCCACTGGAGCTGTGCAGAGGGGAGGGGTGAAGGAAATAGGGATGTTTAGCCTGACTTTGGTCCAGGGAGGATAGCAACAGCATCGGCATCATGATAATGTTCACTGAGTCTATGTACCAGGCTCATGAAGTTAACCTCACCACCACCCTTTGAGATTAATAGTATTAGCATGTCCATTTTGCAAATGAAGAATCTAAGGCATAGAGAGATTAAGTTGTCTAAGATTTCACAACCAGGGCTGGGGTTGTGGCTCGGTGGTAGAGGGCTTGCCTAGCATGCATGCAGCACTGGGTTCAATTCATAGCACCACATGTCAATCAATCAATCAATAAAAAAAAGTCCATCAACAACTAAAAAAAAAAATTAAAATAAAGATTTCACAACCAATAAATGGTGAGGCTGAAATTCAATTCATGCAATCTGCCCCCAGAGCCCATATGCTGAATGGTGTTAGTTTTTTTTACTATCATTTAAAGGGATATGAAACACCTTGTTATCTCTGTTTCCAATAGACAAAGCAAAGCCAGAGGAAACAGACTCTACTCAATGCAAAGAAGACCCTTCAAATGTCCTGAGATGGAGCAGGTGATTCAGTGGGGAGGAAACCTCGTCGTAAGTGTGTGTTCAAGTAGGGGCCAGGTCACTTGGCTAAGATTGTAGAGTGAGGATTCCACAAGGGGGTAAGAGCAGAAGGCCTCCAAGATCCCTTCCCATCTTGATTCTGTTGTGGTTCTCTCTAGGATTATTGATGTAGGTCAGCACGAGGCAGAGTAGGACAGGACCTGGCAGGGAAGGAGGTGATTTTTTTAAGTACTTTACATAAGGTAAATCATCTCATCTTCAAAATACCTGTATGATGCCACGAATGTCATCATGCCCATTCTACAGATGCAAAAACTGAGGTGTACTGGGCCCAGGAGCATAGGTCTGTAATTCCAGCCTCTCAAGAGACTGAGATAGAAGCTTAGGAGTTCAAGGCCAATCTGAGCAAAATAGCAAGACCACTCCTCAAAAACAAAAGAAAACAAAACAAAAAAGCTGAGGCAGGTAGTGACCATATCCTTCATCCAGAGTTACACAACTATTAAGTATCGGAGCCAAGATTTGGATTTAGGGAATCTGATTCTACAGCCTGTGCTCTTACTAACTACCATATGGAAATCTCTTAAGAGGGGGATGTATTGAAAAGCTTTTATTTTCTCCTGCTTTCCCACCAAGATTTTTAAAATGTTTTTATTGGTGCATTATAGGTATACATAATAGTGGAATTCATCGTGACATATTTGTACATGCACATAACATCATTCAATCAATCTCATTCCCCAATATCTTCCCTTTCCCTCCTCTCACCCCCTCCCTCTCCCATTACCTTCCTCTATGGGTTTCCCCCTTATTATTTTTAAACTTAGTGCATTATAATTATACATAAAATTTGATTCGTTGTGATATATGTCCTGTACATGGACATAGCATCCCTTGGTTGATCTCATTCGGCAGTACCTCATCTTCCCCTCTCCTTCTCTCATCCCCTTCCTCTCCTCTATTCCCACTGAGATTTTTTTATGTGTCCCCTTCCTGCATTGCAAATCACTTTACTACTAGAAGTTAATGGTAGCCGTTGCCAATATAATATTCTCATTTTGTCAGATGACAATTTATAGAGGCTGATTCTTCTGCTTCAGAAACAGGTTTCAAGGTAGGGGGTTCCCAAATGCCTCATAAACTCCCACAGACTAATCAAGCCACTCTGTGTTCATTCTCACAAGTCCCATCTGAAGGTATAAACAATAATGTCCTACTCATAATATATGTCTGGTTCCCGTTTAAACATCATTTCCACTATGAGAATCACTGGATTTCTGTATTTTTACAGAAACAAGGCTGAGCTGCATCAGATCAGTGGTTTCTCTGTGTTAATTTCCCTGATGGGTAAGGTGGAAATGGAAAACAGTAAGCTCTATACTCGATACACAGTAGGTACTTAATACTTGTTTTCCTAGTAAATGTGGTCAATTGGTATTTTTTGATTTTGGGGATCAGGGATATCTAGGTAATTTATTTTATCTTTTGGTGTTTCTTAGATTTTGACAGTAAGTACCCAGCTCTATTTGATCTCCCCCACCCCATGCACCCTCCGAGACATTTCTACTTTCAGTAACCAGACAAACAAAAATCAGATCATCTCCTCAAATGTGTGTCATTCCCACGTGGAAAAAATCTTCATAAGAAAAACTGTTCTTGTTATTTAACCAAACACTATGTTCCCAGCCTGTGATTCTTCCAAATCCATTTTTCCTCCATATTCAAACAAAGCATCACCAGCCCAATGAGGACATGGAGCATGAATTACTAAGTGGTTGATTCACTCCATAGATAAGTGTACAGGCTTTTGTGTCTAAGGAGACTGCTTGATTCATTGTGCACAAGGACAGAGTGTTCCTTGCTTGGCTTATTTACCATGTGTTTTAATTAGCTGCCAGGCCTCTCGTGGCAATCACTGTTGCAAAGGTGGAGTGATTGTTTCAGCGATGGCTTAAGTAAGAGCTTTGTCGCTCAGTCTGCACTGTCCCCATTTCTGCTCATCGACTGAGCTCTGTAATCCAACATGGCTACACTGACATCCTGGCAGTGGGTGAGCTGCCCCAGAGTCAGGGTACTAGATGGTGGGCTCTATAAGGGTGAGAACTTAAAGAGTTCCTGGGGATGGATTGCTCCAGCCTCTTTAATTCTTTTTTAATGCAAATTCCTTCTAGTCCCTCACCCACTTGGACATGCTCAGCCTCTTTTAGGTATATCTCCTGTTCTCAGCCAGGCATTCTAGCTTTGTGCTCTGGAAGCCCAGAACAGGGCCTGCACACAGGAGGGGCTTAGGGAAGGCTGGGCGTACTATTCATCTGGGGCCCAGTCAGAAGGCACGTGTGCCCTTGTCACTCTCTCTTCCTACATATGGCCAGTCTCCAAATCCTGTAAGGTCTCTCTTGTAATATTCAAAATATTGAATGGACCCTACAGCATGGGAATCAATGAATCAGGATCCTGAAAGGACCCCTCCTTGGGCAGACATTAACTCTTTTTTTTAAAACATATTGTTTAGTTTTAGGTGGACACAATACCTTTATTTTATTTTTATGCAGTGCTGAGGATCAAACTCAGGGCCTCACATGTGCTAGGCAACTGCTCTACCACTGAGCTACCAACCCCAACCCCCAGACATTAACTCTTGAGTTCCTTTTACACTTAGGTGGACTGAGGGAAGGGCTGTTGGAGGGAGGGGGTTGGGGGAATTGGAGCAGGGACTATTTTCAAGTTGGAAGTATTTAAATTGGTAACAGCAGTACAGTATGGCTGTGCTCATGCATACCAGCCAATGCTGTCTAATTCTCTCAAAGTAATCCCATATAATGCAGCCACACTTATCTTTTTTCCTAAAAAGAAATATTGCTTTTTTTCCCCAAATAAATAGAATTGCTATAAAATATAATAAAATAAAGTGAGCTGAGAAGATGGTATCTGTCTTATAGTCTTAAAAATGCATCTGAATCCCCAAATAAAAACAGCGAGCAACTAGATGGTCAAACCAAAACCCAAAAGCATGTTGTTATGGTTTAGATGTGGTGTCCCCCAAAAATTCACATGTGAGACAATGCAAGAAGGTTTGAAGGAGAAATGATTAGGTTGTGAGAATCTTAACCCAACCAGTGAGTTAATCCCCTGATAGGTATTAACTGAATGGTAACTGAAGTGGAGGAAGTAGGAATCAGGGCATGGCTTTGGGGTATATAATTTGTGCCTGGAAAGTGCAGTCTGTCTCTCTGCTTCCTGATCACCATGATGTGAGCTGTTTCCCTCTGCCACTCTCTCCTGCTGTGATGTTCAACCTCACCTTGAGCCCCAAGGAGTGGAGTCGACTTTGTATGGACTAAGATATCTGAAACTGTGAGCCCTCAAATAAACCTTTTCTCTTCTACAATTGTGCTGGTCAGATCATTTAGTCACAGCAGTGAAGAACAGCTGACTAAAACACATGTTGACAACAGAGTGGGGTGACAAGAGGTCCAAATCCAAGGAGACATGGATGACATTAGCATCTGGTAGGGGAGAGTAGAGGGAGGGGGCAGTGGGGCTTCTGATGGGCCTGAGAATGGGAGAATCCCAAAGGGGTCCACAGGCATTCCCTGGGAAGAAAGGTAGGCTGGTTCAAGAACAGGAGCTGTAACCAACCGGAAGAGGTTTCCCAGTCAAAGGCAAGTGAGTGGGAGGGGTTTGCAGTGAGGGCAGGAGGAGGCAGCCCATTCCCAGTGAAGTCTTCAAACTGACCAGCCAGGAGTCCCTTCCAGAATAGGGCTCCACTACAGAGAGGAACTGTGGGAGTGGGTAGTGGTAGTAGCGACAGAGAGAGGAGGGAGAGAGGGAGAGAGGGAGAGAGAGAGAGAGAGAAAGTGAGAAAGCCCAGACACCAGCCATGGAAGGAGAAAAGGCAAAAACATGTCATATTTTTAAAGCTCTTCATAAAAACATTAGAAAAAGGGAGTTCTAAAAGCTACCTTGGGTCATGCTTCTTCCTGAAATGTCAGAAAAGTGAATTTTCCATAAAAATAAACAATAAGAAGTATCAAGATCAAATCCCACACAGAGTATTTTAAGGGAAAAGATATATGGAACAGAATAACATTTGTGCCTCAATAAAGCCACACCAGAAAGATAAGCCCTCAGAACAGACCAAATCCATAAGCTTCCCTGCAGAAGTCAGCCAACAGGTACAAGGAGAATGACAGAAGGTATGAGGAATGACTTGAAGCAGATTAGAAGAAAGTTATAAAGGGAGGTGCTAGAATTTAGGAAAGGGTGGGGAATAAAAGAAATGAAGACTAAACTTTATAAATGAAGACTAAACACAAATGCAAGAGGTAAGTCATTAAGAAAAACAGAACATTGAAAGGCAGGATTTTTATAAGTCAAAAGAATTAAGAAAAATATAAACATTTCAAGAGAAAGCAACAAATGCTAAATATAGGAAAAGAAGATCCAACATTTGGGCAATAGATTCCTGTTTGCCCTGAAGGTAAAAATTAAAGGAAGGGAACAGAACACCAACAATTAAAGAAAAAGTTCCTGAAATTTTAAAAAAAAAAGATTTGAAACTTGATATGAGAAGAATATACTGCACACTTTGGAGTATCATATTAAAACTAGTAACACTCATAGACATTAACCTATAAAATTACTGTGTTTTAAAGAGAAATAATTCCTTATAGCATATAAGCAAAACAGCAAGAGAAATCATAATAGCTTCAGATTTTGAGAGCATTGATTTACCCCCAAAAGAAAACAGAGTGACATATTTAACATATTTGAGATACTCAAGGAAAGAAAATGTGAGCCAGGAATTTTATATCCAATAAATCTGACTTTTAAATATTTAAGTATTTTATCTACCAACTGTTATCAACAGAAAAACTGTTATCAAAATGTAAGAACTCAGGGAATATGTTCCCATGAACCCTTCCAGAGGATTCTACTTGAGAACAAGTTCTGGACAAAAGAAACTGGTGGTGAGAATTAAAAATATAGGTGTTTTTGCATTATGAGTAAATGGTTGGCCAGGTGTTGTAGTACAAGTTTGTAATCCCAGCGACGCCACAGGCTGAGGCAGGAGGATCACAGCAAGTTCAAGTTCAGCCTTAGCACATAAGCAAGATCCTATCGGAAATAAAAACAGCTTGGCCAAGCATGGTGGCACACCTCTGTAATCCCAGGGGCTCAGGAGACCGAGGCAGGAAGATCGTGAGTTCAAAGTCAGCCTCAGCAAAAGGGAGGCACCAAGCAACTCAGTGAGACCTTGTTTCTAAATAAAATACAAAATAGGGCTGAAATGGGCTCAGTGGTCGAATGCCCCTGAGTTCAATCCCCAGTACCTCCCCCCAAAAAATAAAAATAAAAAAATAGAAACGGATGGGGATGAGGCTCAGCAGTTAAGTGCCCTAGGTTCAATCCCTGGTACAAAAAAAAAAAAAAAAAAAGAAAGAAAGAAAGAAAAAATGGTCGTTCAAATGAAGAAAGTATCATGTAGACATAATATAGGGTTATATAATCAGTTAATATAAAATTATTTAAAATGAGGGGGCAAAATGGGGAGAATAAATGCAAAATGTTCTTAAATGTTCTCATGTTTAGTAGTATCGCTATTCTGGTACAGTTGTGGGATAAAGTAGATGAGTAATTGCAGGATATTCTAGTTCTGTTATCACCTGTGTTCTTAAGAGCCAAGATTTTATTTGGGAGAGAGAAGTGGTTATAATATAGAAGAGGTTAAATAAAAACAAATATGGCTGAGTTGGAACTGTTAGTATGATATCATGAGACTACATATCATCATACATGTCATGTAAGACTGTATGTGTGAATATAGAGACAGATAATAGTTTATAGATTATATACAAATACTTTTGCATATACATATATATGGTATTGTAGTTTTAATTCTGTCCCCTGAAGAGGCCTAACATTTCTGACCAAGGCAGCAACCAGAGTATATATAGTACCAAGATTGTGGTCTGGAAACACAATTTATCATGAAAAGAAATTAAGTCTTCTTAAAGAAATGCTGAATTCTCAGAGAAATGGCCAGTTCTTATTTGGGACAAAAATGTGTGAGATGCATTTAGAGGTTTTTTTTTTTTTGTTTGTTTTTTTGTTTTTGGTACCAGGGATTGAACCCAGCGGTGCCTAAGGACTGAGCCACATGCCCAGCCCTCTTTTATATTTTTATTTAGAGACAGGATCTTGCTAAGTTGCTTAGGGACTCACTAAAAGTTGCTGAGGCTGGCTTCGAATCTGAGATCCTCCTGCCTCAGCCTCCAGAGTTGCTGGGATTACAGCAAGTGCCACTATACCCAGCTCATTTAGAGCATTTTGTCACACCCAATGGGAAGGAAAGGATCAAACACTGCAAAGGACACACCAAAAAAACCCTCAGAAGTCAAGCTGAAGAGGCTCTTACTAGTCAATACCAGGATAATTTGAACTTTCAGGGAAGATAATAATTGCAAAGGATTGAAATACATCAAAAAATGTTTAAATCCATGAATTCATACAAATATTGAAGAAATAATTGATCACTCAGGGAGCCAATTCATTATCTTGAAAACTGTCAAAGAAAGGAATAGAATCAAACGTTTGTCTTGCCTTTTCTGTGTAAAGTATAACACTGGTTAACTGAGAGGCGAACATTCTCTTTAATGTTCACTTTAAAAGTGGTTGAAATAATGAAAACAGAGGAAATGTAGACATGATACGGTTCCTTACCAAGGAACACAACATGACCTGTGGTCTTGTAAAAAATAAGGAACCCAAATCTTTACAAGTTTCCAGATCCAGCTGCCATTTTGCAAGAAAAACAGAGGACAGAAGGACATGTTCATGTCCATCACAAAAATGTAATCAGTCATGCAAAATGTCACCATGCAAAGGCTTGGTTTGCTCAGTGTACAACAGAAGCCAATTAGGAAAGGTGGTAGTAGAGAAAGAACTTTATTACAAAAAGCTAGCTGATCAGAAGGTGGCAGGGATTCTCATCCTAAAGAACCATCCCTCCTGGAGGCTGACTTAGGGCAGTTTATGTAACAGATGGGTGATCCCAGTCTGGGGGGCATTTCCCACAGGTGAAGGTTTGTGGCCAAATGAAGTGTATCTGATTCTAATTTCTGGTCTTGAGATGCTTGTCAGTTGTGCAAATCTCAGGACCGAAGATCGTTATTTCCTTGGGCTGTTCTTATTACTAATTAGTATGCCCATATGCAAGCTGCTGACATACAACACAAGGGACAGGTTAGAGGCCCTCTTGCTTATCACCACTTACAAACTTACTGTACTGAGAGAAAACATGCTTCCCCTGATTATGGTGGAAGACAAGGATCAGGTGAACTTTAACAGGGAGTTGGGCATGAGATCTGACTTCAATGCTCGGCATCACGATGCTGACAAATTCAAGAAGTCTTATGTGTAAAGGTAGAAGACAGAGAAATAATTTTATGACCACCAAGGTTATTTTTAACTAAACCACTGAATTTAATTTTTTATGGAAGAAGGTAATCTATAATTAAAAGGTAGTAATTCAGTTTTAGATAATTTTTTCCCTCACTATGAATAAAGTTATTTAAAAGACATTCCCAAGGCTAAGGAAAAATGTCAGGGAAATATGAACAGGCTGAAGTATTTCTTTTGATTTAAGTTTCAGTTTTTGGCTCCCTCCAGGTGGACGATGAAGTAATTATTTCCCATACCTTCTCCCACTCTCCTCCTACCTCCTGATTTTAAAAAACCTTTCTATTATTTACTTTGTCAGGATTTGTCACATTTAGTTTTGTGTTTATTAGCTGATTTATCATTATCTTCAGTACTTTTCCCTCTTACCTTGTTGTCTTCCCGCTATAGTTTGGATCTTAAATGTCCCCCAAGGGCCTTGTGTGGAAGGCTTGCTGTCAGCCTGGTGGCACTGTTGGAAGTGGTGGAACCATTAGGAGGTGGAAGGCCAAGTGGGAGGCAGTTAGGTGATGGTGGGGGAGGCATGCTCCTGAAGGAGATAATGGGACCATGGCCCCTTCCTCTCTCTGCTTCCCAGAAAGACCTCCTCTGCCCTGCACTTCCACCATGATGTGCGGTACTGCCAAAGGCCCAAAGCCACGGGCCAAGTGACCCCATGGACTGAAATCTCTGAAACCAGGAGCCAACATAAATCTCTTCTCCCTATGAGTTGTTCATCTCAGGTGTTCTGTCATAGTGATGGATAGCTGACTAATACATTTCTCTTCCTCAATTCTTTTGTAAAAATTCCTACCTTGCTTCTGATTGGCTAGACCTTTCTTTTCAAGGACTTGTGGATGATCCTGAGTTCTTTCATGCTTGAGATTGTCTGTCTGTGGCTACTTGTAATACTCATAGTTCACACTCCTCTCCAAGTTCTGTAGACATTGTTCCATTGTTTTCCAGCATCAAGGTTGTTTGCACATGTTTGTATCCAGCTCCATTCTGCCCCTACCAACCCCCACCTCCATGGATGGAGGTTCTGCACAGATGTCTACATAATCTTTTCTCTTTGAAACTTAGTAACTCATCCAGACTTGGTCTTGATGTTTGTTCATTTTTTTTTTTCTGGAAAATAGTATAAATTTTCCTCTGCAGATTCAGTACTTCTTTCAAATGTATTATGTGTCTAAATGCATATTTTATTGCATTTATTGCATTGTCTACCTCAATGAGAGACACCAATTATCCTTATGTTTAATTATTGTTTGGTCCTGTTATTATATTCCTATTATCCTTTCCCTAATTGCTTTATTCCCTCTGTGTTTTCCCTTTGTATTTGCCATAATTATCTGGAGCCTTTTATTATGCCACTAATTCAATTTTCAGTCTTGTCTCTCCTGTTATGTGGCTTTTGTAATGTATGTATGAGCTCTATAATGGTGTGGTTTCAATTTTTGTTTCATTTTCTTAGCTCTAAAATCTCCTTTTCATTCTCCTTTGGCCATTTTATCATTGCAATTTTGAGATCTTATTTTCTCAGGTTCATATTCTTATTTATGTTTTTCAGTGCAACACTTTACTTGGGGACCTCCTGTTTTGGGGGGTTATGTTTTCTTCCAGACTGATTTCTTTATACTTCATACATTATCTTTCTTCCTCCCCATCATACCTTTTTTCTGGCTCTACCACATTTACATGGTTACCACCTAATTTCTTTTCATCTTACTCTTGTTTTGTGGGGGAAGTTCCAATCAGAGCTTTAGGTAAGTGCCAAACAGTGTGGATGAAGTCTTTTTGCCCCTCCCCCACACTTAGGATAAGTTTATTGTCCCCTCTCCAAGATATAATTTTTGTTCATTACATCAGGTGTTAGGAGAATCTGTGATCATATTCTACTGTGCTATCTGTACCCTGAAATCTTAGAATGATTTTTTAAAAATGTAAATCATATCCTGCCACATCTGTACTATTCAGTGTTTTTTATAGCTTTTAGGAAAAATGTCTAAACTTCTTACCTTATATTCAAGATCTTTCATTATTTGGCCCACCTCCCTCTCTTGCCTGGTCTCCCATCACTCTTTGCTGTATTTGCTAATTTATTGCAGAGTCTTTTTGCTGAGCTTAGATCTGACTTCAGAATCCTCCTCAACAGAGGGCTTCAGGTGCCTGGTGGCCATCTGGACTATGGTTAAATGCAATTCATCTTTTAAAACTTAGTTCTAGCATTCTCCTCTCTGGGACGCATTCTCAGATGCTCATCCCTTCCTTGCTTTGTGTCATATATTTCAGACATCATCCTGTGTGCTTTTCTATAATATCATTTACCATACTGAATTATAATTGTCTTTTACAATAGGTGCAATTGGGTTTTGGAGCCAGACTTCCTGGGTTCAGAACTCTTCTCTGCCATTTGCTATTTGTATGACCTTGGATGACATTGTATAAGCTTTATGGGCTTTTTTTCCTTATGAGAATTAAATAATGCATGTAAAGCTTTAATGGAGTGTATACTCAATCGATATTACTTATTGCTTATTAAAAGGGGCCATGAACCACCCAGAGCTCCTACTTCACAACCAGGAGCTGTCCATGGTGCTAAAACAGTGCCCTGGGGACAATGTTACCACTGTTTGTCATTCATGTAGCCCCATTGAGGGTAAATAGATGACCATGTCTTTCTAGCTTTGGCAGTGGATGTTGAAACTGTCTCTTCCTTTACATTGCCACAACCATCATCCTGGTCCTGGCCTTAATACTTCATCAGCAAGACTGTATGTGACTGAGGTTGACTTCCTAGCTTATCTCCCTACCTCTGGACATTTGTCCTACAGTGCCCACATTGTCATTCTTCAGATCTTTCTGCATATCAGATCATGTCCCTAATTATTAACTAACAAGAGCATTTCAGCAGTGTAAACAACTCAAATGGCAACATGAAGGGTTATTAAGTGACAATATATCAATGAGATGTGGTGTTGTTTGGTTTTGGTACTGGAGGTTGAACCCAGAGGTGCTCTACCTTTGAGCCATGTCCCCAGTCCTTTTTATTTTTATTTTGAGACAGGAACTCACTAAGTTGCTTAGGGCCTCACTAAATTGCCAAGTCTGGCCTTGAGCTCTTAATTCTCCTACTTCAGCCTCCTGAGCTGCTGAGATTACAAGTGTGCGCCACCATATCTGGCAAGATGTGTATATTAAACAGCCAATAATGATAATTATTAAGGCTATGTAAAAGCATGGAAAGCACATATTGAGAGAAATGGCAGCTTACAATATATTTTTTTTTCTTTTTTCTTTCTTTTTTGGTGCTGGGGATTGAACCCAGGGCCTTGTGCATGTGAGGCAAACACTCTACTAACTGAGCTACATCCCCAGCCCCTACAATATACTTGGAACATCTTTATTAAATGTGTATGGAGCACACCTCTTTTGTAATAGGCTCTGGAGATGTGAGAATTGTGACAGTTCTTTTTTTAAAGGAGCTCATAGTCCAGAGGACCAATGGCCACGTAAACAGATCGCAAAGAGACCTGCATGTAGATAAAGACTAGGAAATAGTATGGAAATAAGTATGGAAACAGTGTTGGGTAGAATGTAGGTGGATTTTGTGTTTTAAAAATATCCGTTAAGGGGTAAACCATGGCACAGACCCTCAGAGAAGAGAGAAGAACCACATTCTCTGACAAAGGTCACACTAGCTGTAGGTAAGCTCTCTCTACTCCACCCTGCTTCTCCCAAAAACAGGATGGATGGAATGTCCAGCCTCCAGATTGTGGCTCAGGGAGGTCAAATAGGCCCTGTGACAAGGGTGAGAGGGAAAGAAAAGGCACAGCAGTCACATGGATCTTCTACAACAGAATAAGCGACCCAGACTATCTTTGAGTAACTGTGATACATCAGTAAAAATGGAGGGAATGTGCACAATGACCCCTGCTGAGCATCCCCAGCCCCTCAGTAACTGACTTACCTCCCTAGTCATGTGCCTCAGGAGCCCCTCAGAGCTGCTCTCTGCTGTTACCACCTCCACGTTGTGGCTCATTCCATTATGAAGAATATTCTTCACTCATCTAGTGCTAACCTTGTACTCTTTTCAAGCTAAGGATTCATCTTCTTCAAGGACCCTTTCTTGGCTAATTCCATTCTATTTTAGTATAATTGCTCGATAGTCAGTTTTACTGGATATAAAATTCTTGGCTTACATTCCCATTGCTTTGAAGGAATTCCAGAGTGAGAAGTCTGTGATACATTAGCATTCATCTGTCATTGGTTAATCTCTCGGGCTCTGGAGTCAGACAGTTTTGGGTTCAATCCATGCAAACTTTGGCAAGTTATTTAATATTGGTGTATCTTATTTGCTTAATCTATCATACATCTTTTTTTAAAAAAATTGTAGTTGTAGAGGGACAGAATGCCTTTATTCTACTTATTTTTATGTGGTGCTAAGGATCGAACCCAGTGCCTCACACATGCTAGGCAAGTACTCTGCCTCTGAGCTACAGTTTCAGCCCCTATCATAATCCCTGATAGAGGAAATACTAACAGGTATCTTGTAGGGTTTTGGGAGGATGAAACAGATATATGAAAAATGGCTTGTTGCAGTGCCTAGAACATAAAAATGCTCAATACGTGTAGTTGTGATAAACATTTCCTTGAAATTTATTCTTGATCTGTTTCAGGGAAACATGAATGATTCAACCAATAATGTGTGTCCATCTCCCCCCATAGTTGGTATTTAATAGATCCCTTCTGAATGATTCTGATTTAAGAATATGGCAGAGATAAACAACATTTCATTACTAATGCATTTCTAAATGGAGGATAACAAACTGGTAATAAATTATGCTAATTGGTTATATTTCTTATCTACAAATAGCAGAACAACTTATTTTTCTTTTACTGTTTAGGTGAAATTGTAAGCTAGTTCCTTTTTGCTCAACTTTATTTCAAATATCTATCTCCATTTATAACTAATGAAATAAATTAGGTTGACCTGCTGATGATGGTACACATCCTACAGCATCCAAGGTGGAGACCTATGAAACTAGCCTGAAGATCAGAAGCATGAAGATTATTGTTTGTAACAAGTGGAGATGCTATCACACAACTAAAAAAGAACAAAACACTTTGAGTTTTCTCTCTCCTTCTCTTCGTTAGTGTGGCTAAGGGTTTATGTGGGGAAAAAGCTACACTCATACATTGCTGGTGGGATTGCAAATTGGTGCAGCCACTCTGGAAAGCAGTATGGAGATTCCTCAAAAAACTTGGAATGGACCCACCATTTGACCCAGCTATCCCACTCCTTGGTTTATACTCAAAGGACTTAAAATCAGCATACTACAGTGATGCAGCCACGTCAGTTTTTATAGCAGCTCAGTTCACAGTAGCTAGATTATGGAACCAACTTAAATGCCCTTCAAGAGATGAATGGATAAAGAAACTGTGGTATATATACACAATGGAATATTATTAAGCCATAAATGGTTATAAACCATTTTTATAGAAGCCATAAACAAAGGTCCTCCACGCCATGCCTATTCCCCACAGGAAAATCTGATTCAATCTAGTTTTACTTTTAGTTTTCATGTTAGTGATGGCATTGGAAATATGAGGATTTCCATAAATGGGCAGTGTGAATGTATTCCAATAGCAACTGATGCGTTGTCCATCATTTATTTGGTATAGCTGAATAATTGTTTTTGTTTCTGAAGGAAGTTTAAAAATTATTCAGGCTAATGCTTGTAGAGCACACTGACAATTACTCAACTGAAAGTGATTCCCTCCAACCAGGGGTCTTATTTAAATTTAGTAAGAAATTTCTATTAATTAGATCAGATGCTGCACTTACAAATCAAAGAATGCTAATAAGGAGGAGAAAGGTAGTATTGTAGAAAATAGCAGAAACCTTGGTTAAAACAAGGGGCTTTTAGAAGACATTACACAAACCCATAAAGTGACTAACATGACATCTCCAGGTTTAGACTTCCCACAGTGCCGAGCACAAAATACTCACATTGTAAATCTTGAACTTAACTCCTGGACAGGCCCTTAATGCATCTATTTAGTCCAAGTTTGCATTTTACAGATGAGGAAACCAAGTCCTAGAGAAGGGAAATGACTACTCTGATCTACAAGGGCTCTTTTTACTTCTGGTAACATCTCTCCACTGCCTGCGCCTTTGATATGAAACAGCATAGAAGGGGAGCAAGGCATGGGATTAGGTGAGTGGGCTACTGGAGTTGAAAATGGGGCTGTGCCAATAAAAAGCTGTGCAACCCTGGGCAAATTACCTATCGTCTCTGAGCCTCACTATCTTCCTCTGAGAAAACATAAAATCAAAATAGACTTATGTCATAGGTTGTGTGGGTTGCAAGTGATAACACAAGTAAAGTACACAACTCAAAAGTAAATACACTTAGAAATATTATTATTCTCCCACAGGCAAAACACCAAAGAACAATCTGAAAAGATTTCTATCAAGGGAGGAAGAAACACATTGTAGGCAGATCATAAAAGAAAGAAAAAGGGAGATAGCAGGCTTTATTAATTTCCTTTCATTATGCTCCCTTCCCAATATCAGTTGCCCCTCCCCTTATCTGTGCTGTTAGACACCAAAGAGAAATCCAGGCAAAATGTTTTTTTCTATTCATTAGACCATAGATACTTATTCCATGTAATATTATGGTCTCTGCAGTGCTGCTGACGCTTGATCAATGTTGGAAAATTATAACGGTATTTTTTGACAGTGGTGATCAGTCAGAATAATTGGCAGCTGGGTAATGCAAAAGCTGAAGCATTCATTAGAAGTGTTTACCAAGCCTTCGCTTTGGTCCCACTGCCGTCTGCCTGCTTACCTGTCACAGCCGGCTTTGAAAAGGCAAGCGTCCTTTATGCTTTACAAAGCTTCCTTTGGCAAACAGGGATGGATGTTCATATTTATTTACATATTTTCCTACACAGCATCCAGACTGCCTTGAATTCTGCTGTTTGCTTTACTTTGTTCAGCAGTCAAAGCAGAGTAGAGAAAGGGCAGTTTGCTCCCTAAGACCCTCGCACACCATTCCTGCCCTTGTTTTTGCGGATTTGGATCCTAAACTCTCCTAGCTCAAAGGTGTGCAGCGTTCACCTGACCAGCAGTATATATCCCCCAACTGCTGC
This sequence comes from Glaucomys volans, assembly GCA_020662805.1. Lineage (NCBI taxonomy): Eukaryota > Metazoa > Chordata > Mammalia > Rodentia > Sciuridae > Glaucomys > Glaucomys volans. The sequence continues at coordinate 66,821 of JAJEJO010000809.1, forward strand.
ATCTTTTCCCCAAAAGCATTAGCATTTGGGGATGAACTTCCCCTGTGGTTTAGAGGAGTTGGGGTGGGGCTGGAGGCCGTTTTGCAGAGAGCTTCCCACGCAGGATTTGTCAAGTAGACTTGTGGGTTTGCAGGAATGGAGATGCGGGCCCCTTTTCTGCGGAGCTCCTTCGCTGAACGGGAACAAGTCATCTGTTTCGTGTGACTTTCCTCCTGCCCTGGGTTAATTCGGGATTTCCCACTTTTAACTCTCACCAAAAAGCGTATGAATGAATGGTCAGACTTCCAAAGATAATCGCAGAATCTAAAGAGCAGGAACGGACATTAGTGGGCGGGCCACTTTGTCACCCGTGGGGAAAACTTCTCTGGAGGTGGTGGGAAGTCCTGAGCCCTCTCGCTCCTCCAACCTGGCCGCCCGCAGCTGGGCCCCAACGTTCAGCTCTAACTTTCTGCGGCTCGGTGGTGCGGGCCTCGGGGCCACCCCGAGGAGGGCGCGCAGGGTCCCTGCCCCGCGCCGCCGCAGCCCCTGCGCGCCCCCGCCCGCCCCGCCCCGTCCCTGCCCGCTCGGCGGCCGCGGCGCACGCGTGTGCGGGCGGGGAAGCGCGGAGCTCCGGCCGGCCGAGCGCCGCCGCCCGCCTGCTCTCCTGCCCGCGTCGCCGCACCGCCCGGCCCGGACGTCCAGGCACCATGCGGAGGGTGAGTGCGCCGTCGCCCGCACGCGCGAGGAGCGGGTGGCGAGCGAACGGCCCGCGTGTGAGCGCGTCCCTCCCCGCCCGCCGGCGGGAGAGCTCCTGGGGAAGCCGGGCGGGAAGGGCGGAGGGCGAGGCGGGTCGTGCGGGGCCGCACGCCGGCGGGGAGCTGGGGGCCCGGGGACTGCAAGGGGAAAGCGGGGCGCCCGGGGGCCTCCCGCCCGGGTAGTGCAGGTCACCGCGCCTGGGCACTGGGGGGCCGAGGTTACTGCTCGCCGCCCCCCGACTCCGGCTTTCAGGGAAGCCACTTCCTCGGCGCCCCGCACGCCCCTCGGCCCGTTTGGAGGCTGCGTGCTGCTGCTGCGCGCCTGCTCTTTCCTGGGGAGCCTCGGAAACTTTCCGGGCGTCGCTCGGGCTCCCTTGGCGCCCCTCCAGAGGGGGCGGGAGGGAAGGGGAAGCCCGGAACGGTCAGGAGGACTACGGGCCGGGGGCGGGGACGGTGGGTGCAGCTTGGGGGGTCCTCGCCGGTCGCCTCCAGGAATGCCCTCCGGAGACTCCTCGGGCGCGGAGAGCGGCGAACCGGACCTCGCGCGGAGTTCCGGAGCGGGCCGGCACGTGGCAGGGGGCCCTCGGCCGCCGCCGCCGCTTCCCGCAGCAGGTGTGCGGGGCCCTGTGCCGCCCTCCCCTCCAGCCCGAGGAGTGCTCGGTGGGAAAAGGAAAATAAAAGGCCCAGCTTCGGGGTGCAGTCCACCTTAAGGACAGCCTGGTCGCGCGGGGCCTAGTGCAGCTGCGTCTTACCTCCCTGGGGGAGATAAGATCAGTGTTGGTGACTTCTCAGGTTTACCAGTCCTGTTGGATTTTAACTTTAGGGCGGATACTTTCATCAAATGCAGGATATTGGCATTTATAGCGTAGAAGGGGAGTTAAAGAAACTTAAGGAAGTCTACTTAGCACTCTTGGACGACCAAAGGCCAACCCTGATGACAGTTTATGTGCTAAGGAAGGGGTGGGTGAGTGTTTTCTGAAGACACAAGACTGAGAAGAAATGGGAAAGACGGAGTAAGGCTGTTTTCCAACCGTAGCCCACGCATTTCTTTTATCTGGAGTTCGAGGTTGGCTTGGTGTAAGGTGTGTATTTGCCCATTGTTTTGGTCACCTGAAGCGGCCCATTGAACCATTTCTGCCTTGCAGTTGTTGGGTTGCTTCAAAACGAACTCTGGTCTTTGTGTTGATGCATGGAACTAAGTCGTGTGTGTGTGTGTGTGTGTGTGTGTGTGTACGTGTATGTATGTGTATGTGTGTATGTGTCGGGGGTATTTGGAGGGTAGCGAGCAAGTAGGAATTGGTCCCAATTTCCTCTGGAAAGGCTATTGAGCTGACATGGAAATTTACCTGGCTTACTTTTGAACTGAGTCCAAATCTGCTCATGTGTTTCTGGGGTGAACAGGATTCCAGCCAGGCTGCCCAGCTAGTTTGGCATGCCTGACATTGGTGAAACAGTGGAAATGGAAACTGGCCTTGGTGGGATTATTGGTTTGAACTCCAAATTCAGGGGTCAGTAATCTCTTTTTACCCCAGAGCCTCCAGGGTAATTAAGGAAGGAGGCAGGGATGGGATCTGTAGGCCTAAGTGAGGTGTGTTAGAGGGAGCATCAACATTTGAAGATGCAGGACATCGACCAGAGTATTGTAACCTACAATTTGCATCCTACCTGCCTTGAGATGGATGCTTCCACAATTGTGCATTCCTGGACTATACTTTTTGCTTTTGAATAGGAGTCTCTGGAACCGGGCTCAGTAGTCTGTATTTTAAATCTCCATCTCCCCATAAGACATAGTGTTAAGTACCTACTACATACAGGTACTGTTTTAAGCTCTTAAGTTTGCACGGTGGGGAGCATGACAAACAAGAGTCTTGTTCTCTTGGAGACTGCATTCTAGAAGAGAAATTAGATAATTAAGTTGTACACAAATACATAAATAATTTTAGTGATGAATGCTGTGAAGAAAATGAAGCAAGACAATAATGAATCGGAGAGTGAGTGAGGGAGGGAAGCCTTTCAGTGGTGTGGTCAGGGAAGGCATTGCTGAGGAGTTGGCATTTTAACTGTGAGCTCCATGGTGAAATGAAGTCGGCTTTGTGCAGGTTTGGGAAAGAGTGTTCCCGGTAAGAAGCATCAGTGCAGAGGCTCTGAGGCAGGAGCGGGTGAGTCTGTGTGAGAAGCAGAATGAAGACACCAGGGTGGGAGCGCAGGGGAATGTGTAGGGTGGAGGTTGGAGAGAGGCGTAGGGCCTTGTTAGCCCTGGTGAGAAATCTGGATGTTAGCCTAAGTGTGTAGGGATTTATTTAGAGAATTTTAAGTGAAAGAGTAGAGTGATGTAGTCTGGTTTGCTTTTTTGAATGTTCCTATGTGGAATGGGTTATGGAATGGGATGGTAGTGGAGAAGGGGGACCATCTTTGTGCGCAGGGGTGATGGAGAGACGTAGTGAGTCAACTGAACTTCCTGATGGGAGAGGAAAGGAGAGATGGAATCCTAAGGTTGTTAATTGTTGGTGTGTGTGTGTGTGTGTGTGTATGTGTTAGAGAAAGAAAAAGAGAAGAAAGTGGCTGGGCCTCAGTTGGAATGCTCTAAGTGATACTAAAAGTAGCTTTCAGTGAACATTTATGGTGTATCTTGTTGTGTGGTGCATACATTAATAAAAGTCCTGTGAAATGGTAGTGGGTATCACCATTTTACAGTGAGATAGCAAGCTCAGAAAGGTTGAGTGTGTTGCTCTAGGCCCCTCAGCTGAATGTTGGAGCTAGAATTTGTACCAAAACTCTGGTTCTTAACATTATGTTCCACTGCCTACAAACTTTTTTTTTTACCTGCCATAGACTGTTCCTGGTTCTGGAGAAGCAGATAATTTGACAGTTTGGTGATGTAAGTGGCACCCTTTCACCTGTGGTAGATTAGCATGACTATAGAAAGAGAGCAGATTTGCTCTTATGAAGGATACAAATGCCCAGTGATTGGGTTTCTCTGGAGAGTGGTGCTGTGGTCTGAATGTTTGTGTCTCCCCTACCCTCCATGCTCATATGTTGAAATTCTAATCCCCAAGAGGCTCTCAAGAGCTGGGGCTTCTGGGAGGTGATTAGGTCATGAGGACAGAGCCCTGAGACAGGGATTAGTGCTCTTGTGAAAGATGCCCCATAGAGCTTCCTCCCTCCCCCATGTGAGGTCATAGGGAGAAGGCACTTATGAGCCAGACAGCAGGCCCTTATCAGACACTGAATCTGCCAGGCCTTGATCCTGGACTTCTAGCTACCACACTGTTAGAAAGGCATTTCTGTTGTTTATAAGCTACTCAGTCCGTGGTATTTTGTTGTAGCAACCGAGTGTTCTAAGACAAGAAGCTAACATGGTGATTACCACCAAACTGCCAGTGCTTTGACCCTTATGTCATGAACATTGCAAGAACCTTTTCACATAGCTAATGGTTTATTCCTTATTTTCAAATACAAAATTAGCTCTCTTCTATGCAGAGCCAGGAATTTGAGAACATTGGTTGCTTTAAAAAAAGGTATTTGTGTTAGCTGCGCATCCCAGCTGCTCAGGATGCTGAGGCAGGAGGATGGCAAATTCAAGGCCACCCTGGGCACCCTAGTGAGACCCTGTCTCAAAGAAAAAAGAATTGGGGGTATACCTCAGTGTTAGAGCACCCCTGAATTCCATCTCCAGTGCTACACACACATAAAAAAGCAAACAAAACCTTATTTGTGTTAGAGTTAGAAATCAAACATAGAAAAATATAATAGTAGCTACTATTTATTGATTGCTTTCTTTGTGCCAGGCATCTACTACTGTCTCCCTTCATTTTCATAACCTTTTGAGTAAAAAAGTTAATAGATGATATATTTACACAATATAAAATTGCAAAGATATTAAAAGGTTTACAATGAAAATTGTGCCTCTTATTCTGTTGCACAGCCAACTGGTTCTCTTCCCCAGGGCAATTGATGTTCAGTTCATTTCTTTTGTCCTTCCAAAAATTTCATATGTATATATGTTATATATATATTATATATACATATATACACAATTATATTCAAACTTTTTCCCTTTTTTTTCTGCATGCATGATGGCATATAACTACACTCTTCTGAACTTTGCTTTTTCCCCTACTACAAGAAGATGAGTATTTATAGGTCTACTTGTTTTTATCATAGTTGCATATGGGATACCTTTGTATGGACATGTAGTACTGAAATTGCTTGTTTCTGGTATTTTGTTATTAATAAAGCTATAGTGAATATCTTATACATACCTGATCTTACATGGGTGTGAGCATGTCTGTATGATTAAATTACAGTGGAATTTCTGAGTCAGGTGATATGAAAACTTTTAAAAAAGCAGTACCATGTAGGGATTCAGAGCACTAATTGCCCAGGGTTCAGTCTTGGCTCTGCTGTTTATGACCTATGCAAGTAGCTTAGCCCTTCTTTGATGCAGTTGCCTTTTTGCAAAACGGGGGTAATGATGGTAGCTACCAGTAGGAGTATATCAGTTTGAATTTCATAACAAATCACCCCAAAACTTAGTTGTTTAAAACAGTAACCACTATACTTAGTTCACAACTGTGAGTTGACTTGGTAGTCTGGGCCAGCCCATTGATTTCTGCTGGATTCTTTTATGCTTCATGATCAGCTGATAGTTGGATGGTCTAGAATGGCCTCTCTTGTGCCTGGTGGTTACAGAGGAGTTGGTCTTTGGGAACTTAACTTGGGACAGCATGTGCTTTCTCATGCTCTTTGGACTTGTCAGGCTTCTTCACATGGTGGTCTCAGGGTTCTATAGAGCAGCAGAAGAGGTCAAAGCATGAACACTTTTCAAGACTTTGCAGAGTCACATTGCTGTTATTCTGTTGACCAAAGCAAGTCACGAGGCCAAGCTTAGAGTCTGTGGGAGGGGAGGGACTCTCCAAGAACAAGGCTACGTTGAAAGGAGTCATTGTCATTTTTACAAACAACCTACTATAAGAATTGAACAAGTTAGTATTTGTAAAGTTCCTCCTGTAGTACCTGGCACATTTTAAATGCTACATAGGTTTGCTGAAATAAAGGAGATAGATTGTTAAGTTGCCTCTAAAGAGACTGAACCAGTTGACACTTCTACCAGTCTGAGGTGCCTGTCTCCCTGTTTCTTCTTGGGAAGGCGTCAAAGTGGTTTATCCATTGAGAGGCAAATGTTCTTATTCCCATTTTACAGATGAAGAAAGCTCCTAGGAAGGTCATGTCCTTTTTTGGGTATGACAGAGCCATGCTAGGCTTTGAATCCTTTGTCATTTTGACTCCAGAGCTCCTCTGCAGTCTTGAACCCAGGCAGCCTTCTAATCCATGCCTGTCTTTTCTGTTTCACACTTGAATCTGACTGGGTTGGGAAGGATCTGTCAGTCTGTTGAAGTCTGTAACAGTGATTTTTATTTCAACCTGGCCTACTGAATTCAAAGTAAAAGGTCCACAAAGACAGCAGACTCTTTGATGACTGTGAGGGGATGATAAAAGGGAGATATGTCGCTCTACCTCTTTTAAATTGTGAAAATAGGTGAGTCTGCCCTTATTCTGTTTATACTTTCTTCCCTACATCCTTTTGGTTCACTTTTCCCTTACTGCCTAGGAATTCCATTTCCCAAAGGGGAAGGTGTGAAGATGGAAGACAGGGTTTCTTAGTGGTTCCAGACTTGATCTCTGGAGGAAGACCTACCTGGGTTGAAATCCAGCACTGCTCTTGACTAGCTGATTGGACTGGTTGATCTGTGGTCAGGGGTTTTTCTGAGGTCCTGGTGAGGATCTTTGGAAAGTGCTCAATTATCATCGCATAGCAGATTACTCTGCTTCTGTCTTCTCGGTTCCATTCCTGTCCCTTCTCCTCCAAACCCATTCTGATAAGCCTGGTATGTCTAATTATATGAAAAGTGATGTTACTGAGCTCTAGGTGTCTTGCTTTACATGTAATTAATTACTTAATTCTCACAACATACCTATGAAATGGGTGCTATTTTATGCCCATTTTCAAGTGAGGAAGTTCAATGCTGAATGGCTAAGTAATTGACCCCACATATGACAGCTAATAAATGATGTGTCAGAGGTTGAAAACCAGGCTTCTGGCACCAGAGTCTGTGCTCTTAATGTTTATGCTTAAAAAAAATGAAATGGAAGGAGGGGATTTAAAATTGAGTGCTTCTCCTCTGGGTGGATGGCTGGTGAACTTACATGCGTCCTCCATCCTTGGCAGCTGCTGAGTACACCCAGCTGTGATTTAGACTGAAAATCCCAGCACACAGAAAATATAAACTTCCAATCCTTTTGCCAAGAGCCTTTTCACTTCAATCATGATAATCCTAACAGGATTTCAGGCATTGTGCCTCCCTTGTAACTGAGGTGAGACACTGTTGAAAAATACGTGGGGCTTCTTTTCTTTTTTAAAGGTCTGAAATCAAGCTGGCTAGTTCTAAGTCTTGCCACCTCTTGGCAGAGACACTGTTTGCCAAAGCAGCAGGAGAATAAAATGTAAACACTGCAGATAACATTTAATGCTCTGTGTTTAGAATTGTTCATATTTCCAGTTGAAGGAACTCATAAGGCTGCTTTATGGGCATTGTTTGCATGTAGACTAAAGGTAATGGGGCAACACTCATCAAGCCTCAAACATTTAAACTGACCCTTCTGTTAGGTTCCAGGAATCCATTATGAGTGAGTTCTGCATGGCCCTTATCTCATGGAGTTTGCAGTCTCTCCCGAAGATAGTTAAATAGTACTGTGGATTGTGGTTCATTCTCTTGCAAAGGAAGAATGAAGTGCTGCCTTAGAGTGGGAGTTCCTTGCCTAGTCAGGGTGTATAAGCCTTTAGAACGAGGCAAAGGTTGAGACTCGAAGGATGAAAGGACAGCCAGAGAAAGGGGACGAAGACTGTATTACAGGTAGAACAAACAGCATATGCAAAAGGGAAGAGAGCAGTAGCACATTGAAGGAAGTGAGGTGCACTTGGAGTGGCTGGAAGCGTGTGTGCCAAGTACAAAGAAGCAAGGGCAAGAGTTGAGGTTGGAAAGGCCAGAAAGGCAGAGTGAGGCCAGCCAGGACAGGAGAGGCCATGTGAGTTGTGCTCAGAAGGGTCCTAAGGGCAGTGAAAGTGACTCAAGTATGTTTGTATTCTTTTGAAATTTGATTTCTCAGCGAATTTTTGAAAATCAGATATTTCCAGTTTTCTTTGGCTAGTAGATATAGAATGGATTGGAGGGCAAGACTGGAGGTGGGAAGATCAGTTAGGAGACGTCACAGTCACCTGGATGGCCTAACGAGGGAGACGGTTAAGAGAGTGCAGAGGTGCCACTTTGGCAGTAGAATCAAGAGTACCCGGTGACTGACAGGACATGGAGGACAAGGGAGGAGAGTGATGAAGAACACCTGACTCAGGCTTCTGGCTGAAGGAGACTGGGTGTGTGGTGGGGCCATGAGATATAAAACACTGGAAGAAAAACCAAGTGGTGGCATTGGGTAGATTGCTTCTGTTTTGTATACTTTGAGTTAGAGATACCTCAAGCCATTGGGTAGCCAGATGGTTATTGAGGTGTGCAGCTTAGAAATTTTATTTAAATTTATAAAGTTATACCTGGGCATGATGGCACCTACCTATAATCCCAGCAACTGGGGAGGCTGAGGCAGGAGGATTGTAAGTTTGAGACCAGCCTTAAAAATTTAGCTAGATCCTTAGCAACTTAGTGAGACCCTGTCTAAAAATAAAAAGTACTAGGAATGTAGCTCAGGGGTAAAGCACCCCTGGGTTTAATCCTGTCAAAAATTAAAAATGTATTAATTTATGAGTTACTGCATATAGGTGATAACATTTGAAGCCATTGGGGTTATAGAACACCAAATAGAGAATGTATTTATAAGCAGTGATTTAAAAAAACAGTTATACAGAAGAATCTCTTGGGAGCTGTTAAAATGCAGATCCCCAGGCAATACCTTCTGAGGTGCTGATTCAGTAGACATATAGCCAGAAACTGGAATCTGGAGTATCTAGTAGAGTTGACAGTATGTACAATCTACAAATCTGCTATTTCACCTTTAGGTGTAGGTCCTAGGTAATCTCTAGCACTCAGTGGCGTACACTTAAAGGGAATATTTAGCTTTTAAAAAGAATAAAGGGACGGGGAGTGTGACTCAGTAGAGCACTTAAAGCCCTTGGGTTTTGATTCCCAGCACTGCCAAAAAAAAAAAAATTGATATCCATGTTCTGTGTACCCTACACAACTTAAAAGTAAAAAATAAAACAGAACTCCCCCAAAACTGAGTAAACTGATGTGTATTTATAAAACGGAATGTAGTCGGCTATAAAGAGGAACAGACCACTCACTGTACATGCAAGTACGTGAGTGGATCTCAAGCCAAATACAAAAGAATACATACTGTGTGATTCCATTAATGACAAGTTCTAGGGTGGGAAATGCCAAGTTAAGCTTAACGTCAAATCCAAAGAGTGGTTTCTGGGGAGGTGGGATTGGTGAGGAAGGGGCATGAGGGAACTTTCTAGGGTGAGTTCTGGCAAGTGTGGTTTACATGGGTCTATATGTTGGTCAAAACTCTAACTGTACACTCAAGATCTGTGCATATCACTGTCATTAATAAAATACTCCCAATACAAAACAAACATAATCAGTAGAGAAGGGACTCTGAGTGCCCTCTACCAGAGGTAGCCACCACTCTGAGTTTAACACATTTATGCATTTAAATACCTTCACTACATATGCATGTATCTTTAAGTGATACACACACACACACGCATACACACACATATATATACACACTGGTATTTTGCATGTCTTCATGTCACAACATATATGTATGTATATATATATATATGTTGTGACTCAAGTATGTATGTATTCTTTTGAAATTTGATTTCTTGTTCAGCATTATATATAGATTTATCCATTTGATACCAGTAGCTAATCATGCATTTTTAGAGTTAAATATATTTGTGTAATGGAATACCTTGTAAGTCATTCTTTCTCTTTTTGCCATATATTTAGGTTGTTTTAAGCAGTGTTGCTATGTCTTTTTTATTAAACTACCTGTATGTAAGTGGTAAGGCTTTTAGGGATAGAGTAGCTGGTGATAGGATAAGCACACTGTCAGTGTTGTTAGATGTTGCTGTACTTTTCTTCAAGGGATTCACCAAAAGTGTTTGAATGGTCAGCATTTTTACCTGTTGGTACTGTCAGATTTTGAACTTTTTTGCAAATCTTATGAACATGACATCTCGCCATAGTTTTGTGATTCTACCAGTACGATTGTACATATTTTAATGGCTTCATTAACCATTTGAGTTTCCTCTTCTGTTCATAGGTTTTGACCATTTCTCTTTGGGGTTATCTTTTTCTCACTGAGTGACAATAAATTAATATATTGAGGATATCAATGTATTCTTTGGTTTCGTAGGGAATCATCCCATGCCCACCGACTGAAGATATTCACTGTTTTCTCTTAAGAGTTTAAGTTTCAGCTTTAATATTTTGAACCATTAATCAGTATGGAAATAAATTTAGGGGTTCAGGTTTCTTTCTGTATTGATAACCAGTTATTCTAGCAACACTTAATTGCTCATCCTTCTCTACTAATGTGCATTGCCACCCTTGTCATATATTAAATTTCCATTTATGGAGTTGGGCGCAGTGGCACACGTCTGTAATCCCAGTGGCTTGGGAGGCTGAGGCAGATTGCTAGTTCAAAGCAGCCTCAGAAAAAGAGAGGCACTAAGCAACAGTGAGACCCTGTCTCTAAATAAAATACAAAATAGACTGGGGGTATGAATGTGCATCATGCACAACCACTGAAATGAAAATTTGTACCCCATTTGTGTACAGTGAATCAAAATGAAGTCTGTAAAAATAAATAAATAAAACAAACAAATGAATAAAAAAACAAAATAGGACTGGGGATGTGGCTCAGTGGCCGAGTACCCCTGAATTCAATCCCTGATACCCAACAAAACAAAAACAAATTTACATATATGGAAAGTCAGTGTGTGTGTGTGTGTGTCTGTGTGTGTGTGTTTTGGTACTGGAGATTGAATCCAGGGTCCTTTACCACTCAGCTGTATCTCCAGTCCTTTTAATTTTTAAATTTTTTATGTTTTTGTCGTGCTGGGGATTGAACCCAGGGCCTTGTGCTTGCAGGGCAAACACTGTACCAACTGAGCTATATCCCTAACCTCCTTTTTATTTTTTATTTAGCAAGACTGGTCTTGTTAAGTTGCAGAGGCTGGCCCCAAACTTTAGATCCTCCTACCTCAGCCTCCCAAATATCTGGGATTACAGTTGTGCAGCACTTTGCCTGACTGTGTGCTTTTTATTCAGTTCTTAGTTGTAACTTTGAATGTCTTAAATTAGAAAGGCAGAACCATTCGTACCTTCTCTTGAGCGTGTTTAAGTGTTTTGTTTGCTGAACTATCTAGCATCTGAAGCAATAGTAGGAACTCAGTAAATATCTATTGATCCAATGAAGGGATTCCAAGACCAGGCAAATAAGTAGTCCAGCAGTCCCCTGACACGCTGGATGCTATTTTTCTTTGGGGTGGAGGAGAGTGTTAAGGGGAACTATCTTTTGCTTCTGTTTTTCATTGCTCTGTTACTTCTTGTCCCTCCTCATTCAGACTAGAATCTTGAATTAATCCTCAGTAAACCCCACAAGCACTGTGCAGCTTGGATGCAAGCCTGCAAGTACACGTTAGCATGGAATCGCTGCTGACCAATGTGCAGGATTCTGTCACTATTGTAGATAGTTCTGGGACGCCTTTGAAAGCTGGCCAAAATCTGGTCCCTTAAGCCTTGGAGATAGGGCAGAGGATCATCTAAAATTAGGTTTGCTTATTTTCCATGCTTTTGAACATCTTTATTTCATAGATTAGTGTTACTTTACAATGGACTTCTTAGGTGCTGTGTCTGTAATCCCAGTGACTCAGGAGGCTTGAGGCAGGATGGTGGCAGTTTGAGACTAGCTTCAGCAACTTAATGAGGCTCTGCCTCAAAAAATAAGGACTGGGTGTAGCTCAAATGGAAGAGCTTCCTTGACTTTAACCCCCAGTAACTCCATCCCCACCCCAAAAAATGACTTCTCTCTGTAGCATAGTTCTTGGCCATAGGAATAAAGAGACCCACCATCTGCCTACTGCTTGCACTGTGCAAGGCCTTGTGCTTATACGGATCACATATTTTGCATGCAGGCATATGCTTCATTGGCTCTTCACAACTGTCTTTCTCTCCCCTTTTGGGGCTGGCAGTCTTTATTCATTCAGTCAGTCATCTAACATTTTTGAGCCCTGGGACTGAGTTAGGGACTAGAATTACGAAAACGTGAAGCCCTGGAGCTCCAGGAACTCACGCTTCAGTGAGGAGCAGACTTTTAAACAGAGAGTCACTCTGCGGTGTGATGGGCACACTGGCAAGAGCATGTCCGAAGCACGGCCTCGTAAGGAAGGTGATTGAGTTTGTAGGGTAGGGGAGGGGACTTGTGGTGCTGGGAATCTGGGGAGATGAGTTTAAACAGGATGTGAGCCCTCAGTACATCCATCCATGCGTCACATTGCTCTGCTGAAGCCCGATTTCCTGCCTCAGCTTTCTCCTGTTCTTCTCAAGTAGCACGTCTTCCTGATCCTATGGCTATGCTCCTCAATCTGCAGGCTTTCTTCTCTTGTTTTGTTCCCTGATGGTTCCTTGTCTGTGACGTCCTCCTAAAAGAGTTTTTTAAATTAAAAATTTAGACAGCTTTATTGAGAAATGATTTATGTATTGTAATATTGAACCGTTTAAAGTGTATAATTCAATTATTTTTTTAAGTAAATTTACTGAGTCAAAACCAAATTTGAGTTCGTGGCATTAATCCCATTTTTGTGATAGAGACTGGGGCTCAGGGAAATGAAGTGTGATGTCCACACATGTGAGCCAGTATTCCGTGGTGTACTGGCTCACCAAAGCGTATTCAAGTCTTCCGTGGGGAGCAAGCTCAGAGTTCTTCGGTATAAGGGCACCTCCTTCATTGGAATCTAAGGACTAGTTATGTCATGAAAGTAGAAAGTTTCATTTGTAGAGGATTTAGGTGAAAACACTGGGAAAGAGGGCTGGATTACGTGGCATGTGAAATGAGAGTAAAAGACTGTGAGAGTTGAACTAAAAATTGATGTGTGGAATAAAATTATAAATGAGAATTTTTCCGTGCAATGTTAATAATAAACCACCCAGTCACTTTGATTCTAAACCATTATGCTGCTGATTTGGCTTTTCAGGGTATTTGCAAACATACATTTCCTAATGGAGCGGGTCTTATTTCCACCCCTACACAGGCTGTGACATGGAATAGTCCAACAGGCAGTTCAGAAGAGTGAGTCTCTCCTTCTTTCCCATCCAAATTACAGGGTTTGAAATGTTCTGACAATTGAATTAGCTGACTGGTGCAACAATAGCAAATGTTTCATAATTTGTGTTGCCTTCAGAGATGGCAGAAATTAGGCTGCTGGTAATGGACTGCAACTATCTGGGCTCTGATGAGCTCCCCTCCTGCTATTGTATTTTGAATTAGGGTTTCCATGCAGCATTTCTGATTTTTGAATATTGATGCTGGGAAAATGGCAACAGTGCTTGAGCTATCTGTTGACAGGATAGAGCTACCCATTTCTCAATAAAAGAAGGCCCAGACACAACCACGCAGAGGGCCCTGCTGGATTAGTATGCTTGGCTGCCTCTCTTTAGGCATCCGTCATTGTAATAATGGAATTGAATGTGCAGAAGCCCTTTCCTGCCCCTGCTCTGGGCTAGAAACCACAGGAATAGCCTCAGTTCATTGGGACACTCAGGCAGGGATAATGACTTTATAGGTCAATATCAAAGACAGTGTATTTGAGATGATTCTGAGTTCAGTATTTTATTTCATATTTAGCAAATGAAGGCTAGGTCAGAATCAGTTTTCAGGAAGTAGTCTAACAGTCTCCCACCCCTTTGCCCTGAAGCAGAGGTTGAGAAACTTCTTTGAAGGGGCAGATAGTAAATTTTTTCGCTTCAAGGGTTATGTGGTCTCCTGTCGCAACAACTTAACTCTGCTTTATCATGTGAAAGCAGCCATAGGCAGCACAAAAAATGAACAATTGTGGCTGCCTTCCAATAAAACTTTATTTATGGACACTGAGCATGAATTTCATATAATATTCACATGTCATAACCTATTATTATTCTGATTTTCCCAATCTTTTAGAAATGAAAAAAAAAACATTATTAGCTTATGGGCCAGACTAAAACAGGTCTTGGGCTGTATTTGCTCCATGAACCATAATTTGTTGCCCTATAACTAAACCACTAGTGGTCCACTGTTCTTGGTGTGTCTGCTCTTTGTTTTTTAGTAGGCAAGCCAGCCTGTCCTTACATTCAGCTGTGTGAGTTATGCACAGCTACCTGGATAGAAAACCAGAACCCCTCCCAAACCAAAAGATCCTTCAGTCCCCTGCCTGCCTCACCTGTCCTCATACATACACCCTACAGTCCTGCTTGATGCTCTGGCACCTTTTCCTATTCTTTGGGATCCTATTAGGTTACATTAAGTAGAAATTTAGACTTATTCATTGAAATAAAGCAATTAATATTCGGAACATTACAGAAATTAGTAGTGAAGGCAGTAACATTGTTTTCTTTACTGAAGTGCATTTGATAAGATACATTCCTTTTCTTTCTTCAGATAATTTCTCATTACCGATTATAAAATTAGAGTGCTACAAGCTGTGTGCTTTATCTCAAATTTATTAAGGTTCTATTCGAATGGACTTTTTTGGTGCTTATATGGTGAAAAGTGGCTTATTGGGATGTGTAAGGTTTTTCTGAATTATGGACACATGCAGGAATCGTTCAAGTACACTGCAATTAATAGTTGATTTGGTACTATGAATCTGAACTGAGGTCTGACACATACAGGCTTGTGACTCATTTTCCTTATCTGTGAAATGGGGGTGATTGACAAGCACTTGACTTGTCAGGATCAAGTGAAATAGCTTATGTGAAGGCTATTTTTGTAAACCATGAAAAGGTTGTATTAGGGTTCTCTAGAGGAACAGAATCAATAGGAAGTATGATTATAAAAAGGGGATTTATTATTGGTGTACATGATCAGAAGCTGGATAGTTCACAATGGCTGTCTGCAGGCTGGAGAGCTGGAGGAATCAGTAGCCATGCAGTCCAAGAGGTGGAAGCCGCAGAACAAGAGGAATCAACAGTGCCACCCTGGTCCAAAACTGAAGGCTTCTGGAAACTCCCTGGAGTATCACTGGCAGAGCCTGCTTTGGAAGAGTGAAGGAGTCTGATATCCTTCAGGTGATCGCAGTAGCGATCAGTGGTAGAACACTTGCCTAGCATGTGTGAGGCACTGGTTTTGATCCTCAGCATCACATAAATAAATGAATGAATGAATGAATGAACTGCGTCCATCTACAACTAAACTTAAAAAAACCCAAAGACAAAAATAAAGAACCTGTTCAAGAAGAATCGAGCTTGCCTCTGCTTGCTGTTTCCTTGTTCTTCCAACTCTTATTCCACCAAACCACTGTCCTATTGGATGGTGCTGCCCATATTTTGGGAGGGTCTTCTTCAGTTTGCTATCCCACATACCAATCATTCCTAGGCACACCCTCATTGACACACCCCAAAATATCTTAATCTTCAACATCCCTTAATCCAATCAAGTTGACAATTCAAATTAACCATTACAGAGGTGAAAGCTGTTATTTTTTTGCTAAGTCTAAGTGTAGATCTCTTGTCCACAGTTCACAGACCCAGCTGGGTACTCGCATCATTTGCGAGATTCCCAAGCTCACCCTAGATTTACAGCACCGGAATTTCTGTGTTTGTAACAGGTTTCCCAGGCTGGGAAGCTCTGATCTATTTCACCGTCCTTGATGATGGGTTTAAGTACGCCAGTACTTCCTTCTAATTCTAGCTTGGCCTTCCCCCTAAATTTCATGCCATTTGTCTTAAATTGTAATGGAGCATGGAAGAGAGAGGGTAAGGAATAGTAAGAATTATCCTCACCTTATCATCTTTTGGATGTCTGTTTCAACAAGTGGAAGTAGTGAGAGCTGGTATTTCTGGGCTAAGTACCCAGTACATAAACCCAGATTTTACTTCTCTTTCCATTCTCCCTCTGCAGCACTGAAATTTACAGCATTATTTTTACCTTCTTCTCATTGAAGCGTATTTGTGAAAGAAAGTCTGAGATTCTGTGTATCACGGGTGTGCAACAGATTTACAATTCTCCTTTCCAGTTTTGCTACACAAAACTCATCATTGAAAATGTCTTTTTTGAGTTATTTCTGGAAATAACACTATTATAATGTTGGCACATAAAAGATCACAAACAAAAAGAATCTCAGTAGTACTGAAAAGAAAAACTGGTTCTGAATTTCTCACATTTTCTTCATTGCCACTCATTTACATGTGAGTAATTGTAGATTTCAAATGAGTGAAAGCATCCACCTCCATGTTGGCAGCACAGATTGTTTTTGACAGAATTGAGCCATATGTAAGACACACAAATGCCCCCATGTAGTACTGTGTAGCTTCCTGGTGTTGAGAACAATAACAAGGTATTACTGCTTGCAAAATTCCTACTAGTAGAGAAAGCATTGTATTATATAGTCTTTACTATTTCCCAGGCACTTTGTTAGAAATTTAAATAAAGGCATAGTACTACACAGTCCTTATCTTAGAAGTTCACAGACTGATAAGAAGATGTTCAGGAAATAAATTACTTTAGAAAAGTTAGCTTTAATACTAGTTTATTTTAATCAAGCCATATTTCAAAATTGTACTCATTATAAAATAGAGAGTTTTTTTCCATGAGAAAAGATGAGATCTGTCTTCTTTGTGTTGCTATTTTTAGTATTTTTATGGCGACACGCTTTTGAAAGTAAGTAAATGATTATGATGATGATGATGATGATGATTTGCGGTGCTGGGGATTGAACCCAGGGCCTTGTGCTAGTAAATGATAATTTTTTTTTTTTTTTTTTTGGTACTGGAGATTGAACCCAGGGGCACTCGGCCACTGAGCCACATCCCCAGCCCTATTTTGTATTTTATTTAGAGACAGGGTCTCACTGAGTTGCTTAGGGCCTCGCTAAGTTGCTGAGGCCGGCTTTGAACTCGTGATCCTCCTGCCTCAGCCTCCCAAGTGCTGGGATTACAGGCGTGTGCCACCGTGCCCGGCAGTAAATGATTTTTTAAGAGCATAAAGGGTGAGTTTCTTTCACACCCAGTAATGTCAAGTAGGTGTGTTCCCACCTTTGCTCCATCCATGTCAAGTTTCATCCATTCTGGAAGATGACTTTTGGATGATGAGTCTATACTGTCTCCCACTCTCCAGAGATAAATTCCCAGCAGAGTGCTGAATACCTTCCCCTTTCTGCAAGGTCTCTCACACTCAGTGCATGAGAAGTGGAACTTATTCTTGCTGTACACCTGATCCTGTATTTGGGCACCTCGTTGCTGGTCTCCTGGATGCAGTTGTCGGGCTTTGTCGTCATCTTTGCCTCTTCCTCTCTTATCAGGGGCCAGATGTTGCTGGCATGTCTTGATCGTCTTTCCCTTCTGCTGCCACTCTCCTACTTGTAGATCTTTGTTTCCCAAAGGATCCTTGGGCTATTAAGGAGCTCCATGCAGATATTCTTGGGGATTTGTGTGTTCTCTGTCATAAGTTTCATAATTTTTCTTTTTTATGTCCAGGGTAATCTAACAAAATTAACAGGCACATGTTTGGGGTCATCGAGATTTGTAACTGGTATGGGGTTCTGCCCCAGATTTTAGTGCTGTGCTTGTGTGTTTGCTTGGAGTCTGGTGAGTCCACCTCTGGGCTCTCATAGTGATAAGCTTTGTTCTAGAACATTTTGTGCATGTCATTATACTTGTGTGACTTTCTCAGTGGACGACGAATAGAGCTTGGAAGACATGGACCGTGTCTGGCTTATACTTGTGTTTCCAGAATTTGGCTTTCTGCTTGACATATGATAGTACTTATGGTTGTAGTCATTGTTTATGCAGGTTGAGCATCCCTTGTCTGAAAGTCTGAAATCTGAAATGCTCCAAAATCTAACAATTTTTGAGGGCCAGCATGACATCACAAGTCGAAAATTCCCAGTGTAAAACTTTGTTTCATGCACAGAATTGTTTAAAATTGCATCAAACTACTTTTGTGTTCTGTGTGTAAGATGTATATGAAACACACACAATTCAGTGTTTAGACTTGGGTCCCATTCCCAAGATATAGGATATCTCGTTATATGTATGCAAATATTCCAAAATTCCAAAAAAATCTGAATCCAAAACACTTCTGGTCCCAAGCATTTTGGATAAGGAATACTCAAACTGTATATTGTTTTGAAGTTTGCTTTCATTCCCAATACACATTCCCATGAATGAATGTATTTATTTTAATGTTCATGTAGTATTTGATATGTTGATAGATGACGTTTGGCTTCATCATTCCTTATTTTAGATATTTGGATGAATTTCATTTGTTGGCTATTTTGAGTAGTGTAGTTGAAAACACCTTTGAGCAAAATTATTTTCTTTCATCTAAATTGTTTTCTGGGGAATTCCTTAATGAAATTCCTAGGTTAAGTAGTTTTATTCCTCTTGTAATATGATTGTCTTTTTTTTCATGTCTTTTTTTTTTCACACTGAGTAGTAATGTATGAGCTCTTTTTAGATATGTTTCTTCCATTTTCAGTTAAATTCTCTTTGATTTGGAATCAAGGTAGCAAGAACAAATGACAAGCCAGGTGCGGGGGCGCATGCCTGTAATTCCAGTGACTCAGGAGGCTGAGGCAGGAGGATTGCAAGTTCAAGACCAACCTCAGGCACTATTACTCTGTGGTTGTGGCCGTCCATTGCTTACCTGATCTTTGCATCTTCAGCCACACTTTCAGTAGCATATGCAGTACCTGTTACTTCAGCCAGGTTAATGCTCTCAGCATGCAGATCTAATCTCTCACTGCTCAGAACAGCAGGAGCTTCAGTCTCCTGCAAGATGAAGTCCAGTCACATAGTTGGGGCATACAGAGCCTTTCAGGATGTGGCATCTGTTTCCCTTTCTAGACTTGTCTTTGGCTGCTGCCCAGATGCACTCTCTGTTCACCCTGAAGGCACTGTTTTCATTTGGAACGTACATACTGTTCCCTTCATCTGATGTGAGCCCTAACCCTTGCCTTCTGGCGTGGCCTCCCTCATCCTTGGAGAGGCTGCTCAATCTCAAGGGCTACCCTCCTTCCTACCTTTTTACCCACCCCATCCCATTTTCAGCATTTTCTCCATCTTCACGAAAGCCTTTGCTATCTGTATTAAAACACTTTGTGACTTTTTTCATCCTCTCATTTAGATTGTGAGCCCCTTAAGGACAGAATTCTGTCAGTCATTTTTGTCATCCACCTTTTAATACAGTGACTAACACATAGTTCACCCCCAATAAACACTTTCTGAATGAATGGAATTGTTATTTTGGTTTACTCATCTATAAGTAGACTACTTATGGGTATGTCTGCTTACTTGTAAATTGAGAATCCACTTATGGTGCCTATAGTAATTCTCCCCTGCCCTCCATTTCCCTCGTTGTTTGATACACCTTTTCTAATGGGCAGCAGTTGTAATTTTGTTTATTAACTGAACTGTAAACTCTAGACTGTTAAACTCATGAGGAAATGTCTAGTTCACCACCATATTCTGAGTGCTTAATACTAATACCTGGTACCCAGTGAGTACTAATAACTATTTGTTGAATGAGTTAATAAATGAATCAATGAAACATTGAGAAAAGGTACTAATCATGTGCCATATCACAGGCTTTGACAGTTGGGAATTTTCTGCCGGCATGCATATGTATATATTCTATGTTATTCACCATTCTATGATATGATGTGTCTCTTTAACTCAGTGCTTCTCCTGATAATTTCTTTGGCTTCTACCTCTGCCATTTCATGACTCTGAGGACCAATTTGAGTCATGCCATCCCCTGCTCTGTAGTTGGAAATGTCACCTACAAACTTGGAAGTCAACACCTTTTTGTAGTGAGCACGATAGTCCCTCTGTTCCACAACAAGGAGGCCAGAGTCCCTAAGGCTGACCTCCTTCTTTATCAGTAACATCAAATTTAAGTCAATATCCTGTTCTGGAGGATCAATAACTCAGTTTGCATGACCGATCTGATTTGTAGAGATGTGATGCTATCTAGAATCTGCTGCCAAAACCTGAAGAAGTCATTTTGAGGGAAGCTTGAAGTATTGGCAAAGAGATCACTCTCCCTTGTCTGTGTCTAGCCTACTTGTGTCTCATTTCTTGGTATCCTGGTGAGAATTTGGATGCTTCTGACCATAACCTGTTACAAGGAACAAAAAATTCCATTTATGAGTTAGTTTTTCTCCTGAATTATTAGTTTGTTAAAAGCTTTATAAAGAAATGAGAAGCTAATTAGTGGAGGGGCAGGAGTTGCATTGTGTTGCAAGGAGAAAAGAATTGTCTTCAGTTGTATATTGGAATAACAGGAGATGGGAAGACTTTAAACACACACACACACACACACACACACACACACACACACACCCCATCACCTGGATTGGCAGTGAAAGTCCTGCTTGGTTCATTAAAAAAGGTGTCATAAATTCTTGGGCTCAAGATTTCTATTAAAGCCCTGCTGTGCGAGAGCTAAAGTCTTAATTGAAATTAGAATGATTGAGCCAATACTGTGTTTGTTGAAGTTGTCATCAGTGCTCTCTGCTCCCCAATACGTTCTTTTTCAGATGCAGGAAGGACTGCAGGAAGCTTTGTAGTCCAGCATCATTGAACCTGTGCTGCAGGGCTAGCTGGAAACAACGGTGCCTTGCAGGCTCAGCCCAGTGGCTGGGTGTCTGAGTGGAGAGGCTGAGGAGCTGGGCCACAGAGTGTTGTGCCCATGTGGAAGGTGGTCCAAAATGAGGCTGGCCTCTGTCAGGACATGGGTGAGCAGTCCCAGGGGTTCAGGGAAACAACCTGGCACACAGGAGACGGCTGAAAGAGCACCAGGGAGGACAGAGGAGGGTGGTGGCGGGCGGTGGCATGGGTCTGGTATAG
This sequence comes from Glaucomys volans, assembly GCA_020662805.1. NCBI lineage: Eukaryota > Metazoa > Chordata > Mammalia > Rodentia > Sciuridae > Glaucomys > Glaucomys volans. Next base: position 87,681 of record JAJEJO010000809.1, read on the forward strand.
CTGTGAGGTTTCTTTAGCTCCCTATTCAAGGCCATTAACATTTCCTTGGCTCTGAAATTCAGGGGAAGCTGATTAATTCTCAAGTGCATATAGAAACTCATGCTTGCGTTTCCCCTCTTCCTCTCTGCCATGGGCAGCATAATGGGTGAGAATGAGCTGGAGACTGTTTATAAGGATCAGTGATGGCAGGGGAGACACCAGACCCGACTGGAATGGGTGGGTGAGTGAGTGTTGTTTGGGCATGGGTGAATTTAGGTTTCCCCAGCTACTTGGAAGAAAGGGATTTTTCTGTTTTGTTGTTGCTTTGTTCCCCCAAACCTCAGTGAAAAGGACTAAAAACACATTTGTATGAGACAAGCTGATCAGACCTGAGACAGAAGAGCAGTGAGATGGGGAAGGCGGTGATTGGGCTGGGTATTGGTTGGACCATGGGGCCTTGAAGCAGAGGTCGTATGTTCTAGTTCTTGAGTATGTCATTTGGCTCTAGGAGCTTTAGATTATTTAGAAAACAATAAGATTGCCTACCAAATGTGATTCGATATGGACTTTTTCTCAGTCTGAAGCAAAATTGGCATAAGGAGAATGGCTGTGTGATTGACTTCATGGTGCTAAGTGTACTCAATTTAATGGACTCTCCTTTAATATTGGGACCATTCTTCTTTTTTATGTTTAATTCTTTTTAAGTGATGATGAAAGTAGATGTGGCTGGATCGCTTTTATTTTACAATGACTTTACTTGGCAAAATAAAAAAGTTGGCAACAATGTTTTAATCCTTTAAATTCTTTTTGAAATTTTAATGGTACACAGAATCTCTACTCAGACTGGATAACCTTTAAAATTCCTTCCAGTTCTAACAGTTGGGGCTTCTAACCTTTTCTTTCCACTTGTGACTGTGAGGTGAGAAATTCAAGTGTCAGTTTATATTTGCATCCTGGAACAAGCTGAATTTTTGCCCAGAAAAAAATCATAGTGCCCATATATAAATATTATGGGTGCCTTATTTTCTTTGGAATAAAACCTGAAGCATTTATTTAAATCTTACTTTAACCAAAGATTAGAACAGCGATCATGGAGAAACCTCTGCTGGTGTGCATTGCTGGTGGGAATGTAAGCTGGCTTAGTGTAGCGGTCAGCAAGTTTTCTTTTCTTTTGCAATGGGAGTCTCACTGTGCTGGCATAGGCTGGCCTTGAGCTCCTGGGCTCAAGTGAGCCTTCTCCCTCTGTCTCCTGAATGGCACTATAGATGTACACCATTGTACCCTGCTTACCAAAAAACCCCTAGCTGTCTAACCTATAGATAACCTTTTAGGACACAGAAAACCAAGGGGCTGGACACGTCTCAGTGAGCTTCCACAGGGTCTTGTTTTGTCAGACTTAATCATCTTCACATATATTCAGTCTTCAGGTGACCTGCAGTATGACTACTTACACACTTCCCCAAATCAGAAGGAGCACTGTCAACAGCACAACACGTAACCCAGCCTCTCAAGATGGGTGTTCCGTCACCTTCGATGATCAACAGCTGATAGAGAAATATTATTCTGTTAAGAAATCTTCCTGCGAAGGGAACCAAACACGTTACATTTTTCAAGGCAGCACAGGGTCAGCTGTGTTTGAAAAAAGATTCAGATCTATTTCAAACAATAGCTTCTTTGAATTTTTTTCACACTGAGAATTAGCATTATTTCCCTCATTTCAGTCCTTTTTTAAAAATTGTTTGTTTTCTGAACAGGTGACATGTACATGGCACTAAATTCATAAGCTCCTAAATTACATAAACCGCCCCATCATCTCTATCTCTGAGCCACTCAGTCACCCTCCTAAGTGACACAGTTACTAGATGCTCAATACAAACAAGAAACACGAGTGTGTGTGTGTGCACGCACGTGTGTAAGCAAACATGTATGCTACTCTCTTTACACTAATCGGTGGTACATATTGGTATACTGCTTTACACCTTGCTCCCCCCACCCCATGGCATATCTCAGGCATTAATCCACATAGAGCTGCCACAGGCTTTAAAAAGACTCTATTATATTCTGTTGTATGGATATCCTATTATTTAACCAGAACCTATTGACGAATGTTTAGGCTGCTCTCAGTTTTTGCTATTTCAACTTTGTACACAGGTCACAGCTATACGTGTATCTCTAAGATTAAGTTCTACAAGCAGAATTGTTCAGTCTGTGTCATATTCTCTTCCCTTCCTCTTCCTCTTCCTCTTTCTTTTATTTTTTAAACAACTCTCTAGAAATGTAAAAACATCATGGGTTGGATTTGGCCTGTGACCTGCTCACCTTTGCCCCATGCTGCTGACATGGATGAGGCTGTGTCTCTAGTCAGTATTATTCTGTATGGTCTAAACCTTTCTTTTTTCATGGTTTTTTGTTGTTGTTGTTGTTTTGTACTGAAAATCAAACCCTCAGGGCCTTATACATACTAAGCAAGTGCTCCATAACTACATAACCTACATCCCCAGCCCATTTTTATTTTGAAATGAGGTGTTGCTAAATTGCCAGAGGGTCTCAAAATTGTGATCCTCCTGCCTCAGCCTCCTGAGTAGCTGGGATTACAGTGTGGCCGCCACACCCAGCTTTTTTTTCTATATTCTTTTGACCCAGCTATCTCACTCCTTGGTTTATACCCAAAGGACTTAAAATTCGCCTACTACAGTAATGCAGCCACATCAATGTTTATAACAGCTCAGTTCATAATAGCTAGACTGTGGAACCAACCTAGATGCCCTTCAACAGATGAATGGATAAAGAAGCTGTGGTATATATACACAGTGGAATACTTTTCAGCCATAAAGAAAAATAATATTTGGCATTTTCAGATAAACGGATGGAATTGGAGAATATCATGCTAAATGAAATAAGCCAATCCCCAAAAACCAAAGGCTGAATGTTTTCCCTGATAAGTGGATGATGATATATAATCGGGTTGGGGTGGTGGGGGGTGAGAGAAGAATGGAGGAACCTTAGATTACGAAGAGGGAAATGAGAGTGGGAGGGGGAGGGGGTATGAAAAATGGTGGAATGAGACAGACATCATTACCCTGTGTACATGTATGATTACATGAATGGTGTGAATCTACATCACGCACAACCATAGAAATGAAAAGTTGTACCCATTTGTGTACAATGAATCAAAGTGAAGTCTGTAAAAATTAAAAAATAAATAAATAAAAATCGAAAAATTTTTTTTTAGTTGTAGATGGACACAGTACCTTTATTTTATTTATTTTTATGTTGTGCTGAGGATTGAACCCAGTGCCTCACGCATGTTAGATAAACATTCTACCACTGAGCTACAACCCCAGACCTCTATATTCTTGACTTCCTGAAATGCAAACATGTGTAACATGGTTCCCCAGCAGTCACCCATCCCTGATCGCTCCCCACCATGCCCCCATGGTCTGCTGTGATGTCTCTTTTACCTGTCCCAAACTCCCACCTGGGAAATTCCTGAAAGGCTCACTTAGCACTTCTTGCTCTTTACCATGACAGAGGCCCTGCTGCTTCCTTGGCTCTCTGAGACAGCTGAAGTGTTGGGCTAACAAACCAGCACTCCCCCTGTGGAAGGAAGGATTTATTATAGGAGGGAGATGTGTGAAGAAAGGATGCAGGGTCACTGGTGGGTAGACAATGAGCTGAAGAGGGAGAGGAAATTCGGGTGGTAGGTTGTGTGGATAGCTGGGTAGCCAGTTCTCCTCCTATCCCTGTATCTGTTCTCACCAAAAAATCTGTTCCTCACCCCTTGAGCCTGGCTGGCCTTGTGACTTTGGCTTTGGCCAGTGGAAGGCAGTAGTAGTGATGAATGTATGCCAGTACCAAGGCCAGGCCTCAAGAGACTTTGCGCATTTCTGCTTTCTCTCTTCCACATCCAACATTACCATGAGAACATGCTCAGCAGAGCTAAAGGACCCTACTTTTCCTGGCCAGGGACTTCCTAATTCAGCCAGCAACCCTCTGACCCCTGACTGATGATCACACCAGGGTAAATCATCCCAGCCAAGCTCAGCAGAGCCACCCAACTTCCTGCCCCAGGCACTCAATTTGTTAAGCTCTTGCTCCTGTCCTCTAGCAAGGTTTTCTGATAATGTTTTCTGCAGCATTATTGTGAAAATAGATAATGGATACATGTGGGGATGATGGGAAAGGGACAGGTCGTTGGCTCTGTGTCCAGAAATGGAGAAACCAAAGTTTTCTTTCCTGTCCTGTATAACTATCTGAAAGCATGGAGATGTACTTCTGGTGTAAAAGAAAAGAAAAAGACAAAAACAAAAACCAGCCAGGATTAAGTCCCAGCATCAGAAAATATTGCATAGTTGTTAGATGCTAAGAGGAAAGTCAACCTTAGGCAAGGACTGCATGTAGCAGAAGTGTGGAAGTGTCGATTTATGCTAATACACGCATTGCAGAGGGTGACCATCCTTTCCTCTGTGAGCTGTTTAACTTAATCTTTTGGGATTTTTCCATCTTACTGTGGGGTCATGGGTGACTTTTATAATTTTACTTATGAGTTTCTTTAAATTTCCAAATATCAGAGAATTTATGATTGTTATTACTCAAGTGAAAGAACTGTGCTAGGCATTTGATGAAAAGAACCCAACAGAGCACATTAAAAAGTTTGACAAAGATACACTAATAAAAGAATTCCGAATATTTTATCCAAGTAAAACTGGCACACTGTGAATTCTGCCACATTCTGTTGACCAAAGAAATTTACATCCTAGCTTTAATTTTGGTAAATAAATTCTCTCCCTTGCTGAAAGAAGCCACGTGATCATGTTGAATAGAGGATGTGGATACAAGGAGGAGGGATGGAGAACTTGAGGCCACTTTTTGCTAATAATTGGTGACTATATCTTAAAAATAAAAACAAAAAGCCTTGCCCAATGGCGACAGAAATACATCATGAAGTTAACATCACATGTTTAGGTGATGGGAACATTTCAATAAACATCTTCCTTTAAGGTTATTGGGAAGATTCTACCTTCTTTATGGCTGTTTGAGAGGTTAGTGACAGCTAATCTCCTGAGGTAGCACTAAGCGTTTAATCAAGTTGTTTTAGAAAGGACTTGAGGATTCTCCTTTGGGTGTGCTGGTCACTCATCCTCTGTAGATCTCAACATCAGGCTGAGTGTTGGGACCAAAGGCAGAAGCAGCAGGCCGGAACCTTGCTGTGGGCAGCCTCGCCACTGTTTTGATGCTTTCCCCCTCAGGAGTGGGACTTAGGAAGAAACCTTGGTGTGAAGACTCAAATGAATAAGAAAGATGACACCTTCTTCCCTCCTGGTGTGTAGTCCTTGTGGCTGTGGCATCATTTGCAAGCAGTTGATAGTGGAGAGGTTCCTGATGCTTCTCATCTGGGAGTGACTAGGTACCCTTAGGGGTCTTATGGGGAGCTGAGACTTTAGGATGAGCATGATGTATTTTCTGAAAACATCGTTTTGTTTTTAAGTTTTTAAGGCATTTATTTTGAAGCAATTTTAGATTTACTTAAGTCGTATGTTAGCATTTCTCCAGAGACAGGACCAATCAGATATGAGAGGATATTAATTAGGGCAGTTGGCTCACACAGTTTGGGAGACTGAAAAGTCCCATGATTTTTAGAACCAGAGAAGCTGATAGTGTGACTCAGTCTGAAGCTGGATGCCTCAGTACTAGGGAAGTTGATGGTGTAGCCCTCAATCCAGGAGCCCTGAGGGGTCTCTAGTTTTAAGTCCCAGAGTCCAAAGACTGCAGAAGCTGGGATCGGATATCCAGAGGCAGGAGAGAAGGGCATAGTGTTTGGGGAAGGAGAGAGAGGCTGATGGATTTCCTCTGAATCCACAGACTCACATGCCAGTCTCCTGAAAGCATTCTCAGGACACCCAGAAGCCATGCTTCACCCACTGTCAAGGTATCCCTCACACAAGTCAACACCCCACATTAACCATTACGAGTTGCAGATACAGTTTGAAGTTCTTATACATTTTTATTATTTGACTTCTCTTCGTATTAATATCTTGAATGACCATGGTTCACTTATCAAAACTAGGACATTTATATTGGTATAATACTGTTAACTTTAGTTATTAGCTACAGACTTTATTCAGATTTGCCCAGTTTTTCCACTACTGTGTTTTTCTATTCCAGGAGCCAGTTCACATTGCATTTGGCCATTATATCTCCTTTGTGTCCTCCAGTGTATGATATTTTATTTTATTTTTCTCTCATCTTCTCATCTTGTATGACCTTGGTACATTTTTCTTTTGGTGGTGCTGGTGATTGAACCCAGGGCCTTGTGCTTGCAAGTCAAGCATCCCTGGTACATTTGAAGAGTAGCGTTCAGGTACTTTGTGGATTGTCCCTAGTGTTTTCTCATGATGAGACTGAGGTTATGAATTTAGGGGAAGAATCCAGTAGTGATGATGGGCCCTTCTTGTTGCATCCAGTCATGGACTACATGATATCAGCATGGCTTCTCATTGGTTATAACTCTGATCACTTGTTATAAGACATTGTCTACCAGGTTTCACTAGTGTAAAGTTGCTGTTTTCCCTCTTTCCATCATTAATTGGTTAGAAAGGAATTACTAAGTGTGACCCACACTCATTGGGAGGGAAATTAAACTTCGCCTCCTGAAAGAAGGAGTTTCAAATAATTTGGGGTCATATGTGGTGCTGGGGATTGAACCCAGGGCCTTGTGCATGTGAGGCAAACACTCTACCACCTGAGCTATGTCCCCAGCCCCCTGGGGTCATATCTTAATCACTAGTAATTAATAATATTAATATTTTAGGGAAATATTTTAAATATTATATGCAAGAATATTTGCAAGAATATTTATTTAATATTTGCAAGAATATTAATATAATATTTGCAAGAATTCTGTGAAAATATTCTATTTCTTCAAAGTTTCCCTCACTAATTTTAGTATTCATCTGTGGCTTTCTGGAGCAGTTATTACTATGGTGTTTTAGTGGTAACTTTCTATTTCCCTCATTCCTTCTGCATTTATTAATTGGAAATATTTCTTAAAGATTTACCCTTCTGTTATATTTACTTTTCCAGTCATATTCTGGCTCATGGATATTTGTTTTATTCTTTGGTTATAATCAAAAACAATCTTTTTTATTTATTTTTATTTTTTTATTCCAGTTGTTCCAGTTGTGGCTCCTGAGAACTCTTTCAGTTTGACTCATTAGTCTATTTGACATGCCCCTGTCTTTCTCCCTGCCCACTCTACTTTTAAGCACTTCCTTATTTCTTGACATTCCAAGATGCTCTAGGCTTATCTTGTCTTTTTCTTGCTCCAGTCTTGAGTTAACCATTTTTTCAGGAAGCCCGTTTCTTTTATTGGAAGATGGAACAGACAGTCCCAGACTCAACGGTTTGTCTTGTGATTTTTTTTTTTTTGACTTTGTGCTGGTGTGAAAGTGACACACACTCAGTAGAGAACATGCTTTGAATTTGAATTTGGATGTTTTCCTGGGCTGGTGATGTGCAGTAGATGCTTTCCTGTGATCCGGGCAGCAGCCTTTCCAGAGCTCCCAGTCAGCCACATGATCCTGAGGGTAAACCACCGGTGCTCTGCAGTGCTCTGTGTTGTCCTTTCTTTTTGGATGTTGTGTTTTCTCATCCCATCCTGTCTTCAGTGGTTACTGGAGGTATTTAATCCTTTACTATAAAAAAGACCTTGTGTGAGATGACTTTGCTGTAGACTAAAGTGTCCTGAGCAGATTTAAAGTTAGGCATGCTAAATGCACTTTCATTTGATCACATTTTCAACTTGTGATGAATTAATTGGTTTGTGGCCACATTGTAAATTGAGAAGCATTTGTATGTATGTATTTTATATATATAGAAACACACCCTTATTTCTCTGTCTGTGTGTGTTTAAAACAATAATCATGAGCTATAATGATAATATATAGCATCAGTTTTGGTTGATGAATTTTTGGGGAAAATGATTTTTAAGCATTTTTGATGGGAATGAACATAGATAGTAGATTAGAATTGGATTTGGCTATAAACCAAAGAAAAGTTATCTGATAATAGTGTAAAGAAACTGGGGTCCACTTTTCCCACACAGTCATCCTGGGCAGTTGGAGGCTGGCATTGGCACAGTAGACCAGACAGATTAGACTCAGGGCTGAGGCCTCCTTGACCCTCTTGGCCCTTTTCCTTGGTTAAAGGTGTCTGCTGAAGCAGTTCTTGAGACTGTAGAAGGGACATAGGCTTCCTTTGTGTGAACCTTTATCTCTCCTTTGGGAGAGAACATTATCTCATCTGACTTTGATAGATCCAGTCACAGTGTCCTCCTTTTTTTCTGTCAAATTTTTCTTAACTGTGGGATGGGTGAACTGAATGGGTGATGTGGATAAACCTTAACATGCTGTAATCCCAGGTTGCTCTCAAGAAAGGCAGATGTTGGAACAGGTGTAGAGGTGCCATGCGTGGGGGAAAGATGATTGTTCAGCTGATCACAGGGTAGGTCAGAGGAAAATGAGGTCCCAAACAGGAGCTGGGTGCTCCATTACTACTGTCTGTTCTGCATCTTATATTTTCTGTCCACCACTTTGTAAGAGCTACAAGGAATCTCCGTAAAGGAGGTTTATTAGTCTGTTTTCAATGGCTATAATGAAATACCTGAGTCTGTGTACTTTATAAAGAAAAGAGGTCTATTTAGCTCACAATTTTGGAAGCTGAAAGGCTGAATACCATGGCACTCACTCTGCTGAAGTTGCTCCTTACTCCTCCAACTGAACCACATCATGGCAGACAGCATCATGGTGGGTGGTGCATATGGAAGAGAGAGCAAGGCATGACAAGAAACTGGACAGCAATTCAGGGTTGAGCTTGCTCCTTTAAAACAACTTTCTCACAGTAACTACGTTAATTCCTTCTAAGAGCCGACCTAATTACTATCCCACCTCTTAAAGTTCCCGTCATCTCTCAGATCGTCTCACTGGGAATCAGGTATTGGCTTCCAATACATGAGCCCTTGGGGACAAACCACATCCAAACCATAGCAAGAGGAAAGCTGGGAACTCCAGTTGGAGGGCTGGGGATTGAAGATAAGTGAGGAAGATTTGCTGAGAATGGTGCCAGGTTAACAGAGTCTTTCTTTTTCTTCTTTTTAAAGATTCCTCTCATTTTTTTCTCTCCTTTTTTAGAATTGGTGCACTACACTGCACATAATAGGTGGGATTCGTTGTTGCATATTTGCACATGCACATGATATAACAATATCGTTTGGTTAGTTTCACTCCCCAGAACCTCCCCTTCCCTTCCTCTGCTCCCTCCTAACTCTGTCTTCTTAGACCCCACAGGAAGTTCTCTGGGTTCTGGTTTGCATCTGTCAGCGATTCCAGAGTTAGCAGATCTGTTTCTTTCATCCAGATTTGGTCAAAAGAAGGAAATTTTGGTCCAGCTGGGGTCAGAGAATGGTCTCAGACTTAGAGTGGGGAACACAAGCCGCTGCTTGGCCTGCCCACGCCTTGCCCCCAGGAGGCCCCTTCCTTTTTCTTCCAGTTTGATCTTCTGCTTTTTAGTTTTGGTGCTTGAGCTGCCAGGGGTGAGGGGAAAGGTCACCTGCTAATTTACTTTCTTCAGGATTTCTCCTTTTCTTCTCTGTTTTCAAGGTCTATAATCTCTCCTGTTTAGGAACTGCTGAAGTCATCATCCTGGTTTTTTTAAATTTATTTTTATTTTTTTATTTCTGTTTGCAGAGCTCCTGCCTGGGTTAAAGTGCTCAGGCATCGTCTTCCACGTTTGTTTGGTGGTTTGAGGTTCTTGCTCTTCCCCACCATTAGTCTCCTCCTAAACACAGATGCTCTCCCCTTGGCTGGATAAGTGAACACAGACCCTGCGTCTTGGGGTTTGCCCCCCATTTCAGCTGCTCTGTAATGGCCCTTTGGCCATTTGAGAACAGACTGGTTTCAGGTTTCTTCTTTAAAACCTGTGTTTGTTTTGATTTCTAAAGCAATAATACATTTCTGCATGAAATTTAGGAAAAAAAGAAAAATAATAAAAAAGACAACTAAGACCAACTGAGTCCCCTGCCCAGAGAGTGGCTGGTAGTATTTAATAAAAGCTTTGCTTTTATTTTCCCCCACTATTGTTAGTATGACCCTTGGCATGACTTTAGAGCTTTTTAAAGTTAAATAATGCTCTCCTTATTCAATGACCAAACCCTCACTTTCTACCTTCTTTTGTCGAATTCCCAACTTTTTCACTGTCATTCCACTTCTCTTGAATGATGTTGGTTGTGAAGTCATATAGAAACTCTATATGGATATGTTTTATCCTGAGAATACTCTAAAGGGTTGATCTTGTTATTAGCCCCTTAATAATGGTAAGCAAAGGTTAAGGAACTTGCCTTGGTCACACACCTTGATAAAGGATACAACTTAAATTGAACTTTAGCATCAGCCCTTGACATTCCCTTGTGAGCACTTTCTTTCTGGGTGGAGGATGTCCTCTTTAATGGACAGGGTGGCTTGTAGTCCAGAACAATAGTATTTTCTAATGTTGGGTGATAAAGCTGGCTGTTAGTCTTGGCTGGGCCACTTTCCTGCTCTGTGACTTTTGGTAAGCTATTTCACCTCTCTGAGGCCCTGTGGGTTCATAGAACTCATGTTCTATGAACTTTGCAGCAGGAAAAACAAAACAGAGACACCTTTCAAAGACGGGTCCAAGATGACAGGAGCATTATTGTCCACTCAGATTTCAGGGTTGCTTACACTTGGCCCTGATGGACAGTTCTGCCAGGAAGTTGTGTTTTGCCCTATTCCATTCGGTTAGGGCTGGGTGGTATCCAGGAGAAATCCCCACAGAAGCTGGGAGGGTTCCTTGGATGCTGGTTTGGAATTGTGCAAATGACAGGTAAATTCCATGACCTATTTCCAATGAATGTTTTGAGGTCATGGGACTTTTGTGGGTGACCAGCAAGTGTGGGGACTGCAGGGTAAGTGTCCCTCCCTGGTGCAGACTCCTGCTCCCCTGCCACAATGTGTGTTTCCCCAAATGTTCTTTGAGGGACGTTCTCGAGGGATGTGCTGGGACAGCGGGTCTTTTCAGCTGTGGGGTATGGGTGGGCTGGTGTGGCAGGCTGGGGCAAGCCAGAGGTGACTGCTGGACTTTTCCTGACATCAGTGTGAAGTGTGGTCTGCCTGGTACCACAGAAATTTTTTCAGGGGCTTGTTTCCCCGCCTCCTGCCCAGCAAAAAGGAAAGGAGAACAGAAGATGCGTGTCTGTGAGAATAGAGTTCACCCATGTGCAGTTTCCCTTCTCTTTTCACCTAAGACTTAAAAACACAAAAAACAGTGGGAGGGGTTTTTGAACTTGGCTGAGTTTCAGTTGTTACCAGGAAGCAGCCTGTACTGTACCTCGGCCCTTTGCTTGATTCTGCGGGAACAGTGACGCTCTGGTGCAGGGCCTGGTAATTGTGTTATTATGCCAGCTCCTCTGGCAGATGGCTTTATTTTTCTTGTGTTAATTCCTCCATTTCCCATGTTCTTCTCTGTCCAGTTCTCTCAGAAAGAAACATACAACAAAAATGAACCTATTTCAATTTTTTTTTTCCTATTCTTGATTTGGAACATACCTTGGTTCTAGCCAGTGCATAGTACAGCTTTTGTTCTATCTAGAAAGACTGATTCAGGGACTTTATTTCAAAGTATAAGTCCGTGAGATGATGAATGAGGTTGCAAGGAGACTTGGCTGTGTTTGAGTTTAGTGGTAATGAAGCACTGACCACCTTGAGGACATATTCATGTCAGTGGTTTTCAATTCTCTTGAGAGAGCTAGGGTCGTGGTGATGTGAATGGTGATGTGTTGACAATAAAATCAGTAACTCCAGCATTTGTTATTTACCATATTATAGATAGTGTACTCACTTTAGGGAACGTGCTACAAGTCAGCTAGTCATCAAGAAAGCTGGGTTTTAGACCACCTCCAAAATTAGAATCCCCATACTTACAGCTTTAAATTTTGAAATACTTGAAAGAATTTTTTTTCTCAAAGTACTAGGCCATGAACTCAGGGATTTTGCATGTCAGGCACTACCTACCACTGAGCTCATACACAGCCCTTTTGTTTTTGTTTTTTTTTGGAAATGTCTCACTGAATTGCTGAGCCTGGCCTTGGACTTGCACTCTTCTTGCTTCAGCCTACCGAGTTTCTGTAATTATAGGCATGTGCCATGTGCCTAGCTCTGAGATTGTTTCTGATAAGTAAAATTGAAGGAAAAATCGTTCTTCCCCTCCATTATGTTTCGGTCTTTGGACTGAATGAATGTGACCAAAACATCTGCCCTTTGAACCAGGCCCACTGTTTCAAGTGTCTCAGGGCTACAACTTTTAAAGAACTTTATTGAGGTATAATTTACAGATCATAAAATTCACCCATTGTAAATTCAGTGTTTTTTTTTGTTGTTGTTTTTGTTTTTCTTTAGTGGAATTTGTGGAGTTATGAGCCATCTCCATAAAGTTGCCTTGTGCCCACTTGTGGTCAGTCTGCACCCATCCCAGCCCCAGGGTCTGCCAAGGGCTCCAGGGCTGGAGAAGAGGTTAACCCTGGGCTCTGCCCACTAAGTTGATGAACCTCAGTCATACGCAGGATCACAGATGCACAGGTGGTCAGTGTTGGAAGCGGGTAAGACTTCAAGTGTATCCTTTCGCCCACCAGAGGATTCCTTAGATTGCTGTCATTGGTAGATAACCCTGTGTAGCTCCCAGGCACTGCCAACAAGAAAGAACTTATAACTTCTCTAACCCATGGGATCCATTCTGGGATAATTTTAAGTATTAGAAAATTATTTCACATACAGAGCCTAACTTGGCCTTCCCTGTAATTTTCTTTTTTAAAATAACTTTATTTTATTTATTTATTTATTTATTTGGTGCTAAGGATCAAACCCAGTGCCTCACACGTGCTAGGCAAGTACTCTACCACTCAGCCACAACCCCAGCCTGCCTGTAATTTTCACCCATTGGTGGTACAAAACAGTGAACACTATTCTTTTTTCTTTTTTTTTTTTAACTCTGAATTGGAGCACCCATTCTTAATTTGAAGTTGTTCCTTAAGCCTTCACCTCTACAAATATTTCCTTTTTTTTTGTCAATTATTTTGTATTTAATTTGGATTCCAGACCTATAGCCACTTTGGTCACTTTCTTCTGGACATGGTTTAGCTTGTCCTTTGTGTCCAATGCAGCCTACATTGTCAGACACTGTGTGACTGGTAAGGTTTGGTGGACCTGTCAGTTCCTTTGGTGTGGACAGGACTGCCTGGAGGTATTGACTGCTCAGCAGCTGCATTGCACTGTTGGTATTCCTTGAGTTTTTGGTTGATCAAAACCCCACTTCTTTTCTTCTATGAACTTTGACCAAGTCAGTTCTCCATTGTGTCTTCTTATATAACTGCTGTTTCAAACACAAATGTAGGGATATATATTTTATATTATTGTTTAATATTAATGGTAACCCTCATAACTAGGATCTTCTGAGGATTTACTGTGTTTATCTTGTTGGGTTTTCCCCAAGATTTGCCCTTGAGATCACTTTGAATCTTGTTTCTTCCCTTTTCTTGGTCTTTCTATTAAGAGAAGTTTGCATGTCTAGGTCTCTACTCATAAATATTTTAATTTTGTCTAGTTCACAACGAAGGTAGCTGTTAGCAGAAGACCCAGTGGTGATTTCTGTGTGTATGTCCATGTATTCCTCTGTGTCCCTCCCTGTTTTACTCAGATTTTTCACTGTTGTGACTAATTGACCTGATCAGAACAATTCTAGAGGAGGAAAGATTTATTTGAGGGCTCAGTTTCAGAGGTCTCAATCCAAAGGCAGCAGGCACCATTCCTTAGGGCACCAGGTGAGGCAGAATATCACGGTGAGAGAGTGTGGCAGAGAAGCAATTCATGTAAGGGTCAGAAAGCAGAGAGAGAGAGAGAGAGAGACAGACAGACAGACAGACAGACAGACAGACAGACTCCATTTTCCAGATACAAATATGTATCCCAAAGTCATACCCCCAATTCCCACCTCCAGCCTTACCCTACCACTTTAGTTACCACTCACTTAATCCCTACCAGGGGATTAATTCACTGATTGAGTTAAGACTCTCACAACCCAATCATTTCTCCTCTGAACCTTCTTGCATTGTCTCACACATGAGCTTTTGGGGCACAACTCACATCCAACTTGGATGTGACATCCTTCCTCTCAGGCCCCCAAAAGCTTATACTTATATGACAATATAAAATGCATTGAGTTCATTCCTAAGAGTCCCCTTAGTCTCAACAGTTCCAAGATTGCTCAAAGTTCAAGTCCAAAGTTTTCTCTGAGGCTCAAGGCAATCTTGAATTTTGAGTTCCTGTAAAATTAAAAGCAATTTACAAGTATCCAATATATCAAGGTACAGAGTCACAAAATAGGCACATAGAAATAAAGGGATGGGACCAAAGCAAGACCGAAATCCAACTGGGCAAACAGGCCCTATAGCTGGCATCTGGGCACATGCTATCATGATGTCCTCTCCAAAAGACTTATGTAACTCCCTTGGTGGCCTTTCTGTTGGCTTGTCTCTGCTCAATTCCTGCAGTTTGATGTCCCATGTTACTGGCATTTCTTAATCTCCGGGGACTCCCTTGCAGCTTCGGCTTCCTCCTCACATCTCCACACTTTGACTTCTCAGGGGGTGCCTGCAGGGACTGCAACCCTGCTGCACTTTGCCTGGCTTCCTAGGGCTTCCTTTGAAATCTTGGTGAAAGCCCCCTTGACCCCCTAACTCCAGTGTTCCTACAGAACCAGCACCATGTGGTTGATGCCAAGGTCTGCTGCCATCTTGAGCAGTAGCCAAGCCTCTGGTAACCATGACTGTATCAGCCTCCAAGTGCCTGGATAGCTGAGCATGTTGGAAAAACTTCGTAGGCCCCCTTGTGCAAAAAGTGTGCCCCACTGGTTTCTCGAGAATTTTTACTTTCACTTCCTTGAGTCTGAGATGGGAGTGGTCTTGACGACTCCTGAGATGTCCTCAAGCCCTCTTTCTTACTGTCTCTGGGCAGAGTCTTTAGCATTTCTTTAGTGGTGGTAATGTCTTTAACAACCGCAACTTCCTTAGTCCCAGTTTTATTCCCACCTTTCAAGTCCAAGTTTTTCAAATCTTTCTGTTGCTCCCTGCTAAGCAACAAGGTCCGATGTATCCCCCCTGGACCCGCCAGAGGAGAATACGGGGTCGAGCAGGATGATGAGTGTCGGCGGCCAAGGAACCACACCAGAAACTGGAGGTCTGTCAAAGCAGGATCTCAAGTTTATTAAGGAAGTTACACAGCTTTTATGTAGGGTGAGGGTACAGCAAAATCCAATCAGATTGAGGGTCTGCAAGGCATGGGGTGTGCACGCAGGCAAGAGTCTCGCGGAACTACTACTAGCCAATCCTAGGCAGTGAGTCAGGCAGCATCACGTAAGGGAAGGAGGTTGCCACGAGGGCACTGTCACCATTGCTGTTGCCATTATAGGGTGTGTCCCCCATATCTTTCTACTCTGCTTTCTGCTCCTAATATCACAATAAACTTAACCAAAAACTGCCAGCAATACCTATGCCATTTCCTGAATGCTGTGCTGCCTAGACATTTCTTCCACCAGATTAAGAAGTCCATTTTTAAAATCAGCTTCACAGAGAGTCTCAGGACATGGGCAAAATTCAGACCACTTCTGAGCCAGACCATAACATGAATGGTCTCTAGTCCAATTACCAACAGTGTCCTCCTTTTCCCTCTAAACCCTCTTGAGCCCTGTCTTCTCTGTCCAGAATCCTATTGGCTTTCTGGTCTTCTGAGCTCCCACTAGAATTGGCCATTAAGCTCCACTTAGAACAACCTAAAGCATTTCCAGCTTGCATTACTAAGCATCTCAAAATTCCTCCCACCTATTCCAAAAAGCTTCTGAACCACATGGTCAGGTTAGTCACAGCAACAACCCCACTCCTGGTACCAATTTCTGTTTTAGTCAACTTTCTTGCTGCTCTGACTTAAAGACCCAAACAGAACAATTGTAGGGGAAGAAAGGTTTATTTGAGGGCTAACAGTTTCAAAGGTCTTAGTCCATATAAAGCTGGCTCCATTCCTCCAGGCTTGATGTGAGGCAGGAAATCATGGTGGAAAAGTGTGGCAGAGAGATGTAGCTCACAAGGCGATTAAGAAGCAGAAAGAGAGGCTCTACTGGCCAGAAAAAATTTGTACCCCAAAGCCACGCCCCAATTCCCACCTCCTCCAGCCACACCCTACCACTTCAATTGCTCCCATTAATTCACTGAATTAATTCACTGAATTAATTGGGATTAATTCACTGAATGGGTTAAGACTTTTACAACTTGATCATTTCTCCTCTGAATCTTCTTGCATTGTCTTACATGTGAGTTTTTGGGGGACACCTCCCATACAAACCTTGACACTCCTGGTCCTGTGGAATCATGACTCTTTATCACATATTTTTGCTGATATGTGGGTCAATGGAAACTGAGGTTCAAGGAGGTTAAGTGGCTTAAGAAAGGCCACACAGTAAGTAGAGCTAAGGTTTCAACTCAGATCTGTCTTCAAAGCCAACACACAATATTTTTTTTCCAGTCTGCATTGTTTTGCCTTCTGAATGATTATTTTTAAGTCATTAGGGCCCTTTGCATCCTGTGGCCTCGAGTCTCTCAACTGCTCCTCATCAGAAGGTGAGATGCTAATTTAAAAAGTGTTGTGGTTTTTGTTTTCCTGAGCGTTGCTGGAGAACCTGACTTGACTCAGAAGAACAGATTCAAAATGGAGAAAATGTTTGCAAATGATGTATCAATATACCTAACAAAAAAACCCCCTCGTGTCTGCAATATATGAATGACTACTACAACTTAATGAAAGCAAATAATCGAGAAATTGGCAAATGATTTGAGTAGGTATTTCTTCAGAGATGACATGGATTGCTCGTAAGCTCATGAAAGTATGCTGAAATCACTAGTGATTAGGAAATGAAAATTAAACCATTATGAGATCTACTTCATAATTCTGTGAGTGGCTAAAATAAAAAAGACAAGCAAGTGCTGATGAGGATGTAGAGAGATTGGAACCCTAATACACTGCTGAGGGCCTGTAAAATGGTATAACTATGTTGGAGAAATAGCTTGGCACTTCCTCAAAATCTTAAACAGAATTATTACATGACCCGGCATTCCACTCCAAGGTATAAAACCAGGAGAAATAAAATTCACCCGTACAAAAATGTGTATAATTGTTTGTCTTTTTATTGTTGTGGTGTAAGAGTTTTTTAAAAATAATAGTTTGGTGGGCTGGGGTTGTGGCTCAGTGGTAGAGCACTTGCCTAGCATGTATGAGGCACTTGGTTAGATTCTCAGCACCACATATAAATAAATGAATAAAATAAAGGTCTATCAACATCTAAAAAATTTAAAAAAAATAATAGTTTGGATATAAATCCTTATTAGATATATTATTTATAAATATTTCCTATTCTGTGGACTGTTTTTTCACTTTGTTGATGATATCCTTTGCATAAAAGATTTAAATTTTGATGAAGTCCAATATATTTTTTCCTCTTGTAACTTTTTTTTATTATGTTTTTGAAGTGCTAAAACTGTTAGCTCATTTTTTAAATTCTGGGCTGGTTGGTTGCTGTAATATGCCAGAGGAGTTAGCTATTAGTAATTGAAAAATTGATCTACCTTGGTTACTGAAGAAAAATAAGCTCACACAACTCTGATGTTCAGTATATTGATGGTTTTCCTTGTTTAATTTTGTTTCCCTAACCCACATTTACCCTAGAACTTAGCACAGAGTGATATGTGTAATAGGTTCTCAAAAAACAAAAAACTTGATGAAATCCAGAAAGGAAATCTTACTTTTACCAGAGACCTAAACAATATTTTGTGTGTACTTTGAAGACAGATCTGAGTTCAAATTTTATCTCTCCTTATTTTGTGGCCTTTCCTAAGCCACTTAACCTACTTGAACCTCAGTGTCCTCATCTGTAAAAAGAGATCGTGTGTAGAGAATTGTTGCAGAGATGGTGTATCAAACCCTTTGTACATGTAGAGGTTCCACAAACTGTGGTTACCGTTTATGTCATTTAATTGATCTGTGTCTCAGTTTCTGCGTTTGGTAAAATGGGAATGATGCTTATCTTGAGACATCTCAGCAGTGTACACAGCTTATGAGCAAGTAGGTTTTCTCTCCTTTTTTTGGTAGGTAAAATAGTCTGTTTTTCAGAACCTTGGGAGACCCTTCCTTGGTCCCTAACCATATGTTTTCATGGAATTCATGTGGAAAGAACTTTGTTCAAACTAGTT
>JAJEJO010000809.1:106030-128652 GCA_020662805.1 Glaucomys volans
TATGTTTTCATGGAATTCATGTGGAAAGAACTTTGTTCAAACTAGTTCAAACTTTGTTCACTAGCCACATGTGATTATTAAAATTAAAGTAAAAGTTCAATTTCTTAGCTGTGCTAGTCACATTTCAAGTGCTGAATGTAGTATAGCTGGTGGCTGCCATGTTGGACAGTGTGATAGAGAATATTGTCACTGCAGAAAGTACTGTTGGCTCTGGATCATTGAGGGTTCTGGAAAACTTCCAATTATAGAATGAGTTAATGTCCTAGAGATTGGAGTTTTTGGAAATAGTTTAACAAGGACCTCTTCCCCCTGACCATGCTTCTCTGCTGTGAGACCATTCATCTGGGATCATTCACCAGTGAATTTCTCCCTGGTGATGTTGGACACATTCTAGTTAGATTGTAATGCACTAGCATTCTTCTCTTTGACTTAACAAATAGGAGAATTAAAGTCCTTGTGTTGGCAGAGCTGCTGTTATCCTATTGTCTTTTTCTTACTATCCTGATTTTCTGAAGTCATGCTTCCTGTGAGCTATTCCTGTGGATTTATTGATGAGTTCCCTGGGTGTGGGACTCACCTTGGATAGATCCCAAGGATAGTTTCTTTTTTTACTTGACCCATGATAGGCCTCTTCTTGAAAAAAGTGCATAGAATCAGGGACCATGAGTATGGGCAGGGTCAAACATTCTTTCCTATCTGCTGTTAAATAAGTATTGATTTGTCCAGGCGAGGCCAAGTGAATGAGCCCACAGTTGTACCAGAGGTGGGAAGAAGTGATTAACTTACATACTTTCAGCCTTTCCAAAACCTAGATTCTAAAAGGTGTTCTTTGGAAAAGGGAGTTTGTGGTTAAGTCAATTTTCAAACAATGGATTAATAAGTGCAACTAAACAGGTGTTTTTTGTTTTGTATTATTTTTCCTCTGAAAGGGTTTTAGGGCCTTTAATATGTTAGTGAATGTTGTGTCTATTCTAGTGGGAAGTACAATGCTTCCCAAACTTACTTGGCCATAGCACCCTGTGTGACAGCAGCCTGTTGGACCATTTGGTAATTGCTGGGCTGAAGGTTGGTGATTTGAGAAACAGGAAAACACGCATGGTGGGATAGTGCAAATGGAGCAATTTTGTAAATACTTCTGCTTTTTGGTTCTCAGTGATTATTTTTAACTCAAGCAGTAGTCATTTGGAGTTCTCATGAACTCATGGGCTCTTACCAGATAGAAGTGCCCTAAATCTTACAGGATTAGCAGCATCATTGGGCCTGAAGAAAAGGTAAACATTGTGTTTAATTTTTCTTTTTTTTTAATAAGGAAACTATTAATGAAGCTGCTGATTCAGTTCTTTCTGGCATACATTTAAGGTCTGCTAAATATGTTTTTCTGCTTCAAGGGGATATCAGATTCTAGAAAATAAACAATGATAGGTAATTCTTATGTTGAGAATTCATTAATGACTTTTAGAAGGCATCTAAAGCTCTAAGGGCAAATTTTGTTGTTGAGAGGACAAGTTATTTGTGCATTTTGCTTCTATTGATATTTTTCTGGGCAGATTAAATGAACTTCTTTTTCCACTCTTTTTTAAAATTTTAATTTTTACATACTTCATTTTGATTCATTGTACACATAGGGGGTACAAATGTTCATTTCTATGGTTGTGCATGATGTACATTCATATCATTCTTGTTAATCACACATGTACGTAGGGTAATGATGTCTGTCTCATTCCACCTTTTTTTAATACCCCCACCCTCTTCCCCTCTTATTTCTCTCTACATAATCTAATGATCCTCCATTCCTCTCTCACCCTCCCCCAACCAGATTCTATATGAACTTTTATTTAACTGTGTCTGTTAAGTGTATGGCAGTGCCTGATAGTAATAATAATACTGGCTAACATTTCTTAAGTGGTCACTGCTTTCTGGCACTATTCTAAGTATCAAGCACATGTTAGTCATTTAATTCTTATAAGACTGCAACAAGGTAGCTGCTATTTTCACTTCTATTTTATAAATAAGAATATAGTAGACTTTCTCTAATAATAAGGGGTAGAATCAATTATTGGGTTGATGTTCATAAAACAGTGACTAGCAAAGCAGGTTTTATAGTTTCTTTAATTTTGAGATAGAGCTAATGTTCATAAAATCCTGGGTAGTATGTATTATATAATTGATTTTGCAATGAATTCCCTTTCCTTTAGATATCAGCAGAAGTTTTTTTTTTTAACTTTTAATTTGGAATTTTTAGACATCAGTAAATACCATAAAAATGAAATTTACTTAGGTATTTGTTCAACATTCTGTTCCTGGTTCTGTCTCTGTTTTTGGTGCTAGGAATGCAAAGATGATGGAGCTCTGATTCCCTGTCCTCAGAGAGGTGGTAAGATCTTCCAGGGATCATTTCTCAAGCTATGATCGGAAAAGTGGCTTCTTGCATCTTGTTTTTATTATTATTATTTATTATTATTATTATTATTATTATTATTATTATTATTTTTTCAGTGCTGGGGATTGAACCCATGGCCTTGTGCTTGCGAGGCAGGCACTCTACCAATGGAGGCATCTTGTTTTTAAAAATAAAAAGAAACAATCTGCAGGCTGCAGTTAGAATGGTCACAGTGTAAGAAGACACATCTCTCAGACGACTTCATGTTAGGCCCTAGCCATGAAGCCAGTGCTTTGTTGGTTAATCAGCTTTAAAGAAAAACAGGGAGAGAGGGACCAGGAGCCAGTGTCTTTTTGGGGAATTTTGCATGAAAACCCAATTTACGTTGGTAGGCAGAGCTTCTGATTCTAGCAGCCAACCTGGGCCCTAACTGTGACCTAAAAGTGCTCCCCACTGCCCCCCAGACTCATCTTGCTACTTGGTGTGCCTTCTCTTTTCCTTTTTCTCCTTCTGGGTTCCCACAGTGCCCACATTGTCCCTTAGGCTTTGTTTACTTCTCTTCATTCTTTTTTCTTTCTTCTCCTTAAATTGGTTCACTTCAATTGTCTTCTCTCCGAGTTTATTGATTCTCTCTTCCGCCTGTTCAAATCTGCTGTTGAAACCCTCTAGGAAATTTTTCATTGTAGTTATTGTACTTTTCAGCTCCAGAGTTTGTTTGGTTCCTTTTGTAATTTCTGTCTATTGATATTCTCATTTTATTCATAGGTTGCTTTCCTGACTTCCTTTAGTTCTTTGTCTGTGGTTTCCTTTAGCTTATTGAGCATACAGTGGTCTCCCTTTATTTTTGGGGCATATGTTTCAGAACCCTCATTGGATGCCTGAAAGTGTAGATAGTACCAAACTTTGTAATTTAATGCTTTCTCCATTTTGACTAAGTGCTTATCCCTTATTATAACTGTAACTTTTGTAGTTTAAGGTAAGACATCGGAACCAATAAAAATTAATTTTTTCTTCATAATTTCATGGATAGAAGATTTGTTCTTAGGTAAGAGCTTTGTGATTTCAGCACACTTTTTTCTGTTTTTATTTATCTGCTTTTTTACTTAAAGGAGGCACTTTTTAAAATATTTTTTTAGTTGTCAGTGGAGGTCTTCAGTACATCTGAAACTTTCTTTTCTATTCTGTGGTCGGTGAGTGACCTGAGAAGATTTTCTGAAATGTCTGGCTCCAAAAAGGAAACATGCTCTCAGGGGAATTGGGGGTGGGGGGGTGGGCATTAAGATTCCCAATAGATGTTCTCAGGGCAGCTGCTGCCACCATGAGGGTCAGTGCCACGGCAGGCATCAGTGTCAGTCCCTCCGGCACGGCCAGACCAACCACAATGAACAACACCGAATTTTTGGAGGACAGAGTCCCACTGCCCACTCTGGTACCAGCTACTTCAGGAACATGGGCTGCTGCCCCAGAGCTGGAGTGGGGCTGGTTCACCCAGGAGGCTCACTTAGGAAAGATCAGCAGCTGTGCCTTCACAAGCACACCCCTGAGTGTGCTTGTTAGGTTCCAGAGTTTGTAAATGGCTCATTCCAAATGCTCCTAACAGTTCAGTGGTTGCTTTAGTGGAGGGCTGACTCCTGGAGCTTCCCTGCTGTGAGCCATTTTGTATGACGTGACTCCTGGGAGCCTGGTTTTTATTTTTTTTACTTATTTTATTTTCCCCAGGTTTATTGAGATATAACTGAAAAATAATGTTTTATTTATTTAAAGTTACTTAAGTTATATACCATGATGTTTTGGTATATATTATAAAGTTAATACCATAATAAAACCAGCCTATCAGTCACCCCTCATAGTTCCTTTTTTGTGTATATGTGTGTGTGAGAGTGATGAGGATACTTGGCAGATTTCAAGTACATGAGACATTATCATAAACCATAATCACCATGCCCTACATCAGACCACCAAAATTTACTCATAACTGGAAATTTATTTCCTTTGACCAATCTCTCTTTCTTTTCCCCATAAACACCCCCTAGCAACCACCATTCTGTTTTCAGCTTCTGTGAGTTTAACTCACTTAGATTCCACATACAAGTGAGACCTTGCTGTATTAGTCTTTCTATGCCAGCCTTATTTCACTTAATGTAAATGTCTTCTGGGTTCATCCATGTTGTCACATGACAGGATTGCCTTCTTTTTGAAGACTGCGTTATATTTTATTGTGTCTGTATATCTCATTTTCTTTATCTATCTTTTCTTTATCCATTCAGCTGCTTGATCATTTTTGGTCACACATGCCCACCCTTGTGGCTGAGGTATGTATGGTAAGGGACAGATCCAACTCTTCCAGAATCACAGAGGATCAGGGGAAAGGAGCAATTCCCCAAAGAATGGTAACACACACTCACTTCTCTAAAGTCAGAACACGCCTGAGGGAGCGTGTACTGTGGCGGCCAAGTCTGGGTTCTGGAGCTGCCCTGGACTAGGATCCTGTCTCTACCCCTTGCCAGCTGGTGGACCTCGAACACATTAGCCTCTGTGCATGGGCTTCCTGAGCCGTAACAGGAACTGTTAGTGGTACCCACTGCTGTGAGAATGAAATAGGCCAATATGTGTAAAGCCTTGGAGCTCATGGTGTGTCTGTGTAGGTGTTGGTATTGTTGTTACTATCACAGAAGAATGCATTCATTGGTAAGCATGGAATTTGTGGCTTTCTCCTGTCCTGTATTCCTATTTAAGAAGGTTGACATTGTCCTAAGCATTGAAGCAATAAACCTTTCAGATTCACCCTTTTTTTGTGGGCGGGGGGATAATTCTTTTTCTTTTCTTCCTGTTCTTTACCTCCTTCAGTGCTATTTCAGATATGAGCACCTGGTTTACTTACCATCAGCCAGTTCTTAACCCCTTGAGAATTTTGTCTTTTAAAACCCATGTTAACATATCTCTTTAGGACATTTGAGGTAGTTGTATTTGTTTATTCTTACTAGAAAATGGAAGTTTCCATTAGGCATACACGGAAGAGGGACTGTGTCCCTATAGCTGAAAGGACTTGAGCTTAGAACTATGAGACCTTCAAGATTGAACAGCCAAAGCCTTCAGATGAAGTCTAGATTAATAATGATATTTGCTGCGTAAGAGTATTTCCATTTGCTTTGCCATGCTAATTGTTTTATGTGGATTTTTTCATTGATCCTCACAGAAATCTTACTAGATGGCTATCTTATCCAGTTACAGAAGAGCAAATAGGTGATCAAGGAGGTGATCAAGGAGGTTAGGTAACCTGGCAAGTTCTTGGAGTTGGTGTGTGGTAGACCTGTGACTTGGCCTCAGGCTCTGCTGCTGACGTCTGAGCTTCGACCACTTAATTGGTGCTACCATTCAGATCTGAAATGTCTCCCAAAGGCTCACGTATTAAAGGCTGGATGCTATTGGGAGATGGTGGGAAATTTAAGAGGTGTGGACTAGTGGTCATTGCTATTCAAGAGAATAGTGGGACTCAATTTCTTCCTATGCTTCTCTTTCTTTTGCTTCCCAGCTGCCATGAGGTGAGCAACTTTGTTACACCATATGCTCCCTGCCATGATGTACTCTGCTGCCACAGGCCTAAATGCAACTAAGCATGGACTGAAAACTCTGAAATTATGAATCAAAGTAAACCTCCTCTCTTTATAAGTTTGTTGTCTCTGGTATTTTGTTATAGTAATGGAAAACTGACTAACATACTTGGTGCCCATTGTTTGACATTACAAGATGATGATGGGTTAAAGATAGATTTCAAACTTGAAAAACCAATAAAAAAGATATAATGAAAATAAAGACAGTAAACCTGCTATGAATAAACAATTATCATTAGTGGACGTTGATAATAAAAAGTTTTCCTATTATCATAGGAATCCTGATATGATTAGTCTCCTAAGTAAAAAGAATACAAAGTACATATACATTATATTTCATCTGTATGTTAAAAATAATTCTACATATGAAAAACACACTGATTATAATTTAAATACTTTAAAACAGCTATTTTTAAAGATACCATATTTCCTTTTAGTTATTTGGGCCAGTGAAGTCTAATTAGAACATAGTATCATACTTCTCCTTGAATCCACAAATGACCACTGTTTTTAGACAAGAGGAAAAGAAACCAGTATCTGAGATGGACATTTCATCATTTCCTATCTCTTATAGAAAACAAGTACCCTGGTATGCCCAGGATGCTAGTAGATGAAATATTTTTTCTCCAAAGAATGTCTACTATGTTCCCGGCACTGTTCTCAGTGTTGAAATACAGTGAATAAGACTGAAAGATCCTTTCTAAATTTTACTATAGCTTACATGCCAGTTGGAGAATATAGGTAATAAAGAAATATGAGTCAAATATAAAATAAATCAGATGGTAAAACTTTATGGAGGGAAGAGAGAAAGTGCTTTGAGGGACAGGTTGCAATTTAAAATAGAATGATCAGGGAAGGGCCTTACTGAAAAGGTTATATTTGGACAAATACTCTGAAAGGTGAAGGAGGGAACCTTGTGGGTACTTGGGGGAGGTGTTTTAAGTAGAATGATAGTATGTGCATAAGTAGGGCTGACGAGGTAGGTGGCTGGGAAGAGTAATTGGACATGTATTTAGAGAGGTAATTGGGGTGAGGAAGGATAAAATCTTGGAAGGACCTTGAATTTAACTACCCTACATACCTTGAGCACCCAGAAGGATGGAATGCAGTTTATTGAAATGGCTGTTTACTGAGGACAGAGTTGAGTGAATATAGTAGCTCATTTTAGGACACAAGATGCCCATTAGTCATTCCAGCAGCAATATTGAGTAGATAGCTGAGTGTTAATGGTTCTGGAATGAAGATACACATTTGTTAGTCATTAGTGTGTGGATTGCATTTAAATCCATGAAATTGAATGAAAGCACCAAGACAGTGTAGGCAAGAGGTTCCAGACTCAGTCCTGGGGCACTCCAGGAGTTGGGAATGAGGATGAAGTAGCCAAGGCAATGTGGAAGTAGTAGTCTATGGGGTGGAGGATAATACAGCGGAGGGTAGTGTCTCAGAAGTCATGGAAGGGAAACTTCCAACTCTGTCCAAGGCTGCTCATCTGTCAACTAATATGATCCAAAACTGACCACTGGATTTAGCAGTGGCCACTAGGGGTCATTGGTGCAGTTACATTGGAATCTGGCTGTTGATGAATACCATCTGTCAGGGCTTTTCTTGGCAAGGTGGACATCATTTGCTCAATTGTACACCCCGTGGCTTAGAATTAACTTTTCCTACTTTACCATTCCAGCAAAATCATCTCCACACACTTGTTCTTGCAGAGGTGCAGATTTAGACTGGGGAACATGCAGAACAAGCCTTGGACAGGCCGAGCGACACAGGCAGGTTTTCCCATGGTAGAAAGCAATTCCAGGATTCCTGATGCCAGGCCTGTTGTTTTGTCTGGCACATAGAAGATCAGTTCTGGGCAGAGAGGGGCTCCTTCCTCTTCTCTCCAATGCTGTTCTCTCCCTGATGAGCTTGTTGAGCATAGATGGAAAACTACCCTACAGCATGCTTAGGAGTTCTTCAGAATCTCAGTTCTTCCACTCACTAGCTGTATGACTTCGGGCAAGCTAATGCATCTCAGTGAACCTCAGTCTCTTCAACTGCAAAATGGGGATAGCAGCACCCCATGAAGCTGTGACCGTTGAACTGCCTCTTGCCTCTGCAGCAAGTCCAGTATATAATGGACTGGCACAGTCCAGTATATAATGAGAGTTCCATACATGGTGGCTCTTACGATTATGATGTTGGGACCATAGTTTTCAGGGTATTGTTTTTGTTAGAACCATTTTAAAAAAGAGTTTTAATTGATGCCATTGCCTGGGGTTTATTTACACAACAGATAGAGTCGAGTTACACCCACAAATCTGTTGAGATTCTCCCTGAAGAAGTTACCAGATGTCCTCTTTTTTTCCCCTTCTAGTTGCTGCTACTGGGGGAAAATGCCAACAAAAAAACCTAAAACGGCAGACTGCACACTCAGGGCAAATACATAATTTGTTCCCCTTTATCAGCACTGAGAAAACAAAACTGTCAGTTTCCAATTCCCCAGCTTGCCATCACTCATGTGGGTTGAGAGCAGTGGAGGAAGCAGCTGGACGTGTCAGGTATACCTAAGAACTTCTTATCAGCAAGTTCATTGTTGAGGCCTTCGAGGTGCTTGAAGGTTAGTGTGGCTGTTTAGAACATATGTATGGTTTCTGCTAGGAATAATGCAGATTTTTTTTTAAATGAATCTGTATCAACTCCTTTCAAAATTTACTTGGAAAAGCAATTGGTAATGCTAATTAAGTGGTAATGTGTGATTATGGACCAGCTTTCCTCAAATCAGCTTCTGTTTAAAAAATTATTTACCAATCTGAACTTTTAGTAATGTCAGCAAAGCATTTCTTAATTCCTGTCCCATTTAGGGGGCAAATAGGAGTCAGTGAACTGTTTTCCTGACTGTGTGTGTGTGTGTGTGTGTGTGTGTATAGATTATTTTTCAAAAGTGTTCCAGTTGTGTTTCCTTAAGCACATACAGGAACTTGAACTTGCATGTAGTTTTATAGTGGGACTTAATGTAGTGAATAAAAAAGATAAATATGTTTAAATGGTAATTCATAGTATCTTTTAGGGCTGGGGATATAGCTCAGTTGGTAGAGTGCTTGCCTTACAAGCACAAGGCCCTGGGTTCAATCCCCAGCACCACAAAAAAAAAAAAAAAAAAAAGTCTTGTGTCCATAGTATCTTTTATTTATATTAATAAATACTGGAATCCATTATGTGCCAGACACTGGTAGGCATGGACCAATACATCTTAAGTAATGCTGACCTCTTCTAGTTGGCCCTAGCATTATGTAAATTATCTGAGAAAAATGAGTTTCCTTCCTATCCCATACCAATCAGGTTTTCTTGACCTACCTTCCTGAGAATTTCCTGCAAATCCTCTGATGTATATATATCATTATTATCTTCTCTTGCCTTTTCATACAAATGGGGTACTTTAAGAAGGTTCCACCTCTTTTTAATTCAGCAGTCATTCTTGTTAACATATTAGCATCAACTGATCTACCCCACTAGTTTTATTATAATTACATAGCATTCTGTTGTATTGATGTACCATAATCTGATTTCCCAGACCCCTAACTTATTTTGACATGGAGACATTACTTCCTACATTACAGAGTTCTCCCTTAATGAGCACTACATAAAATGGTGTCTGTTACTACTAACCTAAAACAAACACATAATAGACTTACAATAGAGATGAGAGAATGGATGAATTGGTTCTTTCTATGTTACATCTTGGTTATTTTACATAGTTTTCTTTTAAAAAAATTATTAAAAAATTTATTGTTATTTTTTAGTTGTTGATGGACCTTTATTTATTTGTTTATGTGCTGAGAATCAAACCCAGTGCCTCATGCATGTGAGGCAGGTACTCTACTACTGAGCCACAACCTCAGCCACCATATTATTTTTCTTTATAGATAATGGAAAAATAAAATTCACTAATTATCACATAGTCTAGGTTAACATAGTCTGTGTTAGTGAGGTTTGTGCCACACCTTATGCATCCCCAGCACCTAATTTGCACCATTGCATACTCAAATCGTGTCCCTGGTGAGGACAACATCAATAGCTGTGTTTTAGAAGGCTGTTGTCCATCAGCACCAAGAGGAAAGTGGTAGCCCTTTTTAGACTAGTATACTAGCATGTTTCATTCTGCGTGGAAGATACTTTAATTTGAATGAATGATGGAGTTCAGACTCTGGAAGCATTTAAGCATTAGTCAGAATTGTTCTCCAATGTCTTCAAGTCTTTAGGGCTCTGACTCTGAAGACTGAAGAGATGCACTGTGTGTGAAGGGGTCTTCCACTCCCTGTGGCAGCGAGTTGTGTGTTTCATTTCAGGTACACCTGGGTTCAGTCAACAGATGTCTTCCTCAAGGTCATTGGACAATATAGGCATTTTAGAAAATGACTCAGTTTTTACTTTTCTTCCAATCAGTTATCACAGCTTAGAGTTTTCATGGTGGGCAAGGTTCCCTGCTGGCCACCAGCAAGGACACTAAGATGAGCATGATGCAGGCTGTGGCCTGAGGAAGCTCACAAGTTGCTTGAGGAGATGTGGTACTACCTCCAGAGAGGAAGCAATATGTTGTGTTCTGGCAGTAAAGAGCAAGGGCTCAGACTGCATGGTTTCCCTTTCTGGCTATGACCTTGGCAAGGTAATCGACATTTTATGGATTAGTTGCCTCATCTGTGGAATGGGGATAATAGTAGTACTTACTGCATTGTGAGAAATAAATGACTTAATACATGAAAGGTGCTTGAGCAGCGCCTGATATAATGAGCATTGTGTAATTGTTGGCTGCTGTTGGCTTTATGTATTAACGCTGCAAAGTGAAGGACATGACAATGATTTCATGGTAGGATATTGGGTTGACAAATGCAAACCTCTATTAAGTGCCATCATATCCAATCCTTAGAAGGTCATAGAAATACATTGCTGTGAAGTAAGATACTTCAAAGATGTGATAATTGATGCTAGGAGAGGTTAAGCAGCTTGCCATGAAGCGATTTGAATCTGTGTCTGATTCAGAAACCTATGCTCCTTCTGACATTTTTAGGGAAATATAGAGGGGAGGAAGGAATCTTTGTTTTTGGACAATGAATGAGGATCAGAGGACTTAAACATTTGCCAAAGATTACATGGAGACTCAGGTTTTCATAGACCAAATCCTAGTGTTTCTATACATTGGAATGGCTGACATGTAGAAGGCAGTAGAGTGGAAAGTCTTGTTCCAGAGGAGCAAACCAGGACCAGTACCCTGAAGTAGGTCAACTTCAGCTAAAGATTTTCATGAGGCAGTCTTTCTCATGAGCCCATGCAATATGAAATGGGATAGTAGAGTGTTTCCTGCCAAGATAAGAGAGGTTGGAAGTATATGGTCCAGAGTTAGTTACAGAGGTCCCGGGGTCATCAGGGCTCTGGTTCCTGCCAGCTCTCCTCTCCATGGACCCTTAGATGTCACCCTTGTCCTTGTAGTACAAAAAGGACTCTGCCATCTCATCTTTGTGCTAGGCAGTGGGAAGGAGAACAGTGTGACCTCTTCTTCCAGGACTTTCTGGAAGACCTGTCCGACAGGTCTGGCTACCTGGTTGCAGGGGTGAGCTGAGAAACGTAGTGTTTTGGTGGGACATTAATGTGCCCAGCTAAAAAATCAGATTCCATTACCAAGAAAGGAGAGGATGAGGATGAGTAGAAAAAATGCAGTTTTCTCCTCTGTCAAGTAATCTGGTCTCTTTTAGGTAAAGAAACTGAAATTCAGGAAGGACTTGTGACTCGCCCAGTCTTCCAGATTACAAAGGCATAATGGGGACAGAGGGTGCTGTCCCTGAGGCATTTCTTTGTTGTACTTCTGCCCTGAATTCATACCAAGGCCAGGGCTCTGACTTTAGGATTCTAAAGGTCTTTCTCATGAAGCAATTTTATCAAATTAGCAGGAACTGTTTATGCCTTTGGGGAAGCAGACTGTGGAAGCTTTATTTTTTGATTATTAATCTTATGTCCTCCAGTGTGTTCCTGATTTACTTTTCCTTTATATCCTGCCATTTTATGAATTCGATATTACACGTCTTTTTAGTCTAGTTAGTACCTATTGATCCTTTTGTGTATGTACTGAGGATTGCCTCGTGGGCATTCAAATGCTGGTAAAGGATAATTACTCTGCTGGTTAGTAAAAACAGAAGTGACAACACATGAAACTTCGCCTTGAACAGGGGAATTGAGTGAAGTCTAGATTTGCTTCATTATTCCAGGAAGAAAATACCACTTATTGGGATGCTTCCCATGGAGATGTATTATTTTCCTATTTTTAAAAATCTTTGCTCAAAGTGATATTTAAAAATGAAGTCATTTACTCAACAGTTTGGGACAATAGAGATATAATTCCTGCCCTATTATGGTTTACCAATTAGTAGGAAATTCAGTTACAATTGAATATTAAAAGTGCTATGATGAAATAATTATAGGTGTTGTAAGCACACAGTGGGGAGAGACCCCTGACCCTGCATTTGGAGGAAAGGGAAGGCTTTCCAAGAAGGGGACTTTCAGACCATGTCCTGAAGATGATAGGAATTAGGTACAAGAAGATTTTGCCAGGCAAAGGAAGTAACATGCATAAAGGTGGCCCGACCTACCTGGAGATGCTGGTGTCTTTGAGGAACTCGGAGGCATTCTTTTTAGTGACAGACTGCAGGCAATGGGCATAGACCGGTCAGTTGTGTCCTGGTCATGAAAAGCCATATAAACCACATAAAGGATCTTTAGGGCATTGGGATTCTATCATTGGATTAACATTGGGGACTGACACCTGAGATTTGATTGCAGAAGGATTTGGAAATTGAGTGATGGAGACTGTTTCAGCATGTGCAAGTGCCCCGAAGTACAAAGATTTGGCCATGAGCATGAAACCTAAAAGACCAGTTTAATTGGAGTATAACTCTGTGATTGAGAAGGGGCCCGTTAAGACTAGAGACCAAGTCTCCATTTTGAATCCTATAGTTTGTAAATGATTTTTTTTTTAATCCTGGGAAAATCATAACTTTAGCTTCTCTGCAGCAGATGGACTCTGGGCAGGGGTGACGAGAGTAGAAGAGAGAAAGCAGTCAGGAAGCCATTGGAAGCGACCTCTTTTTGGACTCAGAGTCAATGGAGAAAAAATGGAGAAAAGAAGAGCAGTTTATGTAATTTTGAAGAGCTTGTTAGAGGTCAAGGAAGAGGGATTAAAAGGAGAGCTGGTATTTATTTCCAGGCTGGTGTTAGGTTTTGAGCATCAGATCCTGACTCACATGGTTGTCCACAGAACAGGCTGGTCTCGGGGGCAGTGAGGGACAACCTTGGAATGGTCCGGGGTGATTGCCCAAATGCTAACAAAATGACTTGTTGGGCATCTCCAGAGGAGCTCCTTACTGTTGGACATGGAAGGAAGCCGGGTTGGGAGGGGTCATGAAGCTTGCTTGCTCCTTGAGCTGGATCTTCCTCCTCCCCTTTTCTTCTCATGTAACTCTGATTCTCGGGTCTTGGTTCCATCCTCTGGAGCCTAGGAGAACAAGTGCAATCACTCTTCACATGACAGGTATTGCAAGGCAGCTGTTCTGTTAACTGGTCCTCCTCCAGTGCACATCCCTGTTTCTTCAGCCTTTCCTCCTGACTTTTATTATTGAAGCCTTTTGCCAACTTGTCAGTCACCTTCATTTAGGCATAATCCATTGTGTAACGTCCTTCCTAAAATGTGACGGATTGCTGCTGGCTGTCACCTTGACAACAGAAATGAAGGACTTAGGAGAAGAGGACGCTAATCCTTTCTTCAGCATTTATATTTTCATTAGTATATTCTCATAGGAGAAGATTGAAAAAACACAGAAAAATATAAAGAAGAAAATTTAAAATTCCTGTAATAATACCACCCAGAAACAATTAGCTTAAATTTTGGTTTAGTTTCCCATAGTCTTTTCTTTTTTCTTTTTTTAAAAGCATTTTTAGTTGTAGATGGACACAGCACCTTTATTTTATTTATTCACATGTGGTGCTGAGGATTGAACTCAGTGCCTCACATGTGCTTAGCAAGCAATCTACCGCCGAGCCACAGCCCAACTCCTCCCATAAGCTTTCTATAATATGTATTTATTATTGTCTTTGAAATCTGTCCAAGATGGGCCTCTTGCTTTTATATTAAACTTTTTAATGTTGTTAAAAGTCCTGATCACCATTATTTTATTTGACCAGTGTCTGATGTAATGAATTGTTTCTAGTTTTGAACTTTTTAAAATAACATGCATTTGCACAGACGCAACAGCACTTCAGCACATGCTTTTTTTTTTTTGCTCATCTCGTCTCCTTGGCATAGATTCCTGGAGTGGAATTACTGGGTTCAGATGTCTCCTGGGCTCTTAGTCCTCTAGGAGTGGTTCACCCATTTCTCCCTTCATTCTCCAACAGGGATAGGTGAACACATCCATTTCAGTTTGCCCTTCCCCATTCCAGACGGATAAGACAAATGGTGACAGGCCCTGCGTATGAGGAGGGCAGGTTTGGCTGTGAGGCCTGACTCGAGCAGCTTGCAGTTTTGAGTGCTGACTTGTGTGTCAAGCATTCACTCAGCCTGCTAAGCCCGTTGCATTTATTTAAACCAAGTCTTCTCACATCATCCCTACCCATCACATGCTGCTACAGATAAAGAAGTAGACACACAGCAAAGCAGCCTGCCAGAGGCCACGGATAGCATCAGAGTAAAGATAATTTAAGCATAAGTAACAGAATAGTTGACTAAAACAGCCTTTCATTCTGTGTTTTTCCTTCATGTGTAATGTAGATACAGAAAAGTGCACACACCTTTGGTGGTATTATTTGATGACTTGTCACAGTTCTCACCTCAGTAGCACTGTCCAGTCAAGGAAGGGACTCTTATGTACATAAGAGTCAGCAACCTCCAGGCCCCTGCCCATCAACATCCTTCACCTCCACACGAGGAGCCATCCCCATTCCTAACATCATAGGTTCTGTTTACCTGTTTTTGAACCTTACATAAATGAAATGATTGTGGACATATTCCTTATTATTTTTTTTCTCTTTTCCCTCAACATTTGATTGTGAGAGTAATTTATGGTGTGTAGCAGTGATTTGTGCACTTCTCTTTCTGGAGAGCATTCATCTTGTAGGGCCACACCACAATTTATCATTTTACTGTCGATGGACATTTGTGTTGTTTCTGGTTTGGGGCTACCGTGAATGGTGCAGTTGGGAACATTTTTGTACAGCAAAAGAGACACATGTGCTCCAGGCCTGGGGATATGGTTATATAGTTCTCTGTATTTCTGTGTCTGAAACATTTCTGTGAAACTGTATGTGTGTGTGTGTGTGTGTGTGTGTGAGACACACAATGTGCTTCCAGAAAGGAACACACCTGGGATCCCTGCTGAAGGTAAGGGCTGTGGATCCTGCACCTCAGAACACATGGTGCAGCCTCTTGGAGGGACGCTTGCTCAGTGAATGGAACATTAACTCTGCTGCTGGCAGCTACCAACAGGAGCAGCTTTGGGAGGAAGAATGTTTCTCTAATTTAATTATGAATCTCAGGGAAGCATATCATGATCCTCTTCAGCCTGCTGTGCCGAGTGGCAGGATGCCACTGGATGTCTACCAGGTGGAGGAAGGGGCAAGGACTGTGCACATCTGGACACCTCTGTCAGGGAAGTGTATCTCCACACATAAAGAGTCAACTACAGAGATTCGGGTCCCAAATCTATTCAGGTCCCCAAATCATTTATGTCTGCATTTGGAAGATTACAAGAACATATGGTAAAGTTAGACAGACTGAGGGTGTCACAATCCTGCTGTGCCTAGGCAGTCCCACTTACACCTGTTCTCCTGGTGCCACCGTTAATGGCACCTCCTTGAATCCTAGTAATATCCTGGCTTTTTTGATGAGTTATATGGTCACCAGCTTAAACACAGCGATTGAGGTTCTGCCACTTATGTGCATTGTGACCTCAGACAAGTTACCCTGCTTTTCCAAGCTTCAGGTTCCAAACTTGCCACACAGGGTTGTAGTACTCATTAAATGAGGGTGCTAGGCACTTACCCCTGTCTTGGTTCAGAAAAAGGATGCAGATGTCAGACCTCAAGGCCTTTCACGTTTCATCCTGGCTGCTGCTACCATTGCAACTAGAATTTTCATCAAGCGCGATGATAAATTGTGAATGTCTGAAACATCAGAAGCTAAGAAGCTGTACATTTTCTCCATCTTACCCCTAAAAAGAATTTGCTTTACTTCTTCCCAGGATAGAAGGAGTAATTGGTTTTCCTTCAGGGTTGTACTGCAAATGTGGAAGCTAATAACATTTGAAATGTGAACTCACCATTGGTTAAACAGGGTTGGGTTTAAATGCCTTGGCCTGCACTTCAGGGGGTGATAAGGATATCCTGGGACAGTATTCAGTATTATTAATGGGGTGACCATACCGTCTGGTTTATGCCTGTTGTCTTGTGTCAGTCCTCAGTAGCATTCCCTTTGTCTCTCAAAGATATCCCATTTTGGGTCTGCGTAGGATCACCCTGAGATGAGGAGTTAGACTGGAAGCAGGGCAAAGATCCATAAGCAGGATATTCCAGATAATTGTTATACAGCAGTGAAAATGAATGAAGTATAATTATCTGTGTTAAATATGGATAAAACTCCAAATAAATGTTGAATGGGAAAGCAAATTGCAGAGGAATACCTACTATATAATTTCATTTATGTAGAATTTAATAAAGCAAAGTTAAATGATTTATTGCCTGGGGACACCTAGATATTTGATGAAAGTATAAAGAAAAGCAAAGGGATGATTAATTCAAAATTTGGATTCATGGTTATCTGAATGGGGTGGGGTGGGGGAGATCATAGAAGGATGCTTGGCTTCAGAGATGGATTTTATACTGTTTTTCAGCTGTGGAATAGGTATGTGAATGTTTCATTATTGCTCTTTTATTTAAAATTTGCATACATGCTAGGATTCCTTTGGATTCATTGGAATATTTCACCAGAAAAATAAAATAATATACACAGAATAAAATAAAAATAAAGCATGATATTGTATTGTATCAAATTTTATACTTTTATGTGTGTTTACTGATGGGGTGATTGTTCATTGTTGAGTGAGTTTAGGGAGAAGGTAGCCAGCTTAAGCTTTGAGCTAACAGGCTTGTCTTTAAAATCCTAGTTGTTACAGGGTGTGCTTCTGATGTTATTTCTGCTCCTGGTGTGGCTGCTACTGCTCTTGCCAACCCACCAGTGCTCATGGAGCAAATATTTTCTAATCCCATAATATACATTATGGCTTTTATTTCTCTAAAAAAAAAAAAAAAGCTGTAGATTCCAACGTCACCTCCATTTTACTATTAAGGACAGTGAAACCCTGGGTAGTTAAGAAATCAGGGCAGCAGAAAGTGTCTGCCTGGGAATTCAGGCCTTTGCCGTCCCACCACCACCTCTAGGAGGCAGATTGCCATGAAACGCTGAGTCCAGCCTAACCCCGACATGGTGGAGGCAAAGGCTGAGGGGTTTCCAGCATTTTCCAGAAGGCTTTCACCGCATGATATTTTTGAGGACTATATTTTTTTTCATGCTCTGCTTGCTCTCAGCAGCCAGAAAGTTCCTGTGGCTTGGCTAACATGATTGCTGCTCCCCTGGTGACCTGTGAGAGGTTTCCAGCCCCTGGGGCAGGCTGATGAGGGACTGGCTGTTTCCTGCACAGCAGGTTTCTGTCCACACCTTGGGGTGCTCTTGACCTGACTGATTTGCACTTAGTTCTTAGAAGTGGTTGGGAGGGGGCAGAACTGAAGAGTCCCAAGTGACATTTGAACACTTTCATTTGAATTCACAGACTTAATATGGTTATCTTAAGAAAAGATAAACATATAACAAAAGAAAAAGGAAAGGGGAGCATTGCTGAGGGGTGACTGGGCCCAGTGGGATGCTATGGCAGGCAGAGAGGCCTCTGGGTGGAACACAGCTTTGGTGTCCTATGTCACCTCACTTCTGCCCAGTGTCCCAACTTGTAGGTTAGAGATGGTACTGCCAGGACAGACTATCACTTGGTACAATGCTGACACACCTTCCTTCCTAGTTAACAAAGCCAGACAGATGTTACTTAAAACTCTGCAAGATGGGCCTTGCCCATGTCCCTCGGACTGACAGCTGAGTGCTTTCTGGTCCCTGGAATGGAAATAGAAGTCTGTTGGGAGCATCTGGGAGAGATTTTCTTCTATGTTAGGGGGAATTAGGGAAGCAGAAGCTCTGCTGTGCTTCTCTCTGCTTCCTCTTTGAATGCAACTGTGTTAAGCAGTGCTTGGGCTGCTGCAGCCATTTCATGACAATGAGGGGGAAGAAAAGGAGAGTCAGAGATGTTAGCCCTGTGTCCTACCATCATTGAGCCTCCTTAGCTTCCCTGGAACTGTCTTTATCTGATTCCTTGTTATGCAAGGAAAATAGACTTCTATTTATATGATCTCCTATTAATCACATTTTCCTTTACTTGAAACCAAAAATAATGTTTTCATAGTGTTTATTCCTTATTGAGTTTTCATGAGAACTAGAGAGAAAATGTTTCTTAATGTGTTTGGAACACAGTAAGTAGCAGGCCAGGGAGGAGGAGCAAACCCAGGGATGTGCTACCATCCCCAAGTTTCCTATGACCGCAGGTATGCAGTGTGGAAGAGAAGAGACATTGAGGGTTCTGGTCTTTTTCCCTTCCTTTATACACCTTTCCTCTTAGAAGCGATCATATGGGATATGGTGGGGGTGCCTGAAATAGGGAAAGAGTCATTGGGAGTGGAAAGGAAAAGGGGGAGAGTAAAATATAAAAGGATTAGAGGAAATCAGGTGAGCAGAATTGACTCATGGTCTGAATTTATTTCTCTCACATCTTATTTACCTGAATGAATTCAGTTATCCTGCTCCCTGATATCTGTTTTTTCATAGGCTTTGCATTCATAGCTTGAAAACACTGTTAATGCTTACTCCCTTAAAATCTTTAATGGGTTTTCCTTTAAACTGGAGCTCAGGGAATAGTGCTTTTTGACAAACATTTCTGGTAGACTTATTATAATGAGGCAAAGTCTCTATTTTCAGATCCCAATTACCTTTCAATCCAGTTGCTGTCATTAAGCTACGCTTGCATTTAGAGTGCTGTAAGTTGGAGAAATGAGTGCATTACCATCAAAGCATGAAAGGCCAGTGCTTTGCATAATCACTGCTGGAATGGTTCCTCGGCTTTGGCATCTGCCACTCTCACCCTGCAGTGCTCTTGTTCGGGGGACTGCCCGTGCAGAGTTCTAGTTACTGATTTTAATCATTTTCAAACCCTGATGCAAATTGTCTAGTCACCTACAGTTGTTTTTCCCTCATGGCACATTATGTTTTAAGTAAAGTCCCGGTGCTGATTCTGCATTTGCTGGAATAATAAGAGGAAGGACACTGTAGCCTGGTTGATATCACTGACCAGTGGACATTTTGAGCATGACCTCAGATGCAGGGGATGGGTGCTCCTGCTGGTCTTATTTTGAGTTACAGTGCAGTGTTGAAACTGAGTACCTGATCCTCTCAAGAGAGGTGAAGTGAGAACGTCTTTAGTCTCTCACAGAGCTTTCTGTGTCCAGGCAAGAGGAAGAATTGGCATGAGAAGAGGGGACCAAATGGATGAAGAGGGAGAATGGGAATCCAGTGTTGGGTCCCCAGGAAAGGGAGGAGGAGAAAAACCAGGGATGCTCCTAAAAATATTTGTGAACAGACGCTGGCAGCATACCCCTCAGAACTGCTGGGGGCCACTGTGCTGGGCAAGCCCTGAAGTCTCGTCTGTGCCAGACATGAGCCCAGGGAAGGAGTGCCGGGGTGTCTGGGGAAGAGACCAGTTGATAAGGGGATGCTGAAGGGACTTGTGGTACAAGAATATTTAAGTCTTAAGAACTGACATAACCAGAATGCAGCCTGCTACAGAAAAGCACTTCTGAACCACTCTCTCCTGTGTTTTTGTATAGGAAGAAGGCAGGCAGGGTTCACGCCTTCCCTCTGCCTGGCATATAATAGGAGCTTGATTAATATTTGCCAGAGGAAATTAATAAATGAGTGTGCCACCCAGTGATGTGTCAGAAATCCTCCCTATGTGCTAAAACAAGAATTAGTTTTCATGAGAACCTTATTGTGTTTTTCTGGGTGTGGGATTATTCATATCTTCCATGATATTCAAAACATAAAACAATGGCCAGAAAGGAAAAGCAATATGTCCTTTTAGTGAGAAGAGGATAGTTTTTCCTTTACATAAAACCAAAAGGAACTATTGAATGTCCTGGTATTTTTCCCTTTGTACTTTATCTTGTAAAGTAATGTATGCAGGAGAAAAATCAATTGTCTTTACAAAGGGAGCCAATTCGCTGTTTTAAAGGGGGCATGCATTAGATGGCTTGAAGTTTCTGTGATGGAAAATTATGAGAGAATGTACTTTTTGTCTGATGAGAAAACATGAATAGAAAATGACAGCAATCACTTTCCAGCCATGGGCTCTGTGTCAGGATGAAACGTGGTGTTTGAGTTTCAAGGCAGAATGTCTCCTGGGGATATTGTGACGACGTGTCAGCTGGCGTGGCCAAGTTGAGCAGTGTGTTCTATAATGAATATAAATTTTGCTGTGGCTTTTGAATACCAAATTAATCCCAGGAAAGAAGTGCATGCCATAAGAGCCTTGAGTTGTTCAGATGAATATGCTTAAGAGGAGCTAGGCTACACACTCTCGATGGAGCAGAAATGACAGTGTAGTTTATGTCACTTACCCTGCTCCTTCCTCAAAAAGAATTTGAAGTGTTTAAATGACTTTCAACAGATGTTCAATAATGATGCTAGGATCTATAAATTGAAAACCAGGATCAAGAAAAAGAAGGGGATGCCAAAATACTGTCCATAAGTGCTAAATTAGGACTTGGGAATGATTTTACAAAGGACTTCCTGGTAGCCATGGCAAAAGGGAAATATAATTAGGTATGTAACTCATACTTCAGAGAAGGTGAGAACTTGTCAGTGTCTCAAAAGAAGGCAGAATTTTTTTAAATATTGCAAGTTAAAGTCTTTATTATTCTGGAGTCGATGAATCAGTTTTGATCCTTCAGTTTGCTTACTTTCCCCCTGCTCTTTCTTTAACTGTTCAAATTATTCCTTTGCTTCATAATTGCCACATTGCTGGTGGTCTGCTTATTTTCAGTGCCACGAGGAGATACAGAGAAGGAAAAGGAGGTAAATTCCGAATAGTCATCTTTGTAACTGATTATAGTTCTGGTAATCAATGTGGTAAGTCTTCTAACTAAGTTTGTGCTATCTATTGATTAAAAAAAATATTCTCCAAGACCACAGAATGGAGAGTTACACATTTTTAAAAGTCCCTGTGACTTTGTGTAAAAGTCCATCTAGCTGTGTACTGGGCTGGGAATTGGAGCCTCTAGCTGGTAGGTCAACATTAAAAAGTGAAAGTTCTGGGACTGGGATTGTAGCTCAGTGGTAGAAATTTGTCTAGCAGGTATAAGGCACAGCAGACAAATAAATAAAATAAAGATATTGGGTCCATCTACAAGTTAAAAAGTGAAAGTTTTGTGCTTGGGTTGGGAGTAAAGAGATGTTAGCCCTGGAGAATGATCATTAAGTAGGAAGAAAATTGAGTGTATTTTATTCCTGGAGTTCCCAAGCTTAGGGCTAGTTTCAGAATCACCCAGCGAAATTCTTTAGAAATCCACACTGCCAGGCCCCATCCTACAATGACTGGATTGGATTCTCAGATGGTAGGCTCCAGGCATGTGAGTTTTATTGGTTGTTTTGATTTTAAGCTCATTTGTTTTTTGTTTTTTGTTTTTTTGGTTTTTTTTGTTTTTGTTTTTGTTTTTTTTTGGTAATCAGCCTGGCTTTGGAATTGCTGTCCATCTCTCTGCAATGGGGAAAAAAAAAAAAATATCCCTACTCTGCCCAGTCGTAGCACTGTCAGCCCCTTGTACAGTTCCCTCTGGGCTGGAGACAAGTTTCCTGAGCACAGATGGAGGTTCCCAGACAGGTTCTAATCTGTCCAGTCCAGGTCTGGCTAAAAGCCAGACATCAATCACATCGGAAGACAGATAGTTGTCCTTTAAGAAACAGAAAGAGAAGCAGTCCTGTGAGATTTCCAGGAAAAGTGAGAGAGGAGAAATTAGATGTAACCCCAATAGTTAGTGTCAAAGAAACCCCATCCACGCTGTATACATTTGCCTTTGGACTGTCTTGAGCATTTCATGCCACTTCTAATTGTAACAGCACTACAGACGTTTTGAGATTTCTCTGTGCTAAACTGCATATAACCTGGGCACAGTCATGTGGAGTAGCCATTGTAATTTTCATTACCAGTGAATAAACAGTGACCTATGCAGAGACAGCCTAGGAAATGGTTGGGCTGGGTCTGAAGCCCAGGTCAGAAACCCTTCTCAATTTGAATAAAATAAAATGTTACTTCTGAGCATACTTTTTTTATTTACTTATTGATTCATTGAACACAATGGAGTACAGCTATTGTTTCACTGGTTGTACACAAAGTAGAGTCACACCATCTGTGCGTTCATGCATGTACACAGGGCAATGGTATCTGTCACACATTCTGTTA
>JAJEJO010000809.1:128752-234652 GCA_020662805.1 Glaucomys volans
CTATCTATCCTTCCTCCATTCTTGCCACCCTTCCCCCCCGCATTCTGAGCATGTTTTTTTCCATTGAATGCTGCATTTTTCCTTCAAAGCCTCAACTCACATATCTGTTTGATCTCGTTTGCGCAGTCCTGGCTTAACGGA
This sequence comes from Glaucomys volans, assembly GCA_020662805.1. Taxonomy (NCBI): domain Eukaryota; kingdom Metazoa; phylum Chordata; class Mammalia; order Rodentia; family Sciuridae; genus Glaucomys; species Glaucomys volans. Next base: position 128,894 of record JAJEJO010000809.1, read on the forward strand.
AGAGCATCCATTTTTCCGTTCACGGATTTCAGACATTCATGTGAGGCTTGCTGTGTGCTAGTCTCCTGCAAGACAAAGATAAACAGGGAATCAACTCTCAGGAGGCACAGGGTACTGAGCCAGCTGGGCATGGAATGGCTGTTAGACCTGGGACATGGCCCATCACTGGAGCCATCAAATCAAGGTTCTGAGATTGAAGAAGGAGGTATGCTGGTCAGGAAAAAAACAGTGGTGCCTACTATATGTCCCTGCATTGAGGGAACTTTAAGACCATCGGGAGAGGCTCACAGAAAACCTGCCTTGTCGGGAGGCTGAGGTGGGAGAATCACGAGTTCAAAGCCAACCTCAGCCAAAGCAAGGCACTAAGCAACTCAATGAGACCCTATCTCTAAATAAAATACACAAATAGGGCTGGGGATGTGGCTCAGTGGTTGAGTACCCCTGAATTCAATCCCTGTACCAAAAGCAAACAAATCATCCTGCCTTGTTACAGACTGTATCAGTTGGTCTCCAAAAAGGTATGCAGTGCTGTTGGCCCTTTAAACACAGAGACCCAAGCTAGTCTAAGGCTTCAGAAGGTTTCTGACCCTTTAGAAAGCTATTTGGTGTGCTTAACATTGATGTCCTGTGTTCGTTCTCAACACACCCAAAAGAGAACAGAAAGCAAACCATGTTTGAGTTGAGATCTAGCAAATGAGTATGAGTTACATTCATGCTGACAATTATAAACATTTAATTTATAACTAATCGTAATCAATAAAACTTTGTCCACTTCAGAGTAAAATGTTTGCACATGGTTTTCATTGTTTGTGTCTATGTAATATGCTGCTGTGTTTCGTAATCATTCAGTCCCATTGTAGAGTTGAAGACCTATTTTCTCTCATTGAATACTCTTTAATGAGTGCATTTGTGCATATCATTATTTTTTTTGTTGAAAAAAATGCAAGGAATAGGTTTACTCGATCAAAGAATATACCCACCTTTACCATTTGTAGATCTTCCTAAAAGCACCAATTGATTTGCAATCCTCCTCATGTTGCCTCTTCAGTTTATAAACAGCTCTTTCCATCTCCCTTATGGCACATCTCAGTCTATAGTTTTCCTGATACTCTTGTCAGTCTTTGCAACTGAAGTTCTGAAATTTCTCATAATTAGCACTTAGTGAGATCAGTAATGCCCTTCTTTAAAAATACCCATTTATGACATTTTTAGTTTCTACCATATTGACCTGTGTTGCTGAGGCTGCTAGTTTTCCCCAATATCCATTCTCTTCAGAAACCACACATTTAGGTGCGTCCCTGACCATTAGGAATAACGACTGCACTGGCCAGTTTCCCTTGAAGCCAGAGGAGGCCCAGTTACTCATCTGGCCAAAAGAATGTGACCAGAAGAGTTGTTTGGTGGCTTTTGGCATCCTTTTTAAAAAAACTCGTGTTTGCTCTTTGCTCTCTCTTTATACCTTCCTCCACCTTGTTGTCTAGATCACAGTAGTGTTGTCTCAAGCTCTAGCTGCCTGTCTTAGTCAGCTTTTACACCGCTGTGACTAAATGACCTGACCAGCACAATTGTAGAGGAGGAAAAGTTTCTTGAGGGCTCACAGTTTCAGAGGTCTTAATCCATAGGAGGCTGGCTCCATTCCTTGGGGTTCGAGGTGAAACTGAACATCATGGCAGAAGAGTATGGCAGAGGGAAGCAGCTCACATGATGATCAGGAAGCAGAGAGAGTCCACTCTCCAGATACAAAGTATGTACGTCATAGCCACGTCCCTAGTGAACGGCTCCCTCCAGCCACGTCCCACTTGCCTCTGATCACCATTCAGTTAATCCCATCAGGGATCAATCCACTGATTGGGTTAAGACTCTCATAACCCAATCATTTCTCCTCTGAACCTTCTTGCCTTGTCTCACACGTGAGCTTTTGGGGGACACCTCACGTTCGAACCATAACACCGCCATATTGAATCATAGTAACAAGGGCCACTCTAAAAATATGGAATGGCAAGCTGAAAATCTTTGGGTTCTGTGAAGACTTCATGGACCAGAGCTTGCAAACTAGGCAGTGTGTTGCCTGCCTGTTGACTTCTATATATGAGAGAAATGTGTTTTTATTTTGTTTAGGTTATTGTTTTGGATCTCTGTTACAGCCCAATATAATCCTGATTTAAATGTGTCCATGCAAAAAAGACTACATTAATAGAATATGTGTGTGTGTGTGTGTGTGTGTGTGTGTGTATAAAACATTTATTGGACATGAATATTTCTTGGTTAGGTTGAAAGTTTGAGAACAAAGTCAAAGCAAATTGTAAGGATCAAATATTTCTTTTAATTCCTTTCTTACTATGTGTCTATTTTTAAAAAGATACTATCGTCATGATAATAGCTTTTTGTCAAGCCCTTATGTGCTGATCTCATTCAATTCTTTATGAGAAGTTAAAATTGTTATCCCCATTTTATAGATTTAGAAAATTGAGGCTACAAAAGATTAACTTGCCAGGATCACTTATCTAAAGAGTGGTAGAGTGGACTCTATCCTGGATCTTCCTGACTCCAGAGCCTAAAATTTTGTGTAGGTGAGCTATCCCCTCTTATGTATGCTGTTCTTCTTCCAGAAGCACCTACTGTCTCTACCTCTTTTGCCCAGTGACTTCTCTGCACCACTTTATCCACAAGCTTTCCTTAATTCTTCCACGATATCCTATAATCCTATTGCCTTAAGAGATCCTTGCATGTCTTCTGTTACAGTGTTTATCCACCTTATTGAATGTGTTGTTTATTTGCCCCCACAACCCCGTGGAAGACACCAGATAACCCGAAAGGGGGGTGTTGAATATTCCTTATCATATCCCCCAAACCTAGCACAATGCCTGGCTCATAGTAGGTGCTTAATAAATATTTGTCGAGTCATTGAATAAACTCCCATGTCTATCCAAAAGATACTTCTGCTACTCTTTGGAGCTCTTTTTGGCATCGTTTTTAAAAATATATATATTTTTAGTTGTAGGTGGACATAATACCTTTATTTTATTTTTGTGTGGTGCTAAGGATCAAACCCAAAGCTTCACATGTTCCAGGTGAGTGCTCTACCACTGAGCCTCAACCCCAGCCCCTTGGCATGGGTTATCCTAACCAATACCTATGGTGTAGCTTGTTCTTATTCTGGTGTCTAGTGTGTCAGATATGTCTGCAATTTCCAAAGACTTGACTGGGTAGATAATTTAGTCTTTGGTCATACATGGCATTTCCTCTTAGCTCTCAGCAGGTTGGCTCTGCTGTTAATGACTCCACAGTATGAATAGACTTGCATGCTATTAAAGCTGCAGTGATCTTTTACATGCAGCAGAGGGAAAAATGAGATAGTTGTAAACAAGCATATGCATGAATTCATTCAGAAAAATGACTATCTAGGTCCCAAATTGCATAATCATTCTCTTCTTATATTTAACAGATGAAGAAGAGATTATGAATTTTCATAGAGTTGAAAGATGTGCTGCTGTGTCAGAGGAGGTTAAAGCAAGAAAGTAGAGCTTTCTGAGTTCCAGTCAGATTCTGATTGCATTGTTGTTCTGTCTTCACAGAATTCCCATTTAAAAAGTATGCAGGTTGAATTTAATTGAACCTCATTCATGGAACTGAAAATATAGTCCTCATCTGGAAACTTCTCTTGGATGCAGGGTCCTTATTTTAGGCACTTTTGAATCCCCAGTACTCAGCACAGTTCCTCCTGTGGTATAGACCCTCCTCAAATGTGAGAGTCAATAGAAGGATTTTTTATTCACATATTGCTGCCTCATTCAACTCCAAATCCTGCTTATTTTTGGATTGTTCTAACCCTACACTTTTTGTGCTTTCAGCAGTTACTTATAGGTATAGAAGTTGGCAGGAAAGAACAAGGTGATAAACCAAACCCGAGGCTAGGGAGCTAAAGCTGCTTGGTCTTTTCACTTTCATGCGTCCCTCTTTCCCATGCTAGCTGTGTTGCAAGCATGCAGTTCTGTAGCCTTACTCCTGTTGGCATCGCTGTGCGGCTGTCACCTGTCCATGCCTTCCATCTTCTCAAGCTGAAGCTTAACAGTGACTCCCCCTTCCCCTGTTCTCGTGTTCCCTGGCAACCTCCATTCTACTGGCTGAGTTTGACCTCTCTAGGTACCTGATACAAATGCAATCATATAGTATCTGTCTTTCTGTGACTGGCTTATTAGACTTAGCATAATGTCTTCAGGATTCATCCATGTTGTAGTGTGTGTCAAAGAATCCTTCCTTTTGAGGCTGTATGACATTCCATCATATGTACTTTCCATGTGTTGTGGTTTGCACCTGAAATGTCCCCCAAAATTTCATGTGTTGAAGACTCAGTCCCCATATCAGCAGGGTTCAGAGGTGAGGCCTTTGGGAAGATGATTGGATCGTGTGCTCGAACCTCACCAGTAGATTAATCCATTGATGGATTGATAATTTGGTGGCATTATTGGAAGATGGAGGAAACTGTGGAACTGTTGTCTAGTTGGAGGAAGTGGGTCACTGGATCTATGCCTTCAATGGGTTCTTTTGTCCCCAGCCTCTTCATTGCTGCCTCTCTACTTCCTGGCCACCACGAGGTGAGGAGTTTTCCTCTACCACACCCTTCCTTCATAGTTCTGCCTCATCTCAGGCAGAGGAACAGTGGAGCCAGCTGACCATGTATTGAAACCTCTAAAACAATGAGCCAAAATAAATCTTTTCTCCTCTATGTTTTTCTTAGGTATTTTGCCACAAAGATGAAAAACTGACTAACACACCACATTTTGTTTGTCCATTTTTCTATTGGTGCTTCCCATTTTGGCTGTTGTAACACTGATATGAACATGGATATAGAATATACCCTCATTGTGCTTACACCTCCCCTGTAGGATATGCACCAGGAGGTACTTTAAAAATCTTTAGCATCATCAGAATTAAAAACTGTGACTTAAAGGACACCATCAAGAAAGTGACAGCACAACTCATACACTGGGAGGAAGTATTTACACATCATGTAAGTGACTTGGATCCAGAATAGATAAAGAATGTAACAACTCAATGACAAAAAGACAAATAACCCAGTTATTTGCCAAAAATAGGCAAAGGATCTGAGGAGACATTTCTCCAAAGAAGTTATACAAATAGTCAATCAGCTCTTGCAAAGATGCTCAGTATCATTGGTTGTCATGAATATGCAAATCAAAAACCACAATGTGAGACTTCTGCACCTGGGACATCGACCCTGACGGCTCCTGTGGGACTTCCACGCGGGGGCAGCTGGCAGAGCACAGAAGTGGGAGACTTCAGCGTGGGGTAAGCAGGCACAGCGAACACGGGAGGCCCAGCTCAGAGGCTTGGGATCAGCCCAGCCGAGTCCCGCGAGACTTCTAGGCCCGGGAGGCAGTCATAGAGACAGACATAAGGCTCAGCCCAGCGCAGACCCCTGAGACTTCCCCACCTGGGACGTCAGCCCTGAATGCTACTGTGGGACTTCCGCGTGGGGGCAGCTGACACAGCTGCAGTACCTCAGATTCTCACTGAGAGAGAGAAAGATACATGAGCAACATGACAAAATGGGAAGGAAGTGTCTCAAACAAACCTAGATGCTACATCAACAAAACAGAAGAAATGTCAGAAAGGGAGTTCAGAGTGTACATAATTAAAATGATCAGAGAAGCAAACGATATGATGATAGAGCAACTGCAGACAATGAATGACCACATCAATCAACAGTTAAAAGAACAGATACAGGAAGCAAAAGATCATTTCATTAAAGAGATAGAGATTATGAAAACAAACAAACAAACAAATCCTTGAAATGAAGGAAACAATAAACCATATCAAAAACTCAATACACAGCATAATCAACAGGCTAGATCACTTGGAAGACAGAACCTCAGACATTGAAGAAAAAATATTTAATCTTGAAAACAAAGCTGACCAAACAGAGAAAATGGTAAGAATTCATGAACAAAGCCTACAAGAATTATGGGATATCATGAAAAGACCAAATTTAAGAGTTATTGGGATTGAGAAAGGCACAGAGATACAAATCAAAGGAATGAATAATCTATTCAGTGAAATAATATCAGAAAATTTCCTACATCTGAAGAATGAAATGGAAAATCAAATACAAGAGGTTTACAAGACACCAAACATACAAAACTACAACAGATCAACACCAAGGCACATTATAATGAAAATACCTTACATACAAAATATAGAATTTTAAAGGCTGAAAGAGGGAAAAAAATCACATTACTTTCAGGGGGAAACCAATATGGTTGTCAGCAGATTTCTAAACACAAACCCTAAAATCAAGAAGGGCCTGGAACAACATGTTTCAAGCTCTGAAAGAAAATGGATGTCAACCAAGAATCTTATACCCAGCAAAACTTACCTTCAGATTTGAAAATGAATTAAAATCCTTCCATGATAAACAAAAGCTAAAAGAATTTACAAATAGAAAGCCAGCACTCCAGAATATTCTAAACAAAATATTCCATGAGGAAGAAATGAAAAACAACAATGTAAATCAGCATAGGGAAGAACTACCCTAAAGGAATAGCTAAATAAAGGAGAAACCAAGTCAAGTTGAAAACCAAAAATAAACCAAAATGATGGGGAATACAAATCATATCTCAATAATAACCCTGAATGTTAATGGCCTGAACTCATCAATCAAAACAGATAGACTGGCAGATTGGATTAAAAAGCAAGACCCAACAATATGCTGCCTCCAAGAGATGCATCTCATAGAAAAAGATACCCACAGACTAAAGGTAGAAGGATGGGAAAAAACATACCACGCACACGGACTCAGTAAAAAAAGCAGGGGTTTCCATCTCATATCAGATAAAGCGAACTTCAAGCCAAAATTAGTTAGAAGGGATAAAGAATGACATTTCATACTGCTTAAGGGAAGCATAAATCAGCAAGACATAACAATCATAAATATGCCCCAAACAATGGCACATCCATGTACGCCAATCAAATCCTTCTCAATTCCAGGAATCAAATAGACAAAAACACAATAATACTGGGTGACTTTAACACACCTCTCTCACCATTGGACAGATCTTCCAAGCAAAAATTGAACAAAGAAGCCATAGAACTCAATAACACAATCACTAATTTAGACTTAACAGACATATATGGAATATTCTATCCATCAATAAGTAAATACACTTTCTTCTCAGGATCCTTCTCTAAAATAGACCATATGTTATGCCACAAAGCTACTCTTAGCAAATACAAAAAGATAGAGATGCTACCTTGTATTCTATCAGATCACAGTGGAATGAAATTAGAGATTAATGATAAAATAAAAAACAGAAACTACTCCAACACCTGGAGATTAAATAATATGCTATTGAATGATGCATGGATAAAGAAGACATTAGGGGGGAAATAAGTTCTTAGAGGTCAACGAGAACAAAGATACAACATATCAAAATCTCTGGGATACTATGAAAGCAGTGCTAAGAGGAAAGTTCATTGAATGGAGAGCATTCAATAAAAGAATGAAAAGTGAACAAATAAATGACCTTACATTACAGCTGAAAGCCCTAGAAAAAGAGGAACAGTTCATCACTAAAAGTAGTAGAAGACAGGAAATAATTAAAATCAGAGCGGAAATCAACGAAATTGAAACAAAAGAAACAATTCAAAAAATTGACAAAAGATAAAGTTGGTTCTTTGAAAAAATAAAATTGATAAACCCTTAGCCACACTAATGAAGAGAAGGAGAGAGATAACTCAAATTACTAAAATTCGTGATAGAAATGGAAATATCACAACGGACACTATTGAAATACAAAACATAATTAGAAGCTATTTTGAAAATTTATACTCCAACAAAATAGAAAACCTGGAAGACATCAACAGGTTCCTAGAGGCATATGAGCCACCCAAACTGAATCTGGAGGACATACACAACTTAAATAGATCAATTTCAAGCAATGAAATAGAGGAAGTCATCAAAAGCCTACCAACAAAGAAAAGTCCGGGACCAGATGGATTCACAGCCGAGTTCTACAAGACCTTCAAAGAAGAGCTCATTCCAATACTCCTCAAAGTATTCCATGAAATAGAGGAGGAGGGAACCCTTCCAAACTCATTCTATGAAGCTAATATCACCCTGATACCAAAACCGGACAAAGAAACATCAAGGAAAGAAAATTTCAGAGCAATATCCCTAACGAACATAGATGTAAAAATTCTTAACAAAATTTTAGCGAATCACATACAAAAGCATATTAAGAAGATAGTGCACCATGATCAAGTGGGTTTCATCCCAGGGATGCAATTGGTTCAACATCTGGAAATCAATAAATGTAATTCACCACATCAACAGACTTAAAGTCAAGAACCACATGATTATTTCAATAGATGCAGAAAAATCATTTGATAAAATATAGTACCCTTTCATGCTTAAAACACTAGAAAAAATAGGAATAGTAGGAATGTTCCTAAACATTGTAAAGGCTATCTATGCTAAGCCCACAGCCAACATCATTCTAAATGGAGAAAAATTAAAAGCATTCCCCCTGAAAACTGGAACAAGGCAGGGATGCCCTCTTTCACCACTTCTATTCAACTTGTCCTTGAAACTCTAGCCAGAGCAATTAGACAGAGCAAAGAAATTAAAGGGATTTGAATAGCAAAAGAAGAACTCAAACTATCCCCATTTGCTGATGACATGATTCTATATTTAGAGGAGCCGGAAAAATTCCACCAGAAAACTTCCGGAACTCATAAATGAATTCAGTAAAGTAGCAGGATATAAAATTAATGCTCATAAATGTGATGCATTTTTATTCATGATGAATTCTCTGAAAGAGAAATTAGGAAAACTATCCCATTCACAATAGCCTCAAAGAAAAAAAAAATACCTGGGAATCCATCTAACAAAAGAGGTGAAAGACCTCTACAATGAGAACTACCGAACACTAAAGAAAGAAATTAAAGAAAATCTTAGAAGATGGAGAGATCTCCCATGTTCTTGAATAGGCAGAATTAATATTGTCAAAATGGCTATACTACCAAAAGCACTATACAAATTCAATGCAATTCCAATTAAAATCCCAATGATGAACCTCATAGAAATAGAGCAAGCAATCATAAAATTCATTTGGAGGAATGAGAGACCCAGAATAGCTAAAGCAATTCTTAGCAAGAAGAGCGAAGCTGGGGGTATCACAATACCAGACATTCAACTATACTACAGAGCAATAGTAACAAAAACAGCATGGTATTGGCACCAAAATAGGCAGGTAGATCAATGGTACAGAATAGAGGACACAGAGACAACCCCACATAAATACAGTTTTCTTGTACTAGACAAAGGCATCAAAAATATACAATGGAGAAAAGATAGCCTCTTAAGCAAGTGGTGTTGGGAAAACTGGAAATCCATATGCAGCAAAATGAAACTAAACCCCTATCTCTCACCCTGCACAAAACTCAACTCAAAATGGATCAAGGGCCTAGGAATTAGACCAGAGACCTTGCACCTAATAGAAGAAAGAGTAGGTCCAAATCTTCATCATGTTGGCTTAGGACCAGACTTCCTTAACATGACTCCCAAAGCACAAGAAATAAAAGCAAGAATCAATAATTGGGATAGATTCAAACAAGATTTTTCTTAGCAAAGGAAACAATCAGTAATATGAAGAGAGATCCTACAGAGTGGGAGAAAATCTTTGCCACACCCACTTCAGATAGAGCCCTCATTTCCAGAATCTATAAAGAACTCAAAAACTTTACCCCAGGAATACAAATAACCCAATCAATAAATGGGCTAAGGAAATGAACAGACACTTCACAGAAGAAGATCTACAAGCAATCAACAGATATATGAAAAAATATTCAACATCTCTAGTAATAAGAGAAATGCAAATCAAAACCACCTTAAGATTTCATTTTACCCCAATTAGAATGTCTATTATCAAGAATACAAGCAACAACAGGTGTTGGCAAGGGTGTAGGGAAAAAGGTACACTCATGCATTGCTGGTGGGGTTGCAAATTAGTGCAGCCACTCTGGAAAGCAGTGTGGAGATTCCTTAGAAAACTTGGAATGGATCCATCATTTGACCCAGCTATCCCGCTCCTTGGCCTATACCCAAAGGACTTAAAATCAGCATCCTACAGTGATGCAGCCACATCAATGTTCTTAGCTGCCCAATTCACAATAGCTAGATTGTGGAACCAACCTAGATGCCCTTCAATAGATGAATGGCTAAAGAAACTGTGGTATATATTCACAATGGAATACTCACAATGAATACTCAAATATTCACAATGGAATACTTTATGGCTTTACTCAGCCATAAAGAGAATAAAACTATGGCATTTGCAGGTAAATGGATGAAATTGGAGACTGTCATGCTAAGTGAGATTAGCCAATCCCAAAAATCCAAAGGCCGAATGATCTCTCTGATAAGTGAATGATGATGCATAATGTGGGGTTGGAGGGAGGCAAGAATGGAGAAAGAATGGATTGCATAGAGGAAAAAGAGGGGTGGGGTCGGGTTGGGGGATAAGAATAATAACAGAAAAACAAACATCATTACGGTATGTACATGTATGATTACACAAATGGTGGATCTCTACTTCATGTACAACCAGAGAAGCAACAGCTGTACTCCATTTGTGTGCAATGAATCAAAATAAATTAAAAAAACAAAACAAAACAATGAGTTACAACTTTCCACCCAGTAGGATGGCTGTAATTAAAAAGATAGACAATGACAGGTGTTGAGGAGGAGAAATTGGGACCCTCATACAGTGCTGGTAGAAAGGTAAAATAGTAGCCACTTTGAAAACAGTTTAATACTTCCTCAAAATGCTAAATGTAAAGTTACCTTATGACCCAGTGATTCCACTCTTAGTTATGTTATGCTCGGGAGAAATGAAAACATGTTCACACAAAAACTTGTACATAAATATTCATACTAACATTAGGCATAATTGCCAAAAAAGTGTATAAACCAACCCAGATTTTCCTTAACTGATAAATGAATAAGCAAAATATGGCATATCCATATGAAGGAAGATTATTTGGTAATAAAAAGAATGAAGTACTGATATATTCCATAGCATGAATGAACCTAAAAAAAGCATGCTAAGTAAAATAAGGCAGTCAGAAAAGACCACATATTATGAACTCCTATTTATATAAAATGTGCAGAATAGGAAAATATATAGAAACTGTAAATTAGTGGTTATCTAGGGTTGGGGAGGAGACAGGTGGTATGGGAAAATGGGGATGATGAAAGTTCTAAGATTATAGTGGTTCTTGCAATATACTAGATATATTAAAAACCAATGACTTGTGTATTTGAATGGGTTAACTTTATGGTATGTAAATTATTTTTCAATAGAACTGTTTGGAAAAACAGTTAATGGCAATACTCCAGTATTCCACAAGGTGTCGAGGCCATATCCTGAAAGCAGTCTTTTATTTTTTAATCCTCCATGAAACAGAATTCTGTGCTCTATCTTTGGAGAAGAAATTAGGAAATTTGTCTTTGAAAATTCAGGAAAAAAGAAAATTAAAATATTTTGTTTTCCAAGTTTGTAAGAAATGAAATTCTAGCAACAACAAATTCTGGCAACATTTATCCATTTTCTAAAAATGTAACATGTTTTTCTTTCACAAGTAAGGTCAGAATGAATGAAATTGAGCTTTGCATCAGAGAACTTCAGCAAACCTTAAGGATATTTTTTGTGTCTCTTCCTTGGCATACCTCTCTCTGGCTTTGTAGGAAGTGCTGTGTGCACCCTCATCACTGTATCTCTAGAGCTTCTGTCTGGAGTCTCTCTCTTCTGCACGTGGCTGTCTTCTTCCTCAGTTGGTTTTAGGTCCCTGATGTTCGACTGACCTTCAAAAACCAGTCATCTGTCTTCCCTCTTCCCAATAAGTCATTTAAGGCTCATTTTTAGGTGTGGTGAAAGGCAGATTAGGGCTGGGATGTAGCTCCGTGGTAGAGCACTTGTGTGGTATGTGCAAGGCTCTGGTTCCATTCCTAGCACCAGAAACAATAGCAATAAAAGGACTCATTGAGAGAGATTTGCCTGTTAATCTTTTGAAGAGTTTTCACCTGTTAAATCTGCTCACAACCATGGATTTAAACTAATTTATTTATGCACCCTGTTCCTGGTTTTGGTTACACGTTGCCAGTCACAGATGGGACTCTGTTCCCATTGCCTTTGTGATCTCCCTTCACATAGGACCTTGTGCCCAGGTACCTGGCTTATTCTATTCCCCAGATTGTGGAATTCCTAGAGGACCAGGGACAGCTTTATACTTTCCACAATGCCTTCTGCTGGGTAGGTGCTTTGTAGTCATTCATTGAGTCAGTAATTCCGAGTGTATGGAACTTAAGGACATGAGCCAGGGAAGAGCAATTTCTGTGTGTTAGCTGTGTTTTTGTAATCCAATATCAGCTAAAATCATGTTCCACAGTCAGCATACTGCTGAGAGATGCACACTGCTTCCTGTTTGATCGATCATGACATAGGATTACAAGCATGCTAACATGGTGTTAAATCACATGAATTAAACCTCAAGAATGAAAATAATATTTGGCTTTTCTTCCTGAGAATCTGTGAATAATATTCATCAGTCCAAAAGCTCCCAAAGGCGCCTCTGGAATGTGAGCTCTGCATGTCTCTTTGGTTTTTGTTGGCAGGTTGATCAAAACCATCAGTCCTGGCACGTGGTTAGACCAAGAGAAAATTGAATCTAACCCAGAACATACACAGGCTTTTATTTATTTAAAATATTTTTTAATTTGCATTTGACACATAACAATTGTACATATTTATGGGGCACACTGTGACATTTGAATACATACATACAACATGTAATGATCAGATTGGGATAATTCATTTATCATTTACCTCAGACATTTATCATTTCTTCGTGTTGGAAACATTCAAAATCTTTCTATTAGCTATTTTGAAATATACAATTAATTTTTGTCACCTCTAGTTACCCTACTGTGCTGTGGAATGGTGGAAGTTATTTGTTCGTCCCCGGTGCCACCCCCGTGCCCATCAACTAACCTCTCTCCATCCTCCTTCCCACTCTCTTTCCAGGCTCAGCTACCACTGTTTCATTTTCTACTTATTTTTTAGGTCAACTAGAACATGCAGTACTTGCCTCCCTGTGCCTGACTTATTTGCCTTAACATAATTTCTTCCAGTTGCTGCAAGGGACAGAATTTCATTCTTTTTTTTATGGCCGGATAGGATAGCACTCCGTTGTGCATATATTCCACATTTTCTTTCTCCACTCATCTGTTGATGGATACCTGGGTGGTTTCATATTTCACATCTTGGGTGTTGTGAGTATTGTGGCAGTAAACATGGGGACATGCACAAACTTTTTAAAACAAAGATCTTGTTTCCTCTTGTCTTATTTTGTACTCTAAGTTGATTTAAATTGGCCATGGAGAGTGTAAGTGATTCTTCTCAAGTTCCTGTGGGGTTTTTTGGTCAGAACTAGGATGTGGAGTATGTGTTGTGACAGGATTGATGATGAGAGCTTAATTTCCATTTCAGTAAGCTGAGTTTTAGAGATTAAGGAACTGAGGACATGAGTGGATGTGATGTAAATGTCATTTTCTCAACACTGTGGTTGGTCAGCATTAGGCACTAGAGAGGCAAGGAGCTGGTGTTCAGCTTTTCAGTCACAGCTCTGGTGGTCTGAGTCCTCCTTTCTGGCTGTGTCCCTCCTTTTCAAGGAGGAAGAGCCTTGAAAATCCCACCTTTTCCAGGAAGTCCCGAGAGCCTGGCCCACTTTGGCTTTGGATGGGTCTTTACCCGGAGCTTCTGTTTCCTAAGGTACCTGGATATGGAGCGGGGGCGGGGAGTGTCACAGTTATGAGTGTTATATAATTTTGGGGGTTTATTTCTTTTGAAAATAATAAATGTGGGATTGTAAGTGTTAATTATGAAAAGAGAGTAGGGGTTCTTCAGCACTGAGAACCACTGAGGTGGATCATTGGGCTCTGGGAGCCTTAGTTGGCTACTTTCTGAAATGGTGATAGGCTTGCCCTACCCATCTTTCAGAATTACTTTGCGGATCACATGTGGAAATAACATGGGTTTGAATGAGTGCGGCTTCTCAGTTGCCACAGGGAAAGCATAGGCTTAGCGTGGTGCTCGTGAGGATTAAGCAGGATCATATGGATAAAGCACTTGGTGAATGGTAAAGCAGAACGCAGCAGTGCACACACCACTGCCTGCTTATGTAATCCTGACTCACAGCTTCAGCCTTCTGCCTGGCCTGCTGTCCTTACTCACTGTTGACTGGGAACACTTCTTGGTGCCCCATCTTTACACCCTAGACCTCACTGTGCATCATGTGCATGCATCTGTGTGCTTCCTGAAATTGTTTCCACCTCCTCTTCTCTGCCTGCCCTGGTCTGTTCTCTCCTGAACATTTCTCTCCTCTTTCCTCAGCAAGGGACCAGTGGTGAGTGTCTTTACTTTCTGTAGTTTCCTATTTTGTCATTTTCCTCTTAGAATGCTTGGTTATCTTCTCATGCACATGCATCTTACTGCTTCCTGGAATGTAAGTGCCTTGGGCTTAGCACCAGTGTGCACGACTCATAGATATTAAGAATTGTTGATTTTTGACACCCCAGAGACATGCTTTAGACTGAAAGGCCAGCAAACTGAACCTTTTTTCCTTGATTGTATTTAACCACTCAGGTAGTAAAGCTGAATAGTTCTAGACTTTCAGAAAGAGCCTGAGGAGTTGCTCTTTATTGCATATAATAGGTGCTTTATATACTTTGTATCTTTTCTTTTTCATAACAGTGTTTAAAGGATGCTCAGTATGGCTACCCATATATTATGGACAAGAAATCGAAGGCAGACATTAAATCACTTGCCCAAGGTCACTCATCTTGAAGTAGTCAAGGGGCTTCTCTTTGTCTTCAAAACCTATGTTGCACTATTTTTTTCTGCTTCTTATAGAAAGTGAAGCTCTAACGATCACTGGAAAATATCAGTTGGGGTAAGAAATTTGAAAGAGGCAATATTAAGTTTAAAAGAAAATCATGAAGCAGCTGTCCTTTCCCATGCAGAAACAGCCAAGGCATGGTCCCTGAGCAGCAGTATTAGATGGCTACCATTTGATGCCATATGTGTTGTGTTAGCTTTTCGTTGCTGTGACCAAAATATCTGACAAGAACAGATTAGGGGAGGAAAGATTTATTTGGCTCATAGTTTCAGAGGTTCAGTCAATGGGCTGCTGGCTCCAAGGCAGAAACATGGTGGCAGAAGCCATGGTAGAGGAAAGCTGCTCAGCAGCAGCCAGGAAGGGGGCAAGGGCCAGATTCAGTCCCTAAGGCCATGCCTTCCATGAACTGCTTCCTCCAGCCACACCCCACCTGCTTTCAGTAATCCATTCAAATTGTTGCTCCATCAAATGGATTAATCCACTGATGTGATCAGATCTCTTGTGATCCAGACTTTCCCCCTCTGAGCACTGCTGCATTGCCTAGCACATGAGCTTTTGGGGACATTCCAGATCCTAATCGTAACACCAGTGTCTTGCTAGGATCCCCAAGGAGGAGCGTAATCCTTAAATTCATGAAAAATTAAAAAATAGAAAAACCATCCAGAATGCAGTAAGCCAGTTAGATTAACATTGTGACTAGTGAGTAGCCTTGGGCCAGAGGGGAGATCAGGTCTCAGCTCCTCACCTTTTTCAGTGGTGGAATCTTCCTTATCTATTCTCTCTGTGCCTCTGTTTTTGCATTTGTTTTCTTTGTTGTTTTTTTTTTTTCTTTTGGAACCAGGGATTGAACTCAGGGACACTCGGCCACTGAGTCACATCCCCAGCCCTATTTTGTATTTTATTTAGAGACAGGGTCTTACTGAGTTGCTTAGGGCCTTGCTAAGTTGCCGAGGCTGGCTTTGAACTCACGATCCTCCTGACTCAGCCTCCCAAGTCGCTTGGATTACAGGCGTGCGCCACCACGCCCAGCTGTTTTTGCATTTGTAAAGTATCAGGATGATAATAGAACCTACCCCTCAGGGTAGTTGTGAAAAATAGGAGAGATAATATACATTAAGACTTAGAGCCATGTGTGGCACCTAAGGGCTCTGAACACCCTGATGGTACTTATTACTATTAAGGCTGAGGAGAGTATTGCTCAGAGAACTTCACAACCTCCTCCTTGCTTGGCAACATCCAGATGTTGGAATCAGTCATAGCAACCTGATGGGTATGTGATTTGTTTCTTTTCTAACTCCATGGAGGGGTTGGAGGGGTGGCTCAGTGGAAGAGCACCTGCCTAGCATGCACAAGGCCGTGGGTTTTAATCCTCAATATCAATAAATAAACAAATTGATTGATTACTTTAAAAATGCTTCTAGTCCGTGGAGGGCCCCTCTGCAGTTCCTGCACATTAGTGTCTGGTGATGTGTCCAGTGGAGACAGATTTAGAGCCAGGTCTTACCCTGTAATAACAATAACCTTTTTTCTTAAACTAAGAGATAGGCTTAGGACACTAAGGGGTTTTGTTATTAAAAGTAAATAGCAGTGTTCTCTGTTTTTCCTCCAAGAATTCAGAACAAATTGGTTTCCAAGGCAGGGTTTGCAACAGAGTGCTAAGTCCCTTCATATTGTTCTGTGAGAGATCCTAGTTAGCCCCAGAGAGGCATGAATAGTTCATGAAGGTGTTACGTTTGCCAATTGTCAGTTTAATAAAGTTGGGCTTGCCAGCTCTTAGAAAAGTGCTTCAGTTATTATCTGGGTAAAGCATGAGCCTAGCGGCCCCGGATTGGCTGGCAAAGCATTGAGGAGCATCAAAGAGGATTTCCCTGCTGAGATATAAAAATGCTGAAGGACCAGAATTAGAGAGGGAATTTCAGCCTGCTTCTGACCTCAGCATTCTGACCAACCTTGGACGATCGTTTCTTTCTTTCCCTGCTGAAAAACAGGGATGGGAGACCCAAGGTGGCCATTTAACCTACTGACATTTAGTCAGGGAAATGGCAGTTAGTCTTCCGTGAGCCTCCTGATACCTGTTTGTTTTCTTCATAAGGCTGTAGACCCATGCCCTGCTGGTCCTAAGTTTATATTACTCTCTAGCTTGGGACATGGGGCCCAGCAGAGAAAAGCCCCGTGGGGATGATTTCACCACCCTTCATTCCAGAGAGCATCCTCACCAGCCTTTACACCTGTCCTCAGGTCCCATTCCCTAGAATTCCCAGGAGGCCTCTTATGGCACCCATTGACCTCATTTCTAGAATTTGAAAAAGTTGCCTTTGAATACAGGACCATCGCATGGAACTGTGGTCTCAGAAAAGTGGGAATTCAGGAGCTACAGGAAATCTCTGCTGCAGCTCTTTCCCAGATATGGCAAATCTAGAAACTCTGTTAGTATCCAGGTGACAGCAGCTCTGTCAGCAGCTCAGAGTTGTGGGGACCCTCCCCTTGCCCCAGAGAGCAGAGGGATGGGGAGTTAGGGAAGATGAGGGAGGGAGAGGAGGTGTAGCAACTTGATGTTGGCGCCATTTCAAAGGTGGAGCCCAATTTTCTTTCCCTTGAGTGTGGGCTGCATTTGATGGCTTACTTCTAGTTAATAGAAAGTTAAGGAAGTAATGGTGTTAGGTTTTGGAGACTCGATCTTCAAAGGCATTGTGGCTTCTGTTTTCTTTCTCTTGACTTAGTGGGCCTTGTGGAAGCCAGCTGCAGTGTCACGAGGACACTGAACCCTCTAGAGAGACCCAGTTCCATAAGGAAACTGAGGATTTTGTTGATAAGTATGTGACTGAGGCATCTTGGAAATAGATCTTCCAGCCCCAGTCAAGCCTTCAGCTATTATCTGGGCAGACTACTGAAACCCTCTAAACCTCAGATTCTTCTGCAAAGTGGAGATCATAGCTTCTACCTCCCTGAGTTGTTATGGGTATCTGGTTCATAGTAGGGCACCCAATAAATAGGTAATTGTAACTATTATTAATGTATTGTCAACTAATGTAATTATTTATTCCTCTCACTTTTTCTCAATTTGTTTTCTCACCTGCTTGAAACCTGGTTAAACAAGCAAATAAACAAACAACATACCGCTTCTACCACGGTAGGCACAGGGCTCCTTAGCTCTTCCCACTCGGTTTTATGGTAGGTTGCTTGTGGAAGTCCTTCATTGACAATAAGCTTCCTGAGTATAGGGAGGAACCTGCTGTCTTGGTTTCCATAGTGCCTGACACTAAATAAATGAATGGATATACGTCTTCTGCTATATTTGCACATAAACTGTTATTGGCATTTAATGTCATTAAAATGATTAACTCATCTCATCTTTTAACTCTTTAAAAAAAAAAAACATTGGAGAACCTATTGTTCATTTTGCTCTCTGCCTTTCCAGCTTAAGACTCCTATGACTTCACTGTCGATTTGTTGTGCGTAGATAATAGGTCTCACTTCCATCTTTTTAGCATTTAAGAACCACTTAAAAGTCAGGAGGAATGTTGTGTGAGAACCTCTCTGGGGTGGTGGGAATGTGGGTGATGACTGAGGGCTTTTTCATTTTAAAACAGATGCATTTATTGTAGCAAATTCTCAGAAGATATTAAACATTTTTCTAATGTTGGAAGGCAGCACAAAAGAAAGTAAATGAGATTGTTTCTGACTTAGATCTAAAGTCAAGTTCCAGAATTAGTGAGCTATGTAACTGCCCAGCTGTGGCCCCAGCTGTTCCCTTCACTAGCCCCGTGTCCATTTCTCCTACTCCATGCCGATGACCATGAAGAACAGCAGAGATGCTCCTTAACCTGCTCCACCTCCAACCTTTTTTTTTTTAAACCTTCTTGTATTCTCTCTTAGGTGTCTGCTTGTTGACCAGTTGTTTAAAAGGTGTTCATATGTCAGGCAGTGCTGGGCACCAGGGTTCTGCCAACAAGTGAGGATTTGTCCTACCCCTGAGGGATTCCTGAGGGCTGGCAAGCTGAGATCTCATGCGGGGTGAGCAGGCAATAGGCAGATCTCTGGCATGGGCATTTTTGGGTTAAATTTCTCTCAGCACAAATTCTGGGTCAGATTCAGCCCCTGGTGATTGTATCTTTCCAGTTGGTAGGTTCGGATGCTGTGGGGCAGTCCAGTGTGGTGTTTGTGCTCAGTTTTGCTTTGCTAAGGGAAATTGGGACTTGTTATTCTGCTGTTAAGACATTAATTAGTTATACTTGTAGCAGTAAACATCATGCAAGCCCAAATTAATATTGTTTCTACCTCTTCTGCTGAAGCTAAATGGGAATGAGAACTGGATCTGGTAAGATATGAGCCTAATGCTCCAGACCCAAAAGCACATGGATACTGGGCAGATTTTTTTAACGAGGGAGGAGAGACTGTCCATTCTGTAAACACACAAACTGGTCAGGAGAGTCCTGGAAACTGGAAAAAAAGACAACTCATTCCTGTATCTAAATATCTTTTCTTGTATTCCTTAATGAAATCATCCAATCTACCACCCACCCATCCATCCGTTTGTCTGGTCTTTCCATCCGTCTACCTACCCCACCATCCACAGTAAGTGTGAGCTGCATACCAGTCGTAACATAGGAGTTAAAGAAAGTTCTCTCAAAAATTCTGTGTTATTAGAAGGTGTGGATAACCAACAAAGTTACAACGTGGCCTTATAGATTTTAAAAATATTAGCATCTACTTTGGGAACAGGAAAAAGGAGATGAACAATCTTAATCACTGATGCTGGAAATATTAATTGACACAGTTGCTCTGGAGAGCAATTTAGCAATACTTACAAGTAATCTAATTTATATGCATTTGGCAAGCAGTCCCACTTATGGGACTCTATCTGGAGGATGTAAGAATGGGAATATGTGTAAATGTGTAAGAACGTTTATTATTGTTTTATGATAGCCGAAAAGGGGGGTGGGGATCAAATGAGATGTCCAGCAATAGGGGGACCAGTCAGTGACAACCTTGTCTGGCCATGCAGTGAAGTACAGGACAGCCTTGAAGCCATGCATTTTGGAAGAATTAAGTGAGCTATGAAATGTTAATGCCACATTGTTAAATGAAAACAGTAGGTCACAAAAAATAAGAATAGAGGGATTTCAGTTTTGTATAATAAATACATGAATAAACACAGCGTTGACAGTGACTTTCTTGAAGTTATTTTAGTCTTCAGTTTGTGTCCTTTGTGAATTCCAGGATTTTCCATGAGGAAAATGTTATCACCTTATAGTTGTAAAAAGGCAGTAGCAAGAGAGATAAGTGCGGTTTGGCTAAGGGCCTTGGCCAAGTGCTCTGGGGCATGGAGGTGAGAGCTCAGGAGTAGAGTTCAGATGAGACAGGACTGCACTTTTGCTAGTGTCTGCTTGTGCGCTAATTCATCAAGCAGATGCCTGTATTACACTCAGCATTGCCAGTCTGTGCTGGGGCTGTAGACCCGAGAGCTGAGCCCCACAGGTGACCTACTCATTGTCGTAGAGCTTGTTACATAGCAAGGAAAGTCAAGCAAATAGAGAATTTTGGATAGTAACAAGTGTTATGAAGATCTTAAGCCCAAGGTGCCTTGGTAAGAGAGTGTGTGGTCTAGAGGGGAGATTAGGTGGTCAGGGATAATCTCTAACAAGTTGACAGTCATGGAACTATGTGCAGAAAAACCCAGCAGCTGAAAAGGCCCTAAGATAGGAACAAGCTTGGCTTTTTGAAGGAGAAAGAAACCAACCTAGCAGAGTGAGGCTTGTGATCAAGTTAGAGAGGTAGGCAGGAGCCAGATCATAAAGGTCTGTGCACGCCTTGCCAGGACTTTGAATTTTATTTTATTTTTATTTATTTTTTATTTTTTTGGAACCAGGGATTGAACTCAGGGACACTCGGCCACTGAGCCACATCCCCAGCCCTATTTTGTATTTTATTTAGAGACAGGGTCTCACTGAGTTGCTAAGGGCCTCGCTAAGTTGCTGAGGCTGGCTTTGAACTCGCGATCCTCCTGACTCAGCCTCCCAAGTCGCTTGGATTACAAGCGTGCGCCACCATGCCCGGCTTCGAATTTTATTGTGAGAATGATTGGAGTATTTTAAATTGAGGAGTGAAGCTTTAAGCCACCATAATCAAAGAGAGTTGTGAAGAAAAGGCTATTGTTAAATACCTGTTCAGTTAAGCTTTGCTCAGTATAGTAAGGTAGGGGGCTATAAATCCCCAGGTGTTGGACTGGTCAATATAGTCAGGAGGGATGCTATGAGTCCTCA
This sequence comes from Glaucomys volans, assembly GCA_020662805.1. Lineage (NCBI taxonomy): Eukaryota > Metazoa > Chordata > Mammalia > Rodentia > Sciuridae > Glaucomys > Glaucomys volans. The sequence goes on from JAJEJO010000809.1 coordinate 150,133, forward strand.
GGTGCTGGACAGCTTCCTTGACTGCTGTAGACCCACCTGAGCCCTGGGAGGTTGACTTATATGAGCCAGTTCACAGATTCCTTCACCCTCTGGTTTCCCATCAGTTTCAGCCAGCAGGGAGGCCAATGGGAGGAGGGTAATGTCAGGGTAGGTTTCCCCAGAATTCCTCCCTGCCCAATCATCTCTGGCTCCTGAGTCCTTTGATCCCAGCTTTCAGCTCCTTCAGGAAGACCCTCTCCTTCCAGGGCCAGGTAAATGCTTTTTGCTTCACCCTTCTAGACCTGGCGTGGTTGTGAGTCCTGGGGTGCTGTACCATCTCTCTAAGAACTACAGAGATCTCCCTGCAAGATCTACCTTGCTTATACCATTGTAAATATACTATAATCTCATCTCAAATTATGTAATTTGTGATTGCCATCTAGTTCTAGCAGGAACTGGGTCTGAAAATTTGCCTTCTTCCTAGTGGTATCTGGGATATTCTGCCCACTGAACAGGAGATCAGGGTCTGGTCCACAGGGGTCCCTGGCCAAAGCAGCCTTGGTGAGACTTCGGTGGATAGAGCTTTCCAGGACCCACCTCGAGAACCCTGACTCCAGTCAGTGTCTGGGGAGCAGATGCATTTGAGGGTGCTCTTGTATTCTCCAGGTGTAGGTCTGCCCCCCAGCTCCCACAGGCCTCAGGAAGGAGAGCTGCTTTTGTCTTTCTCCGTGTACCCCACTCCCAACAGACCCTAAACTTAGAAATAGATTTAACTTTTCCCTTTGCTTTGGAACCAGTGAACATGCCAGAAGGAGACAATGGAGTGGTAGCAGTGCACCGGTGAAGGGCCTGGGCTGCAGGGCCAGGGAATCCTGGGTTCAAATCCTGACTCTGCCACCTGCCGATGGCATCCTTGAACAAATTAATTCATCTCTCAGCACCTCAGTTTCACTGTTAAAATGAGATTTGTCTCTCTCCTAGTGTATTGTAAGGATTAACTGAGATGATACACAGTGTCTGACACATACATCAAGCTGTAAAAAAATGTGTGAGATAATTGTGGAAATTGGAAAACAGGATATTTGGTTACAGTAAAAATTCATTATCAAGTGTTTTAGGTGTGATATCAGTTGTACAGTTATGTTTAAAACATTAGTCCATACCTTTAGGAGGTACATATTAAAGTACCATGGATAGAAGTGCTTGGAATTGATTTCAGAACTATCCGTGGCTGGTAGTGGCTGGGAGAATTACTTTCATTATTAAAGCTGCATAACAGTTATGTGGGAATCCATTTTTAATATTCTCTCTTTCATGTATTTGACATTTTCATAATACAGAGTCTGAAGTTTGCACACCAAAAAGGGTTTGCTGGGCGATGAGCCCACAGTCAATACCTCTGAAGTCTTTTCACTTCTGAGGAAGCAAACTGGCTCCTTGGCTCTCCTGATGTGCACAGTGCTCATGTTCAGCATTCTGAGGTGTTAAGCATTCCTGTTCTGGGGTGGGTGACCGCATGGGCCATCTGCCATCAAGGAGTGTCTCGCAGTAACAGCCACAGAGGATGTTTTACTTAATGACTTTTAAACCGTACTTTGTGCTTTCTAAGATAATGTCTTCTGTGGAGATAAGCTCACTGGATAGCACAGTTTGCTTTTAAAAACATTAGATTAGTCTTACTAAAACAGTGTCTTTCCAGGGGAAACAGAGGACGCACTGGAAGAAAGGGCGCTGGGCTGAGAGACCTGGATGGCCTCATCTTTCTTTCAGCTTCCTCACTGGCAAGCTGAAAGAATTTGGATGTGTCATGTATAAGAAGTAAGAGGATTGGATTAATTTCTCTGGCCCCTTCCAGTTCCAGAAAGAATTTTAAATAACTTTCCAACTAAATATATTCATGTTTATTCAAGAAAATCAGGATGGAAAAAGCAAAATCAGAAATAAAAATATCCTAGTTTTATCCTTGAAAAGATGACTGCTTTTTAACATCTATAAATGTTTGTATTAGGATCTAAATTCATGCCAGATATTTTGTTGAACAGTTAATCTGTAGGTTGTGTTGCCCATTGAAAGAAGGTAGAGATGAATAGACACGGTCCCTGTTCTCCAGGGATCAGTAATTTAAAGGCAGACGCTGTCTTGAAGATTTGCATAGTGGGCACTTCCCATGAGAGAAGCCTTCCACCTCTCACTAAAGTCTGCTGAGCTTTAGTGCTCTGTGTGATTTTATTTTTTTTCATATTTGAAGAATATTTCTGCATGCTGTTTGTTCTGCTGATGTACAGAGGTAGAATTCTTTCAGGCAAGCTAATGAGGAAAGGATAGGAATTTCTAAGAAAAGCAACTTAAAGCTCTTAAACCAGGCTTTCTCCAATAGGTTGATTTCCCTTGACTGCTGACCTTAAATGTATCAGCGGTAATGTGGAGAAGCAGCTTCCCAGCTCTGAGCATCACCTGCTGTCCCAGGCTGCACATGGCCACAGCTGGTGAAAGCAGGAAGAGGAGAAAACTTGAGGAGTAACGGGGAATCTGGAAGGCAGTGCTTTCTCCTTGGGACAGTGCACCTGGCACCAGGGGCAGCAAGACATCCTAGAAATCTGGCCCCATATGACAAGAGCTCTAAGGGGAGAGAGTGGGGAGGAAAGCAGTCAGGATATTGAGAGATTTTGACTTATAACATGTGCTCATAAAAGCCACCGACCTTTCATTGAGCAGATTAGGCTGCTATATTTATTCATGACAATGTTCCTGTTGGTGACCTTCTCCCACTCCACTCTGTGATCCCCGCCTGGCAGAATGCTCAGCACCACCTCTGGACTTCGCCCTGGTTACGAGGGAGTGTGGGCCTGAGCTGGAGCAGTTGAGAGCAGGGTTTTGCATTATAGTCACCTTCTCTGAATGGAGCATCCCTGTGTCACCTCCAGATGAATGAACGGTGGGTTTGAATGGTTAATCCTACATTTTTTTTCTATCACAAACTTTGGAATTCCTTTGAGATTACTGTTGATGAACATCCACTGCCATTATGTGAAAAAGACTCTTAGCCCACCCTTGCAAATAGAATTTGCCTTCCAAGTTCAGGAAAGAGAAACAAAAGAAGAAATAAGTATTACCAATAGCATACATTTGTGATTTCCACATTCTCAATGAATTTAGACTTGACTGACCATAAAGTACCTGGATATTGTCCAGACAGGCAGTTGGAAACAATTAAAAAAAAAATCCAAGACTGAAAGTCAATTTTAGATTATATGTGGGGAAGGAAATTCAAATTCTGTAACAGAAGTGGACACTGGAAAATCTGTCTTCCTCCTAAAAGGTACAGACAACAGGGAACCTAGGAATTTTGGTGGTGTTATCTTGGAAGAGAAGGTTCAGGAACAACACAAGTTGTCTGCGGATATTTAAAGGCTATCCTGTGGAGGAGGGATTAAACTTTTACTGTGCTGGATACAAAGGGGTTGAACTGATGCATTAGGATGTGAGACAGTACACAGACTTCTTTAAGGAAACATTTCTTTAAGGTCTTTGCAGAGAGAGGTAGGAAGTTTCTGGCTTCTAGGTGTAAACTTAAAGACTGCCTTTTCTTTCCTGTTTTCACTTTGTTCTTGCTCACTGCCCTTCAACCACATTTTCTTTCAGGCTCTGAAGGAGTCAGACTCTTTCTTATGTTGTCCTTACCCCTGCCTGGAATGCCCTTGTGCACATTTGCACTTCCGCTTCCACCTCCACCCTTGCAGCATTGAGTCTCACTCTTCCTGTAGGTCTCAGCCTAATGGTTGTAACTTCATACACCTCTTTCATGATCCTCTTAGCGAAGGAATGTCTTAGTGCTAAACTGCACTATAATACCTTGTACTTTCTTTATAGCACTTACCAAATTTGTGCATACATCCAAGTGCATGTCTGTAGTTGGGTACACACACACATATTCATACACAAATATATATCACATGTATATATGCCTGCAAACTTGCATATGTGCATGTACACACATCACAAACAATTCATTTGATGTATTTTCAGCACAAGAAGATACCCTTGATAAGTGATAAGAGGAATCTTGTCTGTAGCATTCATTCTTCTGTTGTGTTCAGCACTTAGAACCTAGTAGGTGCTCTTGTAAATGTGTTAATAAAAGGATGGATGAATTAAAGAGACCAAAGTGTCTGCTCAGTGCTCCTCTCAGAGTGAGATGTGAACCACCAGAGTTGATTTCAGATGGGGCCTGGATCCAGCACTAGATAATGTTGCATCACCTTGTGTGGAAGTAATTTATTTTCAAATTGCTTTTAATTCTTCTGATTTTCTCAAAGAGGACGCTTAGTTTGGTGGCTGCTCTACCATGCCAGTCTTTATTCCTCAGCAAGCAACATTGGCTGAAATTTAATAACATGTTTTACTCTTATTGTATTTGTGGGCTGCCTTTTCTTTGTGACAAATGGTGTTGATGTTTCTTTAAGGAAGTGATTTGAAGCTTCCTTTTAAAATAAAACTATACATTTATTTCATACACATATTAAGGAAATCATAGTATAGTTAGTTATGATGTGATGGTGCTTTCTTGAAGGTCTGACATTTTGGAGCCACCTGGCTACTTGGGAGAAGTTAGGACACTGCTTTTCCTCTCCTCCGATTGCACTCTGCCTCTTGCTTGCTGACTTTAACCATATTTCTTGGCTGAGGTTCACTGGTTTCCAAGAACCCATTCCCAAACGAGTGCTGATCTGTGACCAAGTAAATGCCGCGAAGCCAGGTTTTCATAAGACTAAATGAACTCGCTGCCATTCTGATAACCATCCTTTTTGATACTAAACTGTCCTTTTCCAAAATAGATGGTGATTAGATTTTAAAAATCCTCAACTTGGCAAAATGTAGTGTTGGCAACCCCACGTGTGCCCCCCTTTTCATTATGAGGAGATGGTGGTGTGGAGGAGGCAATTTCATCTGCCGTGGGATTGCAAAGTTGGGACCCATCGCTGCTCATAGAGGACCTTTATGGTCCCCTTCAGGGTGGGCAGTAGATTTAATAGTTGTGGGAAAATTTTGTTTGCTTCTATGTGAATAGTAGCAGGGGCAGAAAATCTCTCTTTGTGTGTGTGTATGTGTATTATATACGTGTGTGTGTGCGCGTGCGCACGCACATGTGTGATTATTCTGGTCCCTGATGCAAATGCTGATGTTTTCTATCACCCTTTCTGTTAAATGGATTTGAGTGTTTTCTACTTAACTTCAGTTACAGACTCCATGTGCCATATTTATAATGAAAAAGGACACGTAAATTTATAGATATGGTCAGTGGTGTACAGAGAGGTGGGAGGAGGGTGTGCCTGTAGCAGCTTCTTCCACTGGAGAAAAGAAAGGGATGGGAGGGGTCTGAGGTGGTGACTCCTAGATGACAGGATGAACTTTGGAGGGCAGCAACCCACCCCCACTCCCCTCTTGTAGTAGTGTCATTTCAGGCTCTGGACCTGGAGCCTCCCCAGCACAGGCTGTGCACCTGCTTGCTCATGTATGTTTGTCCCTTTAGTAGGATTTGACCTTCCTTAATTTCTCCAGATGGAATGAAACATTTCTTCCTCTGTGTTCCTCAACGGTTTTACTGCTCTCTTTCTTACAGCACTCCTTTCAGTTTAACTTACATGATAGTGATATAATGCTGAGTTGCATGCATGACTCACTTAATTCTCATCCCCTGGTCATAAGAAAGCAGTGGCCCATACAACGTCTTCAGCTAAGACACCTGTCTCAGTGATGCTGTGGTCTGGGGAGGAGGAGAGCAGGGGTTGGCTGGTCATTTGTGGAAGGTTCCAAAAGAGAAGTGCTGCTAACACAAGGAAGCCTCTCTCACCCAGACGTCACCCGGAAGATAAGTCAACCTGTTGCATCGCTGGTGTAACTGCTGCCTTCTCCTGCCCTTTGTGTCTGTGGTGAGTTTGCTCTGCTTACAGAACCCACACCTGGGGCTGAGACTCTTAGGTCCCTGTTAGAAATTGAAAAGATACTGTGGAAATTAAAATCCTACTGATTGTATCAGCTTTAGTAATTGCCTGGTTAAAAACATCTAAAGAACCAGACCCTTAAAGTAACTTAAACTGGTTATAATCCATCTTCAGTCTTTTAGCTTCCCATCTGAAGCTGTCTCCGGGGTGATATTGTCACTGTGGTCAATATGATCTGTCACTAACTGAGTGTGTTGGTGCACATGCATATTTGTCTGTGTGTGCATGTGTGCTCAGGCCTCTCCAAGTTAGTGGCTCCTGTTGATGTTCAAATCTGGGCCAAATAATCAAATAACAATTTCCCTTAACAAATACTCAGTGGGTGTTTATGAGGCACCTGTTAATTTGTCAGACATTGTGGGGGTGCTATATGAGTAAGACGTGTCTGTGGCTACTTATGCATGCAATTCACCGTTACATCAGCATCATGTAAGTTAAACTGAAAGGAGTACTGTAAGAAAGAGAGCAGTAAAGTCTCTGAGGACCACAGAGGAAGAAACATTTAATTCTGTTTGGAGAAATTAAGGAAGGCCTTTTCGAAGATGCATTTGACTAATTTCCATTGCAGAAGAGAATCTTCCCCTACCCCCCAACTTGAGATGTTATGCTTGCAAGTTAAAAACAATTTAAAATCAAAGATTTGAAATTCCAAACCCCTGTCTCTGACATTAACCAGTTTACATTAAATGACAGTTTGATGGCGGTCTTCTCAGTGCTTGCCAGCAGGTGGCGACAAGTGCTGTCTGTGCAGTTTAAGTTCCCTGTTTTCCAGTTACTGTTTTAAAATCACACCTGAAACAGAAGACTGAAGCAAGCAGGGATTGAGAGAGTGGAACTCACATGGTCCCACCATCTGTAGATAATCATTGTTGAAGTAGAGATAGTATAGTCTTTGTTGCAAATGGACCTACACCAGTTTGCACTTGCTTGTTTTGGTAGGTGTCAGTAGCCTCAAATAATTGCAGCTCATTGGAGAACTAAGGATAGAACAAAACAGTTCTCACACCAGGTCCTCCTAAAGGGACACACATATGATGGAGCAGGTGCGCAGCCTGTGTTGGGGAGGCTCCAGCTCCGGCCTTCTGTCCCCACTCAGATGAGCATCATGCATTAAAGACTCCCCTGTGGCTTGAGCAGCAGTAGTGTCACCATGGCATTCGACTAGTCTCATAGAGTGGCTTGGGCCACAAGCACAGGGTTGGGGAGACAGGCTGGTAGGCTCACTAATTCTCATCCCTGGTCCAAGAAATCAGAGTGGCCTATACAACATTTCAGGCTGAGACACCTTTTTATCAATAAAAACCATTAGTAGTATCTATTATGCTTATGAACAAACCCTCTGATATTGATCAGAGATAAAGGTAGCTGAAGCTATATTTATATAAACACCTCCAGAGTGTTCTTTGTTAGTTTTCCAAATGCTAAAGAACCGCCCCTTAGGTATAAATTTAAACACACACATCTGTATGTTATGCTGGTTATGATGTTTAATTTTTATTGTGTTTATTTTGAAGAGAATTAGGCATTTTAAAATTTATATATGTGGTATATAAATTGTTCGACAGCTTATATTGCAAATGTGTATGTTGCTTAACAAAAGTAGAATCACTTTGCTAAATATCTTTTATAGCCTACTCTTTTCATTATTAACTTCATGAATTAATTTCCAAATGAGTGTATCTCTGCAATTTTAGTGTTGCATAATATTCCATTTATTAACATAATTTGCTCTTAGCTCAATGTTAGTGGATATGTGTGGTTTGCATAACTTTTTGCTACTGTTGGTATCACTGTACAGTTTATCTTTGTATATGTGTCTTTGTGTACTTGGTTATTTTATTAGGATACATTCCTAGAAGTAGGATACACATTTATAAAGTGTTTTAAACAATATTTCAAATTACTCTTTGAAAGAATGTGGCAATCTTTACTCCCACCAGCATCTGCTTTCTTAAATACTCTCCCACACTGGAAAAAATTTTTAAAATGCTTTTGTCCTTCTGATAGGTTAAAAAAAGATAACTCATGTTAATCCTACTGGTGAAGTTAGACTTCTAATAAATGTGCCTGCCACCTGTTTGCAATACAATTTTATTATTGTTTTAAATATTGGTAGTAGAGGAAAATTAATCCTGTATACATTTATTCTCCCTATCAGTACTGTCTGCCTTAAAATTATTTATTTTTTGGACTGGGAAATGTACAGTCAATTTAAAGCAGTGTAAATCATTATATTTTCTAATTAAAACTGCAGTTCAGAAGCGGGCAGTGTTTGAACTTAGCCATTTCTGGCACCCTTCAAGGGCCCGTTGGGTGTCAGCCGCTCCTGCAGGAGGGGGTCAAGATTCTCTTCAGCTGCCACACAATTCAGAGACCATGGTGAGATGTTTGGCTCCTCAGCATTTAAACCTGCCAGAGTAATATTCATACAATATGCAAGGAGAGCTTAGAGTTCTTGAATTAATTTGATGAGTGTGGCCAGCCAGAGATAATTCAACCACCTGAGGGATGCTTTCTCAGCAGAACTATCTAGTTTTCTTGTATAGGACTGATTAGATGAACAAGAAAATTGTGATGTCTTCTGTTTGCATGCGGATGTGTTTTGAGGAAGTCATGAGGGATGGCATCTCCTCCTCCCTCCCCTTCAGTGGTCTGGTAGCATTCGGTGTATAGAAGCTGGACCCAAACCAGTTCTGAGAGGGACTTTTCTAAATTGTTTAGCTGCATGAAAAGAGGACTAACTTCTAAAAGTAGATGACTCTCTGCTGCTTGTCCACCTATTACCTGATGCTCAAAATTGCCTCTAAAAAGGTGGACCCTCTACAGAAAGAACTTTGATTTAGAGCCAGGGTTGAAGATGAAAATGCTTTGGAAGGTGAGAATCATCCTAAATTCACACGGAAGTACAGGTGTCTTATACTTGGTCCTTCTGAGAGGCAGATTGGATTCCAGAAAGGGGACAAAGTGAGCTGAGAGAAAAGAAGACACAGACAGGAGAAGCTAGAGCAGAGAACAGTCATCTGAACCAGACAGAACAGGGTCTGAACCAAACCTGAGACCCTGTTTCAGGGGCCTTTTCCATGGTGCCACTGGTATTTGTAATGTAATGATTTGTGATAACTTGACATTTTAATTATTTCTTCTAACTTGTTTTTCAATAAAATAGTCTCTGCGTTCCCTGGTGGTCTGTTGTGTGAAAAAAATTCTCTCTTCCTTTCTGGCTTTCTGGTCACACCATCAAGGTTACGGTAGACATTTAGTGGTGTTGGTTGTTCGTGGACCCGGATGGAATGCACCTCTGCTCTTCAGATGCCTCCTACTGAATGGAGCAGACACTTCCTGCTCTTAAGAATCTCTGGTCTGAGCTGGGGATATAGCTCAGTTGATAGAGTGCTTGCCTTGCATGCATAAGGCCCTGGGTTCAATCTCCAGCACCACACACGCACACAAAAATAGAATGGCTGGTCTGCTTTCTGTGTGTGTCCTCATTCTGTCTCTGAGCCCTGTCCTTGGTTCACACACTTCCCTGTGGGCTCGTGCTCTTCCCCACTCTCACTTTGCTCCTGCACTCCAGGGCACTAGCTCCACCCTTCTGTTTCTCTTTAAAGCCTTCTGTCTCCCGACTTGGGCCTCAGAAGTCCCAAGCAGTACACTGTACTGCTTCTGAACATGTACTTTATGGAAAACCCCTGTCCTTTCGTATCTAAAACTTGCTAAATAGTAAGCTTTTTTTTAAAAGATCATTTTTAAAAATATAAAAGGAACAGATTTTCCTTTTATAAATGAGAACACAAAATTCTTTCTCCCTACCCCATACCCTCCCAGTTTTTATTTTTTTGGTACTGGGGATTAAACCCCAGGGGCACTCAGCCACTGAGTCAGAGCCATATCCCCAGCCCTATTTTGTATTTCATTTAGAGACAGGGTCTCACTGAGTTGCTTAGGGCCTCGCTAAGTTGCTGAGGCTGACTTTGAACTCGCAATCCTCCTGCCTCAGCCTCCCAAGCCCCTGGGATTACAGGCATGCACCACCATGCCTGCCACTCCCAGTTTTAATGTGCCTTAAGTGTTAATGGTTTGTTGTTGATTTTTAAAAATTTTTTCATTCATATGTGAACATTTTTATGTATAAAAATATGTCCAATTATTTCTACAAAAATAAGATCACATTATGTAACTTACTGTTAGGGTTCAGGTGTGAGGTGTCCTGGTCCCCCAAAAGCTCAAGTGTGAGACAATTCAAGAACTTTAGAGGAGAAGTGATTAGGTTGTGAGAGCCTTGACCTAATCAGTGTGTTAATCCCCTAACAGGGATTAACCGGGTGGTAACTAAGCAGGTAGTGGTGGTTGGAGGAGGTGGGTCCCTGGGGGACATGTTTTATAGTGTGTATTTTGCCCTTGGTGAAGGGAGCGAGCTCTCTGCTTCCTGGTACCATGTTCCCAGCTGCTGTCCTCCACCACATCCTTCTGCCGTGAGGTCCTGCCTCACCTCCGACCCTGGGGAATGGAGCTGGCTATGGACTGACCTTTGAAACCATGAGTCCCCAAATAAACTTTCCCTCCTCTAAACTTGTTCTTGTCAGGTCTTTTGGTTGCAGCAGTGAAAAAGCTGACTAAATTGCATTTTCAAACTCAGTACATCCTATAAATTTTATTTCATTCTTTCTTATGGATTTATTGTTCTGGTGCATGCCTATGTCCTAATTTATTTAAACTCTGTTATTGGTGGACATTTATTTCCAGGGTTTCATTACTACATACTGTGATACAATAAACATCTTTTTACATGGTCCTTTGAGTATGTTTCCTGGCATTTCAGATGAAATACTCAAAGAGGAACATCTGGGAATGTATACTGTTTGAATACTGATTGAAATACTGCCAGGTTGCCTTCTGAGTGTACTAACTTACACTCCTGTTGGCAATCCATCCTTCTGTCTTCAAGTTTCAAAGTAAGGGTCAACTTCGCAGGGGAGCATGACTCGCCACCCTCGCTCCAGGCGGTGTGGGGCACCCTGCTTTCTTCTTAAGTGTCCCACCAGAATACTGCAATATTCCCAAATTTTGGCCCTCATGCCTTTTGAATATTTTTTAAACAATATGCCTGTACCACTGGATTTTGAGCTCTTTATTTTTCCTTTAAATATTTTTTTCTGATTTCAGAAATAACACATTTATATAAAATTTCACCATTATGGAAACAGTGAATGTGAAGGAAATGTCTATTTTAGATGGTGCTCATCTGTGCCACTCTGTGCACACCTCTCTGGTTAGCATGTACAGCCCACACTGCAATAAGTGACACACACGTCCTTCTCACCCAAGACGGAGTTCCTGGAGGGAAGGCAGTGTGCTTTCAATTTTTGTGCCTCAGCACCTAATAAGGTACCTGGTACGTGGTATCCTCCCTAGATGCTTGTCACTTGCATGGATGGGAGGCAACACTCAGAAAGCATGCCCACCCATAATAGCTACCAGTGGGACCTCCAGATCTTTTCTGCTTAGCTTTCTGATGGCTTTGTGGGCCTCTCCTATAGCACCAGGCCCTCCACAGAAACCAGTGCTGATGAGATTCTCCCTCTTCTAGATGGCTGGTTTTCAAAGCTGTTAGGAACTCTTTAGTTTCTCTAACAAAGCAAATGCAGGAGCCTGGGAGGCAGTTATTAGGTAGATTGGTTTGCCGATGTGATTTGTTGCCGGGTGTGTTTATTATCCACTGGCTCTGAGCTCCTGAAGTCAATATCCTCTGCATTTGCTGAGCCAGACAATCTGGTGAAGTCAGAAGTGAAGCCAGGCCCAGCTCAGATGCCTGATGTATCAGCAGCAACAGTAATAGCGCCCATCCATTGAGTGCCTGTCATGTGTTGAATGTTTTACATTTAATTTAACCCTCTTAAAACCCTGTGGGGAAGACACTGTTTTTCTCTAGGTTTCAGTTGATATTCAACCCCAAGGAGGTAAACTCCCTAAGGCCACACAGTTAGATGGTGGTACCTAGCCATGAGTCCAGGTCATTTTTTATAATCCATGTATACTCCTTTTTCATCCTCCCTTTCTCATCCCCAGCCCCACCAAATAGTCCTTCCACTGTGGAACAGAGGAAGTTGGTCATCAGATGGAAGAGCCTGGGGTCCTCTCTCTGTTCAGTGAGACACTGTTAGAATCCTCAAGAAGCCATATCATCTTTGTGACCTTTCTTCTTCCCTCCTAAAATCATATCCCCCTGATGGGAAAAGGGATCAGATATTCACTTTCTTCTGGGGAATGAACTGGAGACCCCATAACTGTGTCACTTATTCTCACAATTGCAGAAGGGCTTCCAGATTTCACTGTGTGCATGAAAGGTCCAGTGTGGCTTTGGATTGAGATGGGTGCAGGGCTCGATGTTTAGCTAATAGAACTCAACATCCTAGGCAAACCAGAACCAGAAACATAAGGGCAGGTTGGTTTGTGGACCCCATGAGGACATATACAATACAGATTGCCCCAAAGCCGTCCTTCTACCTGGAGGCTGAAGTGATCTTGCAGGTCCTCTTTTGATATTCATCTTATTTCATACGGTCAGCCATGAAATGGAGATATGTGCCCACAATCACCTGAAATTTTTGAGGAAATTCTTTGCTTTTTATGCCTTACGTTGCATGACACTTCGAGTGGAACTTGGGGTTAACCCTGAAATGAGGCACATCGATATGTCTTCAGTAAGACACGTGATAAGTAGATTGTATTCATGTCATTTCGGGCCAGCTTCTTGCTAGCGAATGACTTGCATACACTTACAGAAAAATTTCTGTTTTCAGAACCTTTTGGGTTTCAGAATTACAAATTAAGGATGGTAGACTTGCCATTTTCTCCCTTTTTGCACTGGCACAAGTTTTAACTTGTGGACCACCAAAAATATGTTTGAGAAAGGACCCTCAAGTACCTTATTAAAAGCAAAATAAACTTTGTTTCCACGAGGGGCCTGACTTTCTGACACTTGGGGCTGCTCGGGACTGTTCCTGTGTGTGACCCATGGTAGCTTAGTTCTAAGCTGATGGCCTGGGCGCAGAGTTCTCCCTGCTCGCCTTGACGCTCACCCCAGCCAGTTCCTTCAGCCACATTCCCTTTCTCTTCTCCTGAGTGGGTCTGGAGAGCAGCTCTTTTCCATCAGTGTCTGTGAGGGGACTGTCACAGCTCCCGCTGCTCAGCAGGCTTCTTTTCTGGACATGGCACACTCCCCAGGCCTTTGTTTCTTAGTTTGGGGAGGAGCATTCACCATGGAAACCACCTTGGCTCATCTGCTCCCGTTCCCAGGTGGTCTCTGAGGCTTTGCCTGCACAGTGCACACTGAGAAACGCAGTCTGGCTCACAGGTTGGCTTTTTGTGTTGTCACTGCTTATTTGACTCATGGCGTGATCCTTTAGGTTTCTCTGCACAGGGGTGTGTTTCCCATACCTGGTACGGTACAGGGTGTGGTCTCTCGCCCTGCTCAGTGTGAGACTCACTTTCTACACCCACAGTGATGCCTCATTGTTTCCAAAGCCTTTCTGAGATTAGGAGAGGCCACAGCAAGATGGTTTTACCCACTCTTGTTCTTGCTCCCCCTTCAGCTCCTTTGGGCCTCTTGTAACCATCGTGTCTCTGGTTTGTGGAGTACATCAAGTAGTGAGTGTCCCCAGAGACTATTTATGCTGTAAGTGCCCACCCATTGTTGCTGGGGCTGAAGTTTGACAGCACCCTCAGCTTCTCCTAGCCCCTGATTTATCAGAGGGCAGGATTTATGCCATGTGGTTCTGACTTGGGCCAAGAATCTTCAATCAGCCTGGTGACTTAAGTTGCCAAGGAAACAATGTCTAGTGAGACTTCAAGATTTACTACTTGTTCCCGGGCTGCAAGGTTTTCTCTAGAATTCTTGCTGACACAGTTTACTCTCATAACCTTCCAGCCTTGTGGGGGGTATAAATCTTCCAGCTTTTCTGCACAATTCACTTTGCTGCATGCAAGGCCCTAGAACCAAAGAAGAAGATGAGTTTCAGGGAGTTCATGAACTTCTGAATTGTATGTACTGTTTTGTGTGGATGTATGTATGGGCATTTATTTTTTTCTGGGAAAATTCTTGCACTGGATTCTTAGTATTATATTCTGAAGCAGTATAGTCTTGAGCAAACTATTTAACTCTTCTGAGCCTTTGGAAAGTGAGAATAATACAAGGTCTTATCCCATTAATTCACAAGGAGGAGGTAGTGAGAAAATGCATATAAACTGTCTGGTACAATATCCATAAACATTCCTTAGGTGTTAGCTATCATTATATGTCTGAGTCTGGAACCTTAAAAGGCTATGATGATGCGATTGCCTTTGTTATTTAGAACTAAATAGCAGACATATAATTTGTAATAATTATCAACATTTTATAGCATTTTATGCTGTATCAAGAGCCTTCAAAGAACTGTCACATATGGTCTTCATATCATGCTTATTGGTGGATGGGAGAGCCTGTATTACTCTTCCCTTTTCCAGGTGAGGAGACTGAGGCTCCAGGGAGACCAAGACCACTCATCTAATTGGACTCAGGAAAATTGGGTCCTGCTTTCAGTGTGATGGACAAATCGATCCTAAGACTAGCAATTGCAGTGCAGACAGTGATGAGAACCATGACTCCCAAAGTATAGGAGGGTAAGGTCATCTAGGATGGTCACAGTGGGCTTCTGGGCATAAGTGACCTAAGTCTGACCCCATAGTAGGACGAGGTCAGGCAAAGGAGGAGCTGGCAGAGAACATTGCTTGCAGAGGCAACAGCACGTGCTGGTGCCTGTAGGCAGGGAGAGCTCAGGGCCAGGTGCCTCTGAGAAGAGGATTGGAGGTAGCCCAGGCCTAGGACAAAAAGGGAGTTTCCTTTAGTTCCTAAAAGAGAAGATGAGTATGCCAAGAAAAAGGAAAGCAACAGAGCAAAGAAGGAACTTAAGTTAGAATTTGTTGACAAACCTGTGAACCATGCAACATTTAAAATCATTTTGGGGGAGACTACCAACAGGGGAATTTATTTGCTGTGTTAAGTGGAGTGTATTTAAAATTGCTGAAATGCCGAGTTCCAGTGAAAAAACTAATCCGCAAAGGACAAAGGCTTAGAACTTACACAGAAAATGAAAAATAACTCGTGCGTTAAAGTGATGAAGTTTAAAGCTTATTTTAATGAGTTATTTGGTACGTTTTGTTGAAGTAGTTTGTTGTTTACACTACATTGCCTGGGTGGTCAGGATTCCAGCTTTGTCGGGCTTCTCCAGCTTCTTTAGTTTCAGTTCATTAATTCATTAGTTCATTTCATGCTTGCCTGGTCCAGGCACTGTGCTTGAGCAAGTGTCAGTTGCGCCTGTGTGTCCACCATTGACTGGTCTTCTTTCAGAGAGCTCAGCCCGACTCCCAGAGACACCACCCCTCCAAGGCTAGCTGCAAACCCCTGCCTCTCACTTGTTCTGAAGCTCCTGTCATTAATGTTCCCCTTTGTTCATGTGATTTTAGACAAGGAGATGGCAGTACCAGTTAGTGAGCAAGGCTCTTTCCAGGATCTAGAAGAAATTAAGCTGGGAAATTAAGTAACCAGAGAGGTGACAGCTGAAATAACCAGGTGTCAGACAGAAATGTCCATTTGACCTGGCTTATTACTGTTTGGAGTCTGGTGCTTTTGGACAATTGCCTGGCTTCTAAGCTTTCCACAGGGATCAAAGGCTTTGCTTGCTCTCAGTGTGTTTTTAAGCAGTTGGTTTGAGTTCTTCCTGTTCACGTGGGTCACTGAGAAAAAAGCAGCGTGCTGCCTTGGACTGGGTATCAGCAAGTAGCTTACATCTGTTGGTACTCTGTATATATGTTGTAGGCATTTCTGGGGTTCTATCCTTTCTAAATGCACTTTCAGGGCACAGGAATAGTTAAAAATTGTTTATATCAGTGTCTGGTATTTGCTTTAAAATATTCCAGCACATTTATAGAAAGTATGCGAGGATATGAAATAGAAAGGATGATACCCACATGGGATTCATTATACTATTCCCTTTACCTTGTTTGTTTGAAAATTTTCTTAAGAAAAAAATTTAAATAGCACACAGAAGAAACAGAATAACAGAAAAACCAGAATAAGTGTGAAGAGCCCTACATGATAGTAACACCTCTCATTCCTTTGAGAAGAGCCAGCCACATATGCCATGGCGCTGCCTGGACCCTAGAGGTGCCCAGAGGGGGCAGCTGCCATGGACCTTGGACTCTCCACAGCTCTGTTATTCCTCCAAGCTGTGTTGTTTCAAGAGCTATGAACTCACCACACTCCAGAGTAACAGTTCACCCACTGCATTCCAGGGTCGTCTCTTGACTGTTTGGTTAGAGGTTTGGAAATCATCAGTTTGTTCACTGGCCCTTTCAGCAAATATTGACCGAGTGCCACTCTAGATGCTGAGGGTCCAGCAGTGAGGTTCCACTCAGGTGCAGGAAACATTCTCCAGGAGGACTCTCGCCTGTATCAGTAAGCAAGACCATTTCAGGTGGTGGTAAGTGTCAAGAAGAAAGTCACACAGGGCAGTAAGACAGTAAGGTTGGGTGACTGGAGAAGATCCCCCTGAGAAGTGGCTGTTAGAGCTGAGCCTTGAAGGACAAGGCAGAACCAGCTGCTGACCTTGAGGGAAGCAGCTTTCCCAAATAGAGGGCACTACAGAGACAAAGCAGCTGTGGCAAGTGAAGCCAGAGGCCAGTGCCAGGAGGGTGAGCCTGCAAGCTGTTTCTGGTGGCTTTCTTCCTTTCTTCCCTCTTTATTCTTCTAAATTGTGATTCTGCTCATAGGCCAGCTGGTCTCTCCAGGTTCCATTTCCCACTCATTTGTCTTTCTTTGGTCTGCTCTATGCTCACCCAGATGTCCTATGGTGGCTTTTGGTTGGGAGCCCTCTCCTACTAAAGGGAGACCAGGCTCACAGTGGCGATGGTGGGGTTTGTCTGGATTAGAGTGGCGTGCACACAGGGTTTTCATTGCTGTGGAACTGAATCAAGTCTGAAGTCAGCTGTCAGTCCTTTAAAACCCACATCTTACTGGACACAGTGGCACACACCTGTCATCCCACCGATCAGAAGGCCAAGGCAGGAGGATCACAAGTTCAAAGCCAGCTGCAGCAACTTATCTAGGCCCTAAGCAACTTAGCAAGACCCTGTCTCAAAATGAAAAATGAAGAGGACTGGGGATTTGGCTCAGTGGTTGAGCACCCCTGGGTTCAATCCCTGATACAAAACAAAGAATTGAATAAATAAACTAATTAAATAAACCCCACATCCAAACCTTTGCTTATTTTTCATGAGTTAAACCATAGGTATTTTGTTGTAAAAGGAACCCTAGAAATGATGGAGTAGTGGGGTACTGTTTTTGATGTATCTGATCTTTTAAACTTTAAAAAATGACATTTCCTATACGAGGAGAGAATTAGGATATACAAATTGGTATTGGTCTTAAAAATATGCATACCCTTTAACCAAGAAATTCCACCTCTAGTAGTTTATTCTAAGAAAATAGTTGTAGATATGTGCAAAGGTTTTTGTCTACAAAAATCTTCATGCAGTGGTTAGAAGAGTTTAATTGGAAATGATCTTATGTTGAGCAATAGAAAATTGATTAAATGGATTGTGGTACATCTATTTGATAGAATACTATGTAAGCGTTCAAAATGATGTAGAGAGGTATTTTGTTAATTTTATGTCACGAGTACATTTGATTGCAATTAATTAAAAATTATCTCCTGTGGCTGAAATAAGTAGGGGTTAATTTTTCTCACATAACAAGAAGACCAGCATAGGCAGCTTCTGGCCTTGGTTCAGTTGATTCAGTGACGTCAAGACTGATAATTCTGCCATCTTAATGTTGGACACCTCATTTTCACAAGAGAGCTGCTGTAGCCTCAGCCATCAAGTCCTCCCAAGAGCAGAGAACAGACAGTGGTGCCAGCAGCTGCTTCTCCACTGTCTATCCAGAAAGCAGAAATTTTCTCAGGAGCTCATATTGACTTTTTTTTTTTTTTTTAAGCATGCTATTGGTCAAAATAACATCACATTTCAACTTCTGGTTACAAGAGATGCTAACAAAGTATTTAGCTTTTCAAATGACACAGAACATGAAGGTTGGAAATTACTGTTGGATCAGTCACACCAAAAGATCTGCCATTCAATGTTAACTGGAAAATGTAGTTTGCAGAATGATATTTATGACATGAGCTAATTAAAACATAAAATATATGATCGTATGAATTTTTTAAAGCTGGAAGAAGTATTTCAGACTTTTATTTCTGAATGATTCATCATTTTTTTTTTTTTACATCTTCAATACTTTATATGGTATAGAGTTAAAATGACCCTCACTTCCTGTCAGTTACTTTAAAAGCCCTGAAACTTCAGGTGATCGGATTATGAATGAGAATATGGGATTATTCCTCCTTTACTGGTTTAAGAAAAACATTTTCCATAAGAGTATATCACTTTTATAAAAACATGTCAAAGATGGTTCATGAAATTTTACGTCAAGGCATTCAAAAAGATACTTGAAATTTTCATTTTGCGCCCCTCCTCGTTATATCGTAATTAAGTGAATCTCAGAAAAGTGATGAGCAGCTCATTCCAAGTCCCACGTCCAGTTAGAGGTGGAACTTGGCCAGCTTCTGGTGTCCCAGCTCCCAGTAAAGGAATATTTACTGTACTTTTTTCTTTTTAAAAAAATACCCTTGCGTTTATTACTGTCAAAAAAAAGTTAGTGAAAATAAATAAATGAAAGTTTGTTTGTTTTTTTACAAAAGAAAGCTATTCTTAAATAAAGAAGAAATAAAGTTCTTTACAACATTTTTTTTTTTTTAAATACCATTGCTTGGCTTTACAACTCTCATCAAGTTGAACTTGTATTTCTCAGTTCTCCTAACCAACTGCAATCTGACATCCTCTGTGTTGTGTTTGGTGTTCCCCGACAGAGGGCAAATATCTTCCCTGACTCAAGTTACTGACAGCTAAGGTTGTAGCATTCTTTGTAGGGTCAGTCTGTCAATTATCAGCCCATTATTGCTCAAATACTTATTATCAGCACTGCATTAGGTATTAGGAATATAAATAATAATGAACAAAACCCAGTCCTTGACTTGAAGAAGTTCACGTAGACCCTGGAGGCTGCGCGGGACGCTGGCAGTTACAACACAGATCCTTGCCGTGAAGTGGTAGGCCCGGACGGAGCACGGGAGGGACCCTGACGTGGCCCTGTGGTGTGTGGGGTACTTCTAGAGGGGTCTCTCAGAGGAAGTCATTCCAGGCACAGAACTGAAAAGGAAACAGGTGCTAACTGGGAAGAGGGAACAGAAAGATGAGGGAGGGAAGCTTTCCAGGCAAAGGAAGAAAGTTCAGCTTCCCAAAGCATGTCGGTGGCTGTGAGCTACAGGATTTTTTTTCTGGAAAAAAGACATTATGGTTAAATGATACTGGAAAAGCATAATAGGTTTTTGACCTATCCCAAACTTTTGTCAATCCCTGCCCCCCACCATATTACTGGACCTTTTTTCTCCAGAGCTTTGGGCCTAAAAATGTTAATCTCAGTGTCAAGAGTTGTACGACAGGCAAATTTCATATTTTTTCTAGTTTTTAATTTAAAAATATCAGTCTTCCTTTTCCTTATTATTATTTCTTGTCACATTTTGAAGCATATTTTAAGATGGAGAGGAGGAAGGTAACTCTGAGGACATCTAGAAACCAACTCAGCGTTATCTTGGTTCATTAATAGAAGAAATGAAGTGAAAAAAAATGAGGGATGAGAAAGTCGGGTTGGTTTTAAAAATTTTGTTCAATAGAGATTTGGTAAAAATTTTTGTAATTCTGGGGATATTTTTTAGCCCTTCTGTAAGGTTGCAGAGTGTAATTGGTCAGTGGAGAGTGGTTGAAGCCCAGCATGAGGACAGTGTACACTAGGAGGATCCAGAAAAATTAAGGAATGGCTGCATCTCTTTAAGTCATGCCCATTGCTCTCTGGGGATTTGAGTTGTGTCATTAGCAGCACCTTAAATAAGAGAAGCAGGATGCCAGGAAATGCCCGGCTCCTGGCATGGGCCTGCCAGCCTTCTAGTCTTCATTGTCCCCTGCTGGTGGCACTCCACTGGCCCCACTGGCACATGCAGCGTAGTCTTTCATCCTTCACAGCGTCTTCACTTCCTTTCACCTGCAGCAATTCATAGTTTATGCTGGCTTTCCTCCCTTTACTTCCTACAGGTGGGAAAAACAGGGCATATGGAATCAGGCCAGGTTTGACTCCTGGCTTATCACTTAGGAAATTGTACTTCTCTCAGCCTCAGTTTGGTCATCTGTAAAATAAAGATTATTAATATCCCTGTTCTGCTGGCACAATGGCATACACCCTTTAATCCCAGTGGCTCAGGAGGCTCAGGGAGGAGGATGGAAAGTTCAAAGCCAACCTCAGCAACTTAGCAAGGCCCTGTCTCAAAATTTAAAAATAAATAAATAAATACATAAAGAAGGGTTGGGGATGTGGCTCAGTGGCAAATTGCCCCTTGATTAAATCCCCACTACACCTTCCATATTCATGTTCTGAGATGATGGCATTTAGCTTTGGGGACATGTGAAGCCATGTACAAACATGGGCATCCATAGCTAATGTAAGCCTTCATTAGCCCCCTTTTGCCCATGGAATAAAGTTGAAGATCAAAACCCAGGGTTCTGTCCCTTCAGGATTGGCCTCTTGCCCCGTCTTCCTTTCCACTTCCAGCACTTTCTACTCAGTGCTCCAGGCTTCAGTCACGTTGCCCCAGCCTCCAAACACCAGATCTCTTCTGGCCTCTCTGCTTCTGCTTTATGCTGCTCAGCTAAGGCTCTGTTCTTTAAGACTCAGCTTGGCAAAGGAAACTAGAATAAAACATACATGTGAATATTCTATTTTTATGAAGTCCAAGAACATTCAAAACCAATCAGTCTTTTTTTAAAAATTGAAAAATAAAATAAATAAAAAATATAAAAAATAAAAAACCAGTTAATACTAAAAAGACCCTAATCAATCAAAATAAAAATCAGAAACTGGGAAGGAAGTGGGGTTGACAGGAAAGGGGCACAAAGGACCTGTCAGGAAATGTCCTAATGTTGTTTTTGATGGTGGCTGCACTAATGTATGCAGTTGTTAGAACTTATCAGATGGAATCCATAACACCTGTGCATTTTTTAAAAATCATTTTATTGTTGTTGTTTATTTTTTATGTGATGATGGGAATTGAACCCAGGGCCTCATGCATGCTGGGCAAGCTCTTTACCACTGAGCTATCTCCCCGGCCCACACCTGTGCATTTTGTTGTATGTGAGTGGTAAGTAAGCCAGGGGCCTCATTGATAGGAAACTTTTCCTGGTTTGCCAAGGCTGAATTTTTAGCTTCTCTTTAAGGTCTCTAATCTCCTGCTCCAAATCCCTGCTTACACTTGGTACCTTGTGTCATAAACGTCTCCTCCTTAAGTGTTTTGTGCTCCCATTAGTCTGTGAGCTCCTGTTAAGGCCCAGATGCCTGCTATGTATGCAACTGTAGGGACACTACTTTACCTTAACCTGTCTCTGCTGTAGTTTCCTCTTGTATTAATAGGAAAGTATTAGTGTCTCCTCCATAGGGTTGTTGGAATGATGAAATGAGAATATGTATGTAAAGAACTCAGTACATGGTAAGTATTCAGTAACTGTTAGTCCTGTAATAGGGCAGAATTTTTTTCACACAATACTTATATTTGCACAATAAAGTATAGCTTTTATATCCACAGCTCACCCAGTCTTCACTACAGCCCCTACTTTTCCCTAAGCAGACAGTAGAGGAAAACCAAATTTTATTCTAATAAAGCCTATTCTAATATGTTAGCTTTGTCCCATCCAGCAATTTACATATGCTCTTTATGTAACAGCCCCCAAATAAATTACTTTAGTAGGTACTGGTAAGAACAAAGTGCATGCCACTCACTCTCTTCAGACTCACTGAGAGCTTTCTGCATGCTTTACATTGATTTAGAAGATAATGCACGGTTCAAACCATTTCTTTTTTTAAATTTTTTTTTATTTTTACAGACTGCATTTTGATTCATTGTACACAAATGGGGTACAACTTTTCATTTCTGTGGTTGTGCATGATGCAGATTCATACCATTCATGTAATCATACATGTACATAGGGGATATAGGGTCTGTTTCATTCCACCATCTTGCATACTCCCACCCACTCCTTCCTCTCATTTCCCTCTACATAATCTAAAGTTCCTCCATTCTTCTTTCACCCCCCATCCTCCCAACCTGATTATATATCATCATCCACTTAACAGGGAAAACATGCCACTCTGGCTGGAAAGCAGTGCGGAGATTCCTCAGAAAACTTGGAATGGACCCACCTTTTCCCAGTTATCTCACTCCTAGGTTTATACCCAAAGGACTTAAAATTAGCATACTACAGTAACACAGCCACATTAATGTTTATAGCAGCTCTGTTCACAATAGCTAGACTGTGGAACCAACCTAGATGCCCTTCAACAGATGAATGGATAGAGAAACTATGGCATATATACACAATGGAATATTATTCATCCACAAAGAATAATAATATTATGGCATTAGCAGATAAATGGATGGAATTGGAGAATATCATGTTAAGTGAAATAAGCCAATCCCAAAAAACCAAAGTTCAAATAATTTCTGATTCCAGAAGACAAACCTAAAGAAATGCTGCACTCTCTTGAAAGTTTGCAAATAGGTTTCAGTGTCACCCACTACCTTGCAGGAAAAAACAGAAAAGTGGTCAACTTTTTGATCTGAGTATGGAAAGCCAGTGTTTCTCCTGATGTTCACTTATGAAGAGAGCTCACCCAAGAGTTGGTCGTCAGACAGGAGGAGCATTAGTCGTTTAGTGCCTTCCACTGTGACTTAACTATGCTACCTGTTCTAGCGGACTCCAGATGACTGTGTAGATTAATTCTTCATGTTGTCAATGGCTTTGACCTCTCCTAATCATCTCTGGGGTAGCCAAACATGCCAGCATGACCATGAACAAAGAGTAATTAAAAGCCAAAGTTTTAATCCAGCCATCTCTGCACCCAACCATAGAAAGACACACCTGGCTGAGCTTCTTTAAAGTTAAATCCTTCTCCATGGGTTATTTCCTGTTCTGATTGCCGATCCATAGTGCTCAAACCATGTCTTTGGACCCAGAAAAGCCACCTATTTTATGAGTTGCAGGTTGTGGTAGTGACCTTGCAACAATCCAGGTTCTGATCCAGCCTCCATGGAGTGTGTGAGGGTCAGCTAAGCCTGGTGTCTCATGGCCCTTGTCATTCCTTACAGGCCCAGGCTTGGACTAATCATTTTTCCTGAGCTTCAGCTTCTTGGGCCTCGAAAGCCAGATCAATAGTTCCTACCCTGCTTAGCTCGCAGGGAGGAAGTGATAACCCTTGATAAATATTTACAGTTTAAGGCACATTAAAATTTAAGGTGTTTTTAAAAGAGCAAATACTGTATAATCCCACTATCTGAGATACGTAAAGTAACAACGTTCGTGAATATGGAAGTGGAATGGGGTTGCCAGGGACTAGGGGAAGTGAGATGGAGAATTATTGTTTAATGGTATTGTTCAAAGAGTTTCAGTTTGGGATAATGAGTTCTGGAGGTAGATGGTATTGATGATTGTACATCAGTGTGAATGTCTTAAATATAACGAAGTATATACTTAAAAATGATTAAAATGATAAACTTCATATTGTGTATATTTTACTGTAACTTTGTAAAAATGTAAGCCGTTTTAATGTTTTCCTACCTGTGAGTCATCACAAGCTTTCTCTGCCCCAACCCTTTCACTGCTACTGGTCCTTAAAATGAGACCCAGCCTCCATTCTCAGACTCTGGTGGGTTGAATAGGGGTTACTTGAGTTTAGCAAGACTGTATTGAGCGCCAGCTTGTCCAGGGATAAGACGCACAGAGAGAGACAGATGCAAGAGACTGGGGAGAAATGCAGACCAGTCAGTGAGACTGAGCATTTCAACACAGTGTAAAAGGGCTGTGATGGGGTGGCCAGGGTGCTGTGGGAGGTGGAAGGCTTCCTAAGGTCCCAAAAGACACACAAGAGTTCACCAGAGCAGGAGATGGGCAGCAGTGCGACCACCACCTACACTTCCCCTTAATAATTTCATGCTTCTCTGAGTTTTCTGGTGCTTTCCTTCACCTAGAATGCATTCTTTTCCTTTCTTTCCCCATAAAATCCTCCTCATCCTTAAAGTGCCAGCTCACATGTCACCTCCCTTCTAGGAACATTGCTTCTACTCAGCCAGAATTAATCTCCCTTTCTCCTGAGCTCCCAGAGCCACCTTTTATTTCTCCATTTGGACATGTTTTATCCTGGCAAGTAGTACAGCCCTTGATAGTGCTGCCTGTCTTGTTGGATATGTTTGGGATTTTCATAGTTCCAAGTAAGTCATACAGACTGGAACCAGCTGTAGTCTAAAAGTGCCATTCATCAGAATGCAGGGTGTCTTCCCCAGACCAAAGTTGTTCCTCCTGACTGTCTGCTCCACTTCTCTTTTTCCTAATCCATGTGGCAGTAGGTGTTAGTCAGCTCCCCATCATGATGACAAAATACCTGAGAAGATCAACTTATGAGGAAGAGTTTATTTGGGCTCATGGTTTCAGAGGTTTTAGTCCATGGTTGACTGGCTCTCTTGCATTTGGGTCTGTGGTGAGATGGCACGTGGTGAAGCAACGGTGTTCCCCCCCATGGTGCCTGGAAGCAAAGGGACAAAGAGGAAGGGCCGGAGTCCCTATGTCTCCTTCAGGGGCATGCCCCCAGTGACATAGCATCTATCCACTGGGCCCCACCTCCTAAAGGTTGTGCCACTTCCCTGTAGCACCATGGGCTGGTGACCAAGCCTTTAGCACTTAGCCTATGGGGTCCAAAACATAACACAGAGGCAGATGACACCCCACAACTCCCAGGTTCTGTCCTTCTTGGGTCAGCGACCCCTGCTTGGCCAGCTAACTGTGGCCAGGGTAGGAGAGTCTCATGCACACGTGTGCACTGGGGAAGAGGAGCCCTTGGGGTTATACGAGTGAAACTCTGGCATTGAGCACAGCAGACCACTGGGTCCTTAGAGCTCTCCTTCCTGAGCTTCCCACCCAGCCCTACCACACCTCCTCTGAGATTTTCTTCTGCCCCTCTGGCCATTTCTTTCTTTCTCTGTGGTTGTTGACAGTAGTATTCCTTGAATTTCACTAGGCACCTTCCATTTTGCTCATTTTCATGAAATGATCTCAGTAAGTGCCATGAGTTTAATCGCTGTCTGTTTGCATTTAAATTATAGTTAAAACCGCTCAGATCAGAACGCCTGACCCACATATTCTTCTTTCTAGTGGTAATCTCCACAAGATGTCCCACAGTGAACAAAACTGCATGCACCATGTGTCCCTCACCCCTCCTTAACACCGCCCTCTTTCTGACCCTCTGTGTGTGGCATCACCAACCACCCTGTGTCAAATCTGGGAGTCATTTTAACTTCTTCTCCTTCTTTACCTCCTAAACCTAATCCATCACCAAACCCTTTCTCTGTTACCTCTTGAATCCCTCTCAAGTCTTCCCATTGCCATGGCCTTCATCAGGCATGCATCATTTTACTAATTTATACTGGTTTCCTTGTGTCACCTTACAGAGTGCTTCCCTAGAGTACAGCCCGGGGATGTTTTCAGTAAAACATCTGGTTATGTCAGTCCCTTGTTTAAAATCCTTCAGTGGCTCCTCTTTGCTACTGGAATAAACATACCCTTCGGTGTGTGATATGCAAAATGATGGTCTTATTTGCAAAATGAAACCTTAACACAAGACTGAAAAAGCATAGAGCACTTCTGAAGTAACAGAAAGGGAAAGGAGGGCTGGAGGTGTAGCTCAGCAGTAGAGCCTGTGCTTATTAGTATGTGCAAAGTCCTGGGTTCAACCCCCTGTGCCTGCCCCCCACAGAAAGGTGGTGGGGGTGAAGAAATTGTTAAATTCAAGGGAAGTGTATATATTTTTTATGGTGTCTCTTCAAAAAGCTGCAGTTGAGCTGGCTAGGGTTGTGAATCAGTGGTAGAGTGCTTACCTAGCAATGCGCGCCACTGGGTTTGATCCTTAGCACCACATATAAATAAGTAGATAGATAAATGTGCATCAACTAAAAAAAACCAAAAAACAAAAAACTACAGTTGAGCCCAAGAAAAGTAATGCCCCTGTATTAAGTATACAAGGCACCTATAAATCCACTTCTACAAAACCCAAAAAAGACCCGAAGGTGCTAATCATGTAACCTAACGTGCCCCAAAAGTCAGTCACACATCAGAGCTGTGTTCTGCATGGAGATCTCTTCCACTTCTGGTGGGGCTGGAAGTAGCTTGACTGACAACACATTCCTTGGACTGAGTAACTGTACGGAAAGCTCACCTGGGTGCCACGTTAGAACAAATTTAGGCTGCTGTTTGTGAGAAAGTATACGGGGAACATAGATTGAATACACAACCAGCAGCCTCTGCCACAGTTCTGATTTAATGGTCATGACAGTTGGTATTGCGTGCTGTTCCATGACAGACTGGTTGTTTTTTGGCATTCACACTGAGTCACTAATTGCAGAGAATTCTGTCTCTGTAACTACAGTTGCCCAGGGTTCAAACTTTGAAGTACAACCTGAGTGTTTGGTTGCAAATAACAAAAATCAAAGAACCGTGGTTTAAAGAAGTCAGGGTATATTTGCTCACAAATCTAGAAGGAGGCTGGTTCAGCTTCTAATCAGAGCTGCTCGACAGGCTGGCTGTCGTTGTCATGGTGACAACATGGTCCCATCCTCAGGTCCACATGAAGGGGAGAAGAAGGGTGTGGGAAGAGCTCCTCTTACCACCTCTGTCTTCTTTTATTAGGAGACTAGAAGCAGACTTTACTTAGGCTTTTTCACCAGAACCATGGTACACAGCCATCTGTTACTTCAAGGAAGATGGGAAAGAATGTGGCAGGTCATATTAATGTCCTGAGTGAAATTGGGGTGACATTAATAAGGAAGGAAGGCGTGTATGTTAGTGTACCCATGGCTAACAGGGCCTGTCATAGTTAAATCAGATGTGTCTCAATTGAGAGCTCATCCTATTTACTGAAATCCCTGTAGCATTACTCTTTTCTCTCTTGAAATTCAAATATATTCTACTAATATTTTTGCAAAGTGTTTCTACAGGATGCAGTTTTAATTGGATAATTTTGGCTTTAAAGAGGGAAAAAATATTGGTTGGGCTGTTTTCTGATAACCATACTCTCATATTGTGTTAGTTTTCCTACTATCAGGCAATTTAATCAAACATTCATAATATGCATGCAAACCTTGTTACTATTCTGTTAACAATAATAGTCTGGATGTCCCATGCTCAACATGCAAATATTAGAAGGCCTCAGAGTGCATATGGAGACTTTGTTCATATCTTTAGTGCTTATATCAGTAGTTCTCTACAATTGTTCAGTTTTAAGATATGAATTTGTTGGAATTAAACTTGAACAGCTCATAAATAGTATAATTAATTTTTGTTCCACTTCGGTTCCAGTTACTAATTGATTTCAACCTACTGCTCTGTTTTCCCTCTGTCGCCCTGATATTCCCTGGATCATAACACACACACTGTTGTTATTTTACTTTCCACTGTGAACCATGCCTGTCCTGTTTACCATTTGCTTAGCAGAGTGCCTGGCCCATAGTAGGTACACAGTGATGTTGGCTGAATCATTTAATTACCAAATGACTCCCAATAATAATCTGTAAATATCAGCAGCAGAGGCAGTCCCAACTGGCCCACTAGTTCCCATGTGCTAGCTAATGTTTTATTTGAAGAGAAAATTAGAAAGCATAGGCCATCCACTAGAATATGTCAGACTGTATTTGGGTGTTTAGACTCTATGTGATTGTTCACTATTTTCCTCTGAGATGTGTTCATGGTTTATAGTCCAGGCATCTTGAAAGAGAATGTGGTTCCGGCTCCCAAGTCCCAGGGGATTGTTGTCATTGCCCCGACTTGGGTCAGGACCCTGCCTAGCACCAGCCATCCGAGACCAGGCGGGTGGGCCTCTTTGTAATGCTTTCTTTGTAAATTTTAGGTGTAAATGTTAGGGAAGAGGCAATGCCTTAGTCGGAGCATTGAGACAGACAATCCTACAGAAATTGATGAGGCCGTCTCAGCAGTTTCACTAGTCAAATGCGTCAAACCCACCTGTCTACGTAGTACATATACAGCCATACTCCTTTGTTCAGGAACCTCTGAGCACCAGCTGTGGGTCTTATGTCCAGTTTTGAGCTCTGCTACTTATTCTCTATGCCTCAGTCCTTATCTGAAACATTAGTAATGATTATACTTTGTAGGATTGTTTTTTCCATATTTTTATTAGTGCATTATAATCTTACATCATAGTGACATTCATTGTTATATATTTGTACATGCACATGGATAACAATATTATTTGGTCAATATCATTCCCCAGTATTCCCCTTTCCCTCTCCTCCTCCCTCCCCTGGTCCTCTTCCTCTATTCTACTGGTCTCCCTTGGATTTTCTTGAGATACCTCCTATTGTTCTTTTCCTTTTTACTCTTTAATTTCCACGTATGGGAGAAAACATGCTGTAGTATTGTTTTGAGGAATGAGATTGCATATATACCTATTATATATAAAGTATAGTAATGTTGTAGTATATTTGGGACATTACTATATTCTATATAATATATAAACTTGGAGTAGTGCCTGAAACATCAGTATTAATGAAATACCATATGTTAGAAATTCACATTCCCTCGCCGGGCGAGGTGGCATTTGCCTGTAATCCCAGCACTTGGGAGGTTGAGGCAGGAGGATCGCGAGTTCAAAGGCAGCCTCAGCAACTTAGCGAGGCCCTAAGCAACTCAGTGAGATCTTGTCTCTAAATAAAATACAAAATAGGGCTGGGGATGTGGCTCAGTGGTGGAGTGCCCCTGGGTTCAATCCCCAGTACAAAAAAAAAAAAAAAAAAATCACATTTCCTTTTCCATAGTTCTAAAATCTGAAAGCTCTTTGAAACCAGATTCTTCTTAACTTTGGTAGAAATTCTGACCTAGTCTGAACTAAATGACTTGCAGAGCCTGACCTGAAGAGATGTGAGGGGGATTTTGATGCTTTATTTAGCTGCTCAGAGTGAATATTCACAGATTTTTCTGAAGAAATATCAGTGACCCCAGCCCCACTGGCAATATTACATAATATTGTCATGTTCAAATGAAAATTTCTGAATTCTAAAACAGTCTGAGCCCCAAGTTTCAGATAAGGGGTTGTGGCCCTGTGTTTCTCATTTGCGCATCCTCC
Organism: Glaucomys volans; assembly: GCA_020662805.1. Classification (NCBI taxonomy): domain Eukaryota; kingdom Metazoa; phylum Chordata; class Mammalia; order Rodentia; family Sciuridae; genus Glaucomys; species Glaucomys volans. Next base: position 179,491 of record JAJEJO010000809.1, read on the forward strand.
TCATCCATACCTGGTTGAATGAATGTCAGCCTTCGCTTTGGAGACACTTGGAGAGCACTGAGTGGGCCAGGGTCAGTTCAGTGCGACAGGAGCCAGGTGAGAGGCCACCGGTGTCCAGAGGAGCACTCAGGATAGCTCTTCATTCACAGCAGTGTGGGAGCATCTCAGAGTGGGTGCCTGAGCTTGCAGAATCCAGTACCTCCTATGTCACTCACAGCACAAGGGACTGAAGATTAGCAGTGAGACAACCAAGCCTGTGGTGTAGTCACTGAGTAGGGATGTTATACATCTGTAGCCAGCAGCAGCGGCCCCTAAGTAAGTGACTGTAGATGTGATGAGGCTCTACTCGATTCTGTGAGAGCCTGTGAGAAGATGCCGTGTGGTCCCCGGGTCAGAGGAGACCTCCCTACCCACGCCACACCCAGAGACCTGAAGCAGGGATGAGTAGGAGGGAGCCAACCCAGGGAACAGGTAGAGGAAAGCACATGTCAAGGGCAGGAGGGTAGAGGAAGCTTGCCGCTTTCCAGGAATGAGAGAAGTCAGTGTGGCCAGAGAAGAGAGCCAGCAGAGGAGGGTGAGAGAAGCAGGTCACAAACCTGAGTCAGAGGGATCCCATCGTCTGATCTCTCCATATGGACAGCCCTGGTTTTATGGCTTTTGTCCTGGCCTTACGTGAAGCATTGTTTTTTATTCTCAAAAGTGTCACTGTTTGGACCATTGAAGTATTTGGTCCTGAGGAAGCTGGGAACATTTTTAAACAATGCTCATTTTAAAATGCTGTTCGGGGTGATTTGGGCCACTTGGCTCTGGATAAAAAGGTCTCTTGTCTTACTCTGCTGATCATCCTGTGGGTCTCAAGGGTTACTGGAAAAGAAATCAGACCTAGGAAAACAAACTGGAGTGTCAGTCAGCTGAGTGGCCTTTGCTGCCTAGGACAGCGGAATTATTTGTTAGTCTGTGTATGCACATGTGCACAGAAAGAGCCAATGTCTGAAGATCCTCTGTAATGACAATGTTCTCTTTCCTTAGCTGAACTCTCAGGAATTCCTGTGTTGTCTAGAACTACCCTCAGAAACAATTATAGGTCTATCTCAGAAAATTCAGGAAGGGTGGTGGCCTGTTCTTTCCTTTCTCCCCGTGTGTGTGTGTGTGTGTGTGTGTGTGTGTGTGTGTGTGTGTTTACCCACATGAAAGTCCATGCTTGCCTGCCTTTCATGATTTGATTTTCTTTTCCCAATTTGATTTTCTTTGCTGGTCAGAGCTGGAAGTCGACAGATACTTTTTTATCAGTCTCATATTTTCAGCCAAGAAAAGACGGGGAACTTAAGGAAAATCCCAGATTCATGTTTTACATTTTGTGTAGGATGCTTTCAGCGCCTCAGAGACACAGATTCCCTCCTTTGGGAATTCCTTTACTCGGTTCTTTTTTTCTGTCACATTTTGAGCCCTCCTGTCTGCTGCTGGGTAGGTGGAAAGATAAAAGCTACATGACAGCTGGTAATCCCCTTTAGGCCTCACAGTGGGATGTAGTTTAAAGCGGCTTAACGATAAGCAGCAGATTAGTTCTTCAAGATAAGAAGGAATTGGAACTTTTCAAAGCTGCTGAAAAGGCCTCAGTTTGGGCAAATGTCTTCAACAGGATGATGCCCCTGTAGGTGTGCAGTTGTAGATGGGAGGTTAAGTGAGCTCCCTGGGATGGGCTGCCTGCAGACCCACAGGCTGCCTCTTAGACCTGAGTGAATTCCCTGCTGTCTGGTAAACCAGGGAGTGGCAGACCCAGAGGAAATGCAAGATTCATCTCTCAGGGCACATACACCCACCACACCATACACATGCATGCATTCACACACATGCACACGACATTAAATACCCATTATCAATTAACTCTCAAACACTTGGATTCTTTCTCCAAAGACAAGCTAAGTTATAATTTAAAAGCCTTTTCATTCATATGCTACTGGAAAAGAAACCAATTATTTGCAATCTAATGCATACTCTATGGTGGGCCAGATTTACTGGTAATCATACTACAAGAATACTCATGAACCTAGAAGCAAGAAAAATGAGCTGTTGGGTGCTCATAGCCATTGTGGAATTTCCCACAGCAGTCCCTCAAGGTAACGCTCACACTGTAGTAAGGTTTTTTGACTTGGGATTCCTGTCCATGCACAAGGAGTTCAAGGGCATGTGTATTATTATCATTATTATTATTATTTTGCAGAAAGGATCTAAAGCTTTTTTTTTTTTTAGATCCTTATATATCCACCTACATACATACACAAACCAAAGATAACCCCCTGAGACATGTGGACATTCCCAGCTGGCTGATAATTTGACACCCATATGTGGGTGGATGGGATGGGGTTGGGTGGCATGGAGAGATGAAACTCCACTTTTCCATGGCTTGCCCAAGAAATTCAACTCTGACCTACTTATGTTTGCCAGTTAATATGACAAAGTCTTGTAGATGTACAGACATGTGATCCTTCACCCCTTCTAAAGGCTTTGAAATGGTTCTTAATCAGAGGATATGTCATTTGTGAAAAAGTGAAGTATTTCCATTGAAGGAGGCTGAGGTTTTTGGATAAAGCTTGAAGAAGTGGGCTTTTAGAATTGTGTTGATTGACCAGAAGTCACATTATTCAAGGATGTGTCCAGACAGCATTGTTATTAAAAGTATAATGTCAATGCTACCAGTGGTCCCAGAAGAGGAACAGCATTGCACTTTGTTGGCCAAGAGGGAGAAAGTACTTTGCCTTCTAGGATAAGAACCAAGCTATTTACATGGCAGGGCTATCCACACCTCACACTGTGGCAAACCTGAGATGGCACAATGTCATGGCACCCCAGTTCCTTACCCTTCACCCAGCGGGAACTCTACTTCCCTGCTTCCTTTCTTGGATGCCTGATTTGCCCCTTGGACCTTTGAGTTGAACCTGGCTTGAAATGGACACTTGATACCATGTTAGTCTGAAGGTCCAAATGTCTCTGCTTACACTTCACAGATGAGACGTTGGCTCCTCCAGCCCTTTCCTCAATGTTCAGTTGTGACCTGTGCCTATGTATTGCTTCACTGTTCCTGTTTAATAGTGGCTGATCTTGTAATGCTGGCCCTCATGAAAATGATTCAGGACAATGACAATTAAGTATGAGTTGTAACTTAGCTTTAGTTTCCTATAGAAGCTTAGTGTGGCATGTTCTCCCTGCAAGTTGGACATATGAGAGCCTCTCGCTCTCCACACTATGCATTTGGTAAGATCTGAACTTTTCATGAGCATGAATGGATTTGATGAATGACAACTGGGCAAGGTAGGAAATACTTTGGGCTTTGTGGACATATGATCGCTGCAGCTGTAGTGCAGAAGCAGCCATTGATGATATGGAAACAAATGGGGATAAATTGTGTGCCAATAAAACCCTACATAGGCGCTGACATTTGAATGTAGTGTAATTTTCACATTACAAAATATTCTGCTTTTGATATTCTTTTCAACCATTTGGAAATATGAAAAACATTTTTAGCTTATAGATTGTACAAAAACAGGCGGTGGGTTAGATTTGAACAATCCCTGGTAAACTGTCGCTTCAAAACATGGTGCACAGAATCTAAGCCATTATAATAAAAACCAGTGGTTGCTTCTGGTGGTGAGATGGGCATTGACTTAAAAGGGCTGGTAGATAACTCCATGGGATTATAGCAATGTTCTGTGTCTTGCTAGGGTGTTGGGTACAAGTGTATGCATTTGTCAGAACCGACCAAGTGTATATTTAAAATCTGGACTTTTCATTGTATATAAATTATATTCCAATAGAAAGAAAAGGAATACATGCTGCATGACAAGCACGACATCTCAGTGACACTTAGTAGACAATTGGCATTTATATCTCACTTTCATGTCTGTGGGTCACCCAGGCAACCCTGGTTCACTCTTGTTCCTACTCTGGGGCCTGGCTGGATGGGGCAGTTCTTCTCTCAGCAAGGGCAGGAGCACAAGACAGTAAGGTCAAGAGTGAGTTGCATTTCTGCCCTTTCCTTGTTAGAGTGCTCAGACACAACCTGACTGCAGGTGGCTGCACATCCCAATTTAAGAAAATGCATTTGCAGTGAAAAAATGCTGTATCTCTTACGTCTAACACCTGCTCAAACCAAATATTCAAATGGGTGGTAGATGTCGTAGGACAGCAGGGCATACACATATGAAACAGGAGAAAAGCAGAATAGGACTGAATATAACCAAGTGCCAAAAACATGTCTCCAGATAAAAACAGGTTTCTGGCAGGTCAGGAAGTGCACATCCTTCACGGGTCATGTGGTAGTGATGATATCCTCAACAAGGTTCTGCTGCCCATTGCTCAAGACCAGAAGTGTCCATTCCTCTCAAACCTCCCTCCCACATGGCCAGGTTTCTGAGTGAACTCATCCACAGATTCAGCAGACCCTTTTGTCTGCAGCTCAGCTTTTCTTGAACTCTAGGCCCTCATTTCAGCCTGTCTTCTATGTATCTCAGATACCACAAATGCGACCAAAGCTGAACATATGAACTGGTTTTTCCTTTTTTTTTTGAATTCCGTGTTTTTATTGGTGCATGATAGTTGTACATAATGGTGGGACTTGTTGTTACATATTCGTACATGCACAGAATATAACAGTATAATTTGGCCAATATCATTTGCCAGCATTTCCCCTCTTTCCCCTTCTCCTGGTCCTTTCCTCTACTCTACTGATCCTGTTGCTCTGCCAGTGAAACAGCACCATCATCAAACCAGGCACCCAAGCCAGGCATGTGGGAGTCATTCCAGACTCTTTTCCTCTTTTGCGTCCCCCAGTCTAAGCACTGGCTAAGCCAAATTGCCCTGTGCCCTCCTCTGCCCATCCTTAAAATTCATAAGTTCTTTAAGTCGCCATGCTCTCATTTGGAATCCCATCTTGATCTGTGAGAACGCGTAGAGGCCTCCAGGCTGGTCTCCAGGTGCTCAGGCTCACTTGCATGTGGCCTCCTCCTCTGTCCAGAGGCCTTATCGTTCCTTTCCCCACATATGCATATGTGTTTTAAATAACTCTCATCTCTGGACAAGGACACAGAATGGGAGGGGGACTTTTTATTGTTTATGTGTTGGACTGTCCTGCGTATTTCTATTTTTTGAAATAAAATAATTATCAAAAGAACTATTAGAAGACTTGGCGACAGGACTTTATGATTTCAGTGGGCACAGAATATTGAAGAAAGTCAGTTCCCTTTGAAATATGAAGCCTGAACTTCTGGGAGATGGTCATTTTTTGGAGTTGATCAACATGTTGCTATTCTGCAGAGGTAAATGCTTCATCTCTGGTCCTTTGCTTTTTAGCTACCCCAGCAGTGCAGGGTTATTCACATTCTGAATCCACATTTTCTCAAGAGTACTTTTGGGTTTTCTCAACTCTTAGTTGCATCCAGCATAATGAATAAAAACTGGTAGAGTAAAGCATTCATTAAGATCAGATTGCATGTGCTGGGGTTGTGGCTCAGTGGTAGAGCACTTGCCTAGCATCACATAAAATAGATAGATAGATAGATAGATAAAATAAAGGATTTTTTTTTAAAAGATCAATATGCAGGCTTTGAACGCATGAATTCTATTCCTATACAAATTCTATAAACTTGGGCAAACTCTTTGAAGAGTTCAAATGAGAAGTAATAATAGTGCCTCCTCCATAAGAAGATTTTGAGGATTGGATGAGGTATTTTATACCAAGTTCTTCCTACAGTGCCTCACTCATATTATGTCCTATGTAAATGCTAGATATTTTTTGTTAATAAAAGTGTATCCATTGGAACCAGAGAATATTATATTAAGTGAAATAAGACAAGCCTAGAGAGACAAATACCTCATGTTCTCATATGTGTAAGCCCAAGCCAAAAGAGTTATCTCATAGAAGAGGTTAGGAAGGGTAAAAGAAGGAGAGGGAGAGGGGAGTTTGGATAACAGGTACCTAAATAGAGTTAGATAGTGGAATAAATACTATTGTTCCCTGGCACAGTAGAGTGGGTATAGTTTACAAAGAATGAGAAGAGAGGGAGTCAAAAGTTCCCAGCACAAATAAATGATACTTGTTTAAGGAGATAGAAATGCTGATTACACTGATTCCATCATTACACATGGCATTCATGGATGAAATCATCACTATAGCCCATGAATATGGACGGTTACAACGTGTCAATTAAAAAAAAAAAGTGTATGCAAGCAGCAGTGGTCCTCTTTCCTTGAAAACCTCCAGAGCACCCCAGAGGTCCTGTTTTGGTGGCCTCATCCCACTAACAAGTCATACTGAGTTTAGAATTGACTATAATTAATCTAAGTCTTCTTTACATAGTAATTGTGTTATTCATATTTTTCTTTAAGTCCAGCCCTCACTCCACCTTCCCTTCAGTGTTTTGTAGGCTCCATAGTTTGTTTTATTATATTTCATCTTTTTGGTTTTTGGGGGTTTTTTTGGCAGAATGAGACAGATGTCATTGCTCTGTGTACATGTATGAATGCACAGATGGTGTGACTCTACTTTGTGTACAGCCAGAGAAACAACAGCTCTACTCCATTTGTGTACAATGAATATTTCATTTTTTGAATCTTATCCTGAGAACTGATCTAAGGATGATATTGATGAGTTTTTAAAGTTATTTACATAACTGTATGGATGTGTTATGGTTTAGATAGGAAGTGTCTCGAAAAGTTCATGTGTGAGACAATGCAAGAAAGTTCAGAGGTGAATCGATTGGATCATGAGAGCATTAATTTAATCAGTGCATTATCCCTCTTGACTGGATTAGCTGGGTGGTAACTGTAGACAGGTGGGGTGTGGATAGAGGAGGTGGGTCACTGGAGCATGCCTTTGGGTTTATATTTTGTCCCTGATGAGCAGAGCTCTCTCTGCTTCCCAGTGCCATGTCCTGAGCTGCTTTCCTTTGCAACACCCTTTTGCCAAGATGTTGTGTCTTCTTTGGGTCCAGAGCAATGCAGTTGGCTGTCTATGAACTGAGACCTCTGAAACCATGAGCTCCAAATACACTTTTCCTCCTCTAAAGTTGTTCTTGTCATATCTTGTAGTCACAGTGACAAAATAACTGACTTAAAAAGGCTCATAAAGGGCTGGGGATATAGCTCAGTTGGTAGAGTGCTTGCCTTGCATGCACAAGCTCTGGGTTCAATCCCCAGCACCACACACACACACACACACACACACATACACACAAAGGCTCATAAAACCAAATGGGTTGTTAAGTTGTGTTGTAGGAGATCACTTGCATTTTTAAATTAGTTCATTCCCTCAACAAATTTTATGTTGCCACATGTCAGTCAATATTCCAGGTGGTATGTTAGCAAGACAGACATGGACTCTCCCCATTGAGTTTACTTATTGTCAGGGAGAATAAGTAATGAGATAACCTCAGATGGAATAAGTGAGAGAAGGACATTTCCGCTCTCAGGAATGAACCAACCACTGCTGCTCCATTCTTCCTGGAGGAAGAATGCTCTGGGGGAGGGAACCACAGGGTAAAGGTCCTGAGGAGAGATCAGGCGGGACATGAAGGTGAAGACGGAAGACTAGTGTAGAAGGAGGGTATGTATGAGGGGGAAAAGCAAGAGAGACCAGTAAGGCTGGGCCACATAGGATTGGGTGAGTTACATTGAGGAGGTATTTTGTGTTTTGTGCTGTATGTTGGTTTTGGTTTTGTGGTAGGCTGAATAAATTCCTCATCACCAAATATCCTTGTCCTGTTTCTAGAACCTGTGAATATTACCATAGTAAAGGAATGTGATTAGGTAAAGGATTAGGTAAAGGATTTGGAGATGGAGAGGTGATCCAGTTGACCCAATGTAGGAATCACAGAGGCCCTTATAAGAGAGATGCAGGAGATCATTCAGAACCAAGGAGGAAAGGAACATGTACCAAATGATGTAGGCAACCTCAAGACACCAAAAATGGGCAAGGAAACTGTAAGTCAGCTTTTAGTTGTCATGTCCAGAATATCTGACAAAAACAACTTAGAGGAGAAAAGGTTTATTTTTGGCTCACAATTTCAGAGGTTCAGTCCATGGTCGGCCAGCTCCATCACCCTGGGCCTGAGGTGAGGCAGAAAATCATAGTGAAGGGCGTGCCAGAGGAGAGTTGCTCAGTTCAAGGCAGAACTGTAAGAAAATAAATGTGTTTTTTGAGCTTCTAAATTGTGACTTGTTATAGCAACAATAGGAAACTAGTATTAGTTTCTAATTCTAAAATTAATTCTAAAATGCATTAGGAAGCTATTGGAGGATTTTAAACAGGGACCAAGGGGATCATACTTGGTTTTTCAAAGAACAGACTCTTAAGAGTCAGGGAGGCCATTCAGGAGGCTGTGGTCTCAGGAGATAACTGATGGAAGCTAGGATTAAGGAGATGGTAGCACATGGAAAAAAAAATGTACAAATTTTGGAAACTGCTGATAGTTTAGTTGTGAATATACAGAAAAAGAGAAGTCGAGTGATGCTGAATTTGGGCTTATGCAACTAGGGGCATTTATTGAAATGGAGAAAGGCTAGAAAAGAGAGATTTAGGAGACAAATTATGAATTCTGCTTGGGATGTTATGATTTGAGATGCCTATTGGGTTCTAAGTCTGTTTTGAACAAGCAGCTCAATGTAACAGCACAGGTCTCAGAAGAGAGATGATCTGTGTGTCCCTTCTCCCTGAGGCATGTCTGCCCTTCTGCAGAACCTCTCTGGTGTCCCTGTGCCTGAAAAGACCACCTAGCCAACTACACTGATCTGTCTGGCACTTTGTTCTCACCATTTTTCCTGGGCTTGTTTTTCATTGCCTCCTCAGTATGGGCTGAATGAGCAATTAACAGAGTCTAAAATGAGGCCCAGTATGTTTGATAACCAAAGAGTGATAAAGGAAACAATGTAGATTAATTTGTGCCCCAAATGTGTTCAGTTATTTAGTGCTTTTTCAGAGCACTAAATGGATTCTGTGAATTTTAATTGATGTTTAACTTTTAATTGTGTTCATGTGGGGTGGCCAGTTGGAACTATGCCTAATAAGACTGATGAGTATACACACATTTGCATACAGCATGCCTTCCAAGGGCTAGCCAGGGGAACAGGCTCAAAGTAAGAGGAGGAGAACAACCAGGAGGAGATAAAGTGGAAACACATTGCTTTTTGGAAAAATTAAAAATCATCAGTTTTTGTTTTCCGTTCATCTTAAATGTAAGTGTACTGTTATTTCCTCTTATTGGTGTTTTTTGTTTTAAAAATTTTTGAAGAAAAAACAATTAGAAGCACTAGCTTATTTACAATGGAAAGAATTCTGATTTGCAGAAGTTTATGCTTCAGATTGTTAGAGCAACAAATGTTGTTTACTGAACATCTATTTCTCTGTGAAGTACTTTGCTAAATACTGAAGGGTGGGGGCACTTCAGTAATTAAGATGCTTTTGACCAGTTCATTGGTTTGAGCAACAAGAAAATTTGTTGTCTTACATAAGAAATGGAGCGGTCTCCAGGCACAGTGCGCAAGCTCCTGCTCGCTCTGATTCTCATGGGCTCTGGCCTCCTATGTCTGATGACTCCATCTTTAGGGCAGGAGCAAGATGGCTGGCTGCAGTGATTCCAACAATTACATCCAGATTTGATAACATGCATAGGGAAAAAGAGGGATTGCCTTTTCTTTTGTGTGTCTTTTTCTTTATGTGAAACAGTAAATGGTTTATTCCAATCTTTGAAGCCTCAAGTTTACTCTTAGAAGCATTAAATAGATACAGTTTTCATAAAAACCAACCGTGAACAATCCACGTGACCATGGTCTACTCAGTGCACCTCCCAGGCTGGCCGCGGGCCTCTGCACTGTACCCTCAGCTGCAAACTCCAGACATTGTTTTTATCTCCCAGAATGCATTCCAAGTTTTGGGAATTGTCCCCCCTCAGGATTCCTAGCCCAGTGAACCAAATCCTAGGAATTTAAGGTGATACAATAGATAATGTGGCTCTTTTACGTTTGGGTCTGAACCAATTTATTAATAAGAAAACATAAGTAAGGAAAACAAAATAATACATTCATTTCTTCAAATCATATAAATCTTTCACCTTTTGTGTGTCTTAAATGTGAGATAATCTTTCCCAGAAGCCCCCTAAGAGATTGTCCTCACATCCCATTCACCAGAATTGGGTCACATGTCCATTTTTAAACCAATCACTGGCTGAGGAAATGGAACAGTGATGATTGCCCTAGACCCAGGGTAGGCATGCTACAGCTGGCCACCCTTTTAGTAAAGTTTTGTTGGCACAGCCCACATCCATCGTTGGCATATTGTCTCCGACTACTTTTGTGCTACGGTAGCAGAGTTGAGTAGCTGTGAAGAGATGTCTGGGCCACAAAGCCTGCAACATTCGCCATTTGCCTTTTATGGACGTAGAGCCAGTCTTTGACTTAGACATCTGGAATGTCTGGGTGCTGAAAGGGCAAGTACAGCAACTGCTGGAGACACAAGAGAGGTGTAGGATGTGCTTCTAGCCTCCAAAGAGAGCACTGAGGGAAATGCTATTTTGATTCATAAAAATACCTACAAACGCTGGTTGCAGTTTAATACTCAAATGAAAGATGTCCTATTCCTACTTGTAATTGAAAGCTATTTTCTTCTTTCACTACAAAGAGGGAAGAAAATCTCTACCAATTTATCAAACAATGTTCCAAAGAAATGATAAAAAATGAATATAAAATAGAGAATCCTAAGGACATGGAAACATTTTTTAAATTCTAGGAAAAAATTGTAGTAGTATTCAAAAAGCAAATGTATGCAGTTTAAGAAACCATGCTCAGAGGGGAGGAATTGATAATGTTGACAGATGGTTCCACCAGGACACAACCTCTCAACTCTTATCTTCCCTTTTTCCTACCTGGAATTTATCTAAAAACCAAAAAGAGGAGAGAAGACAATGTTATTTGTTTTTATTTTATTTTCTGAAATGGGGTCCTACTTTGTTGCCCAGGATGGTCTTGAACTTGTGATCGTCCTGCCTCAGCCTCCTAAGTAGCTGGGATTACAGGGATATGTCACTGCACCAAGCTAATGTTTAAAAGATTGATGAATAGGCAACATGAGGGATCCGTTTAGAGTTAGATGGGGAAGTATCTTAACTGGATACACAATTTTACAGTGTAATAAAATTACGTAGAAGTCAACATGCACACACAGCAGGACATCTGATAAGTGGGGAGTTGTACCAATGACAGTATTGTGTTATAGTTTTGCAGAAACCATTGGAGGAAACTGGGAAAAGTGTGCAAATGATCTCTGTGTTATTTATTGTAACCTTATGTGAAGCTACAATGATCTCAGTTCAATATTCAATTTAAAAAGATAAATGAAACCCTGGATGGGTGGAAAAGATACTAAGAAAACTCAGCCTGATTACATACATACCAGATGCAAATAAGCTGACCATAGAGCAACTATTAGAAATTCTGAGAGTTATGAAGAATAGGATTTATGCTTAAAAGTGGGAAAATGCCAATCCCCTGTTCACAAGTGCTATTTGACATTTCAGTTAATCCCTGACAAGTTTGTAATGGGTTCTCAATTAGATGCAGCAATTAGGAAAGAATAAAGAGATCACTAGGAGCCAGTAAGGGTTCACTAAGAACACTCATTATAGTAACCTGGCTCAGGGAATAACAGATTGTTACTTAATTTTAATTTCAGCAAAGCACTCATAAAACCCCATATTTTCAATTTTTATGAAAACAACATTGGGCTGTTGGAGACAGCCCAGTGTGTGGTTTTTGCTGGAGAATGTTAATTCTTTTGGTTTTGTGCCAAACTAAATAAGGCCTATAGTGAAAAGTAATTTTTATTAGTACTTGGATAAAAACATGTGACCTTTAATAATTTTTTTTTTTTTTTTTTTGCAGATGATAAGAAAGTTCTTGGAGGGATACCTCATTATGATAAATGAGAGTTCAGTTTCAGATTGTATGGAAATGCTGGAATAATGGGCCCAAACTACTAAAACTGAGTTAAAAAGCCACAATTACGTAGTCCTATATTTACATCTAAAAGAATAACTGTGAATGTATAAGGTATAAGACAAATGGCTTTAATGGCAGTTCATGTGAAAAGAAAACAGTGGGAGTGGGGCAGGGCTAATTGCTGCTGTGATTGGCTAGGCCTTCCCTGTAGCTCTCAAGCGACTGGGAGCAAAGGGAGCAAACCCTGACCAGGGGTGGGCAGAGTCTGGGAGAAAATGGTAGAGTGGACAGGAAGCCCATGGGAATCAATGAACAGAGGGAATTGTGCCCAATGGGCTCACCTGTGGCTAGATTTTGAGGCTCCAGACTACATCTGTAGAGTTCCTTCAAGATAAAGAAAATATCAGAAGTAAAAGACAAGGACTAGGAGGAATTAACTAGGGAGAAATTCAAGGTTGTACTCCAGGCCCACCCTCCCCTCAGCTGCTGGGAGTCAAAGTCCCAGGGCTCTGAGAACAAGATCTAAGTCTGTCAATGAGGCCAGGGAACAGGGGAGTATGTGTACCAGGGTTAAGGATCCTGTTTTTGATGGATACTCTGAATTCATTACTTTTCCTCAAACTGTGTTTGTGCCTTGGATGGACTACTTGACATTTCTGGAACTCAGTTTTTGTATAGTAATAATACCTGCTTCACGGAATCATTGGAGGATTAAATTACTCAATACTGACACAGTCTCTTGTGTAGTAAAATTTCTACTAGGCACTTTGGTCCTATTTGCGGATAGATATGAATTGGTGTCTGTTCAGACTTTGAGATGAAATCCATAGTGCATTTCCTACTGCAGTGACTGAATTCTGGCTGCACATTAGAATCACTTTTGAAAAAAGACTCATTTTTTTAAAGGATACCCAGATCCATTGAATCAAAATCGCTGGGGCTGGACTCAGGCATTAATAGTTTTTAAAGCTCTCCAAGTGATTTTAATGTGCAACTAGAATTGAGAGCCTTTGTCTTACTATTTCACCCTGGCTGTCATTGGCTCAGGACCTCACTAAGTCCTTAGATTGCTACCTCAGTGGAGATAGCTGGGAGTCACTGCAGCCAGTGGAGACTGACAGCCAACTGTGAGCTTGAGATGAGCCAACATAGAAGGGCAGCTGCAAAAAATCCACAAACATGATCACTAATACTTTCCATCTGCTTGAAGAGAAGTTGTAGTATATTGTGGGATAGAGCAGGCCCGCTGAGCTCTGAGTCGATTAAGGCACATCTGGAGCATCACTTTTTGCTTCAAGAAGGATTCAGATGAGAGGAAACATTTTTCCAAGTCTTTGGACTCAGTCAAAGAGTGGCAGTGTCAATCCAGGCAGCCAATGCCCAGGCATTTCTATCTGTTGGAGCAGATCATAGACACAGGGCATGAGAGACAATAGCAGTGTAAAGAGTGGACAACCCCAAGACAATCCAAGTTCAGAAATTAGGGCAATGGGTCAAGAAATGAGCTTTGATGAGCCTTCTCTCAGGCTTAGAGCTTAGTTAGAAATAGGGTTGAACACAGGCATGTTGATTAAAGCCAGTTAAGAAATAAATTCAACAGACACTGAGCAGTTGGTACACTTTCTGGATCAATGGCATAATCTCAAAGTCCCCAGAATGCAATCAGTGAAAGGTGAGAAAGAACAAAGACTATGTCCAGTAGCAGTGGATGAACTGGGAATACTGAGCTAAAAAAAAAGCTGGAGAACTGAGCCAGATGAGAGCTGTTATAAATTAGCTGTTATAAATTAAGATACTTGAAAAATCAATTCACAGAAGAGGATTTGGACCCCTCAGCAGGAATTATAGAAACCAGACTTCGGATGAATAGTAAGAAATTGTTTTAGCATTAGGAACTGAGATCAGAATAAAATTATGTCCTATGAGTGGCAAACTCCCTGTTACTAGACATGTTCAAGCTGATACTGTAAAAGAATCATCAGTATTAAGTGGGAGGGAGGCCTGGGTCAGTGGGAAGGTTTCAGGCCCTCTGCTCTGATTCCATTAGGCCCAGCCAGCTCCACCTTGATTAAAGTGTTGTACATTATAGGACCTTTAAAAATAGTATTAAGAAGCTAGGATTATCATAATTATTTTCCTAATTTTTGTTGGCGATAATAGTTACATGTCTTTAGGGAATATGATGAACTGTTTTGATAATGTGGTTACATCATGAAATGATTAAACCAAGCTGATTAACCTATTTATCGGTTTCTTTTTGTTGTGTGAATATTTAAAATCTATTATTTTTTGCAATTTTGAAATATATGATACATTTTTAGTTCTTGTCACCATTCTGTGCAATAGATCACTAAAACTTATTCCTCCTAACTGAAACTGTGTACCTTTGATCAAATTCTCTCCCTTCCCCATCTTCCCCATCCCAGTCTCTGATAACCACCATTACACTCTCTACTTCCATGAGTTTGACATTTAATGGCATGATTTTTCAATTTCTATTATAAGGAACAAAATCATGCCAAATATTTGCACAACCGAGGGCAACTTGCTTTGCATAAGCAACCAAGATTCAGATATTTATGTAAATAAGGACCATGTTTTTTTAATGCAGGTGGGGTGACTTTATCTTGTAGTCTGAGTCACCATTGGATGTTCTGCCTTTAATACTTTTTAAGCTGTTTTGTATTAGATTCAGCAAATATTTTTAGTATCTACCAAATGTGAGGTATCATCCTGTACTTTGAAAGTTGAAAATCTCTCCCCAGATTACTCGATTGGTAATTAATCTTGATATTGGCAGCATCTTCTATATTTAAAAAAAGAGTCACAGCACTCCAAATATAAGTAGCAATAGTGGCGAACTGTCTTTGGTTGTCTCCCTAATATGCCTCTTATTAATAACTTGCATTTTTATGTAGGAATATGTGTATTTCTGGTGAAGATGACTGTACCTTGATTTGGAGGTGCAGCATGTAGGCTGAGCTAATTTATGTATTTTGTCTCTCTTGTAGCCATGAGTTCAAAGGTAGTCACAAGGCCTAAGCTGAGAGTGTATTTCAGGATTGTCACTGGGAAGGCTAGAACAGATATAGTCTTTTTGTTGCTTGATGTGAGCAAGAAATTTGTGATCCTAAGACTGGTAGCTGTCATGCATCCATAATAAGACTCGTTTCAGGAAGATCTGACACTAAGAAAAAGTAGAAAAATGGAAAAAAAAATCAGTATTTTGTGACATCACCCATTTGCTGAGTTTCTGAATTTTTCAAATATATAACTCCCCTTCCTATTAAGCCAGTTTGACTTAGATCTTCATTGGCTTAGAACCAAATGACTCCTTACTGATCAATATGGTGGCTATTATGCGGGTGAGGATACATGTTTCATTTTATCATTATTTAACTGTATTTGCTAAATTGCCTGTAGTGAGCCTGGATTACATTCGTAGTAAAAAATAATAACAAAGACTATGAACATGTAATCACTGCATCCACATTATAGAAATTGCTTGTCTAGGAAAGCAGGTATTCTTTACTAGGGCATAACCAGGACACACTCAAAGCTAAACTAATCTGCTGCCTCAGATGGGATTCTCAGGACATCTCTGATGACATTTTACATATTACTGTACTGGTAATTCACTAGGTTTGTAAATTTACCTCCTAAATAATTCATTATGTTGATGCACTCTTGTTCAGTTGCTTTTTGGGGGACAAGGGAACACCACCCGAAAATAGCTGCTCCTTTTATCACTGTTTACTTTCCTAGTTTTAAAATTTTTATTTATAAAATTTTTGTGATTCATTGCACACAAATGGGGTACAGCTTTTCATTTCTCTGGTTTTGACCATTCAAGGAAATCAATGCTGTGCTCTCAACCATTTAATTTTTCCTTTGTCCTGATTTAAAGAAATATTTGTTGTCAGTTTTAATAATAAATACATTTTAAATGTAATAAATAATTTGCAAGAAAATAATAAGGTAGGAGAACCTGTAGATTGAGAGACTTAACTTGTCAACCACTAACTGCATATAGATCTTATTTGAATCTTAATTTAAATAAACCGTAAAACAAAGCAAAACAAATTTTAAATTCAACTACATTTGGCCTGAGGTTGCCTCCACGCCATGAATTCCTACTTAATGAATAGCAACCTAACTTAGTAGGTAAACTTGGAAAAAACAGTCACCTGTCCAAGCCCAAAGAATAGACTAATAGACACAAGGAACAGCAAAAAGTCAGGCTACTCACAGATTGGGTACAACCAGTGTTTATCCCCTAGAGTGCAAGATCCCCCACAACCCCCACTCCTCAGTGGCTGAGTACTATGGGGTGCACAATCTTCCCCAACATCACATAAGTTTTACTGTCTCCTCTTGGGAGTGCCTTTTGGCACAGTTCCTCTCTGTTGGTCAGGTAGGGCCCCTTCCTTCTCACCTCCTGTTTGTCAAGGGGCTGTGAAGTTTTACACTCTGCGTTACCTGCTTGTAACTTTTCATTCTGTTGTCCCCTCCAGCTGCCTTTCTTACATCCCAAGTCATTTTTACATTTAAAACTAAATACTGTATTCTGAAACTGGACCATTGGATTTTCTGTTTCTTACAGATTTGAATAAAGTCCAACTTAGGAGTTTATTTTGTAACAGGTAAGCTGAGTGTCAGCCAATCACAGCAGCTAAGCTTTAGCCAAGTCACAGGCTGCCAGCGGATTAGACTATACCCAATTCAGGCAAATGGCAATCTGTAACAGATCCAGCCCTTTCTTTTTTGTGTGTGATGCTAGGGATTGAACCCAGGGCCTTGTGCTTGCAAGGCAAGCACTCTACCAACTGAGCTATATCCCCAGCCCAAAATCCAGCCCTTTCTGTCCCTCAGTTCTATTTTCTGCCTGTAAATACTCCCTACCCACTATTGTATTTCAAAAGTCAGAGCTAACTGAACCTGTTTTGTTTCTGAATGCTGCCCAATTTATGAATCATTGTCAGTTAAATTCAGTAAAATTTAATTTGTCTAAAGTTTTTCTTTTTATAAAAAAAGCATTTTTGAGACATTTGGAAATTTAAGAACTGGATACTGTATTGAAATATTAATGTCCCATTGTTGATTTTTTTTTTAGATAAAATAGTGGTGTTTTATGTTTTTAAATTAGAGTCCTTGTCTTTTAGCATAACATATTGAAATATTTAAGGATGAAATAATACAATGTCTTGAATTTGCTGCAAAACAATATAGAAGAGAGGAAGTAAGTAGAATATAGATGAAACAACATTGGTCCTGAATTGATAATTGTGGAAGCTAAGTAACGGGTTCATAGAGACTCATTAAATTGTTTACTTTTCTGTGACAAAAAGTTAAAGTTAAATTCCCCTTCACTTACTTTCCAGTGGTAATTAGTATTAAAAATTTGATAAATACTTCCAGAAAATTTTCAGTATATAAATTATAGAAAGAAAGGGAAATAGTGGAGATGGTTTGGTTTTGTCTTTATTTAATTAAATGAACTCAGTGTATGTGTTCACAGTTTCATCTTTTTGAGGGGTATGTTTAATATATCATGGACATTTTGCCATTTGATTTTATGCTGCAACAGTTGATACTGTTTTTTCCATAAAGAGGATAAAATCTATAGTAGTGTGGTTTCTGCACCCAAGGGATAATTTTGGCTTTTGGGGCTGAATACCTACCTGCATTTGGAACCTGGTGTTTCTATGTGCTTTGGCCAGAACCTTAATTGCAGGTCTTGGACAGTTCCCACTCATCTTATGATTCTTTCCCAGCAGAGGATTCCCTCCCCATGTGAAGCATCAGCCTGTAGTCTGTTTCTCTAACTGAATACCAGACTGGGTAATTTTTTTTAAAATTACAGTTCTGGAGACTGAAAAGTCCAAGGTCAGTGGTCCTCATAAGGTGATAGCCTTCTTGCTGGTGGGGACTCTATAGAGCCATGAGGCTATGCAGGGTATCACATGGTGAACCAAGCAAGCACCTCAGAGAAAAGCCACTCCTACAGTTACCCACTGATTCATTAATCCATTCATAAGAGCAAAGCAGTCATGACCCAGTCACCTCTTAGTGGTCCCAACATGGTTCCACCTCTTCATGGGGATTAAATTTCAACATGAGTTTTGTTTGGGGCATTTAAAACATGGCAGGATCCATGGGATCTTGCTGTCAGACAACAATTGTAAAACCTGGTAGAAATTCAGCATCTGTTACATGCTATTGGGGGGACCAAACATTTGTGAGAGCAATGTTTCAAAAAAGCATTGGATTCCTATTGCTTTTAATGTTTTTTAATTGTTGATGGACCTTTACTTCATTTATTTATTTTTTATGTGGTGGTGAGAATCAAACCCAGTGCCTCACACATGTTAGGCAAGCACTTCACCACTGAGCCATAACCCCAGCCCCCTACTGCTTTTTTGTGATTTTATACAAAAAGAATTCTTGGCAAGTAAGGTATATTGGTAAGAGAGAAAACTGGTGTGAGAGTGGTTTCCTTTTAAAAGAATAGGGTAAATGAATAGGAGACCAGCCTTGGCTCCAGCATGGCCTATTATCATGGTGGGAAATTGACACAGTTTAACTTCAGTGCACCTTTTAATCTCTGCTATTGTTCATTTCCCTTTTATCCCAATGAGAAGAAGAAAAACAATCTAGTTTAGAATCCCTTTTTTTTTCTCCCTTAACCCTTAAGAAACACAATAAATAGCATGCTTTTTATGACATTTTCAAAGTACCATAAAATATTGCCATTATCATTTCATTCTCTTATATTTTTGGAGTAATTACTCTGTGCCAGGTTCAGTATCAGGCACTTGGGAGCAGGGACTGCATCGTAATCAGTTTTCACATTGTTTTGCTGGTGGAAACATGGGAGTTGGGCACTGAGGAAGGATGGATTTATGATTAGAATCTTGAGCATTTGTTAAATGTGCATGTTCTGTGTATAGATCCAGTAATGATAGGTAGCACTTACTATTAATTACCACGTGCTAAGTGCCTTTCTAAAAGTTTTATATCAATTATCAAGTAGTCACAGTGTCCTTATATGCTCTTATTATTCCCCTTTTAAACAGGAAACTGAAGCATGGGGATTAAATAATTCGCTTAAAATCACAGAGTTAGTAGTAGTACTATCTGGATTTGAACTCAGTCCAACTTCAGAATCTGAGTTCACTGTGGAATTATTACTAAAGAATCTATTGGCTCATAGATATGTTGTGTTAGTGGCTTTCAATTTAAAGAAAAAAAATAGAAGGTTGATCATTGTTAACTGTCCTTATCCCTAGAGTCTGTTGCAAAGTAACCATATGAAACATGTTGGGCTTTTGACAGATAACAATATCATATTGCAGCTGGCTGTCTTTAGCCCATTGTGCTATTATAACAAATAGTCTGGGTAATCTATAAAAATAGAAATTTATCTCTCACAGTTTTGGGGGCTAAAAAGTCCAAGATTAAAGACTGGCAGATTCAGTGTCTGGTAAAGGCCCATACTTCACGGGCAGTACTTTCTTGTAGTGTATCCTCACATGGCAGAAGGGCAGAAGCAATGAATACTATGTACTCAAACGGCATAAGAGCAAAACAATACCAGGCAGCTCTCTGAAGCTTGTTCGGTAAAGGCCTCAATCCCATTCATAGGGATGGAGCCCTTGTTATTTAATTATTTCCCCAAAGGTCCCACCTCGTAATACTATTGCATTGAGGATTAAGTTTCAGTATCAATTTTGGAGGGATATAAACCATAATAATGTCAGAATTAATTTCAGACTTCAAGAAATTTCATCAAATTTTTATTGTGCGTTACTGCTTTCAGGGGGTGAAATTTCACCTGTAGTGGGTCTAAAACCATATAAAAATGAATCTTACTCTGTCACTTACAATGTTCATTTGTGGTGACAATAAATCCACTGGGCTATTACTTTTCCAAGTCAATTTTAGTCATTTATGATACAGTTTAACGTGTGAGAGTTTGTTTCCCAAGTGTGCATACATGTACATACATATGTATATGTCTCAATACATTGCTAGATTCTTGTTTTTATAGCCTATACTCAGTGATTCTAAATTTGCTCAGCAGGGAATCATGTCTGAAACTAAGAACTACCTATTACTGCACATTAGGCTGTGTAGCCCTCAACTCAAACGCATAGTCCCAGATTACCTTTTCTCCCTGTCATTTCATCATAATAATGATGAAAGCTGTCATTCACTGGATGTCGACTATGTGTCAGCCTTTGTATTAAACATTTTACCTGCATTATCTCATTTCATTTTCAAAATGTTTTTATTCTCATTTTATAGATGAAGAAGTGAAACCCTGGAGAGGTTGAGAGGTTAAGCCAAGCTTTAGAGAACTTGAATTTGTCCAAAGTCGAGTAGATAGCAAATGGGACATGAACCCAAGTTTGTCTGCCTCCAAAAAGAACAGTGTGTGGAGACATGGAGGCGGCCATTGATGAAGGAAGATTTCAGAATGGTGTGTGCCTGAGGGTACGTTTTCATGTGCATTAGGTTTTAAAAATAAGCAGGTGTGGTTGTGCATGACTGGGACTTGGGTGGCTAAGACAAGATGACTGCAAGTTCAAGGCTAGTTTCAACCACTTAGCAAGACCCTGTCTCAAAATAAAAGAAGTGGGGTTGGAGCTCAGTGGTAAAGTATCCCTGAGTTCAATCATTCAATCCCATCCAAAAAACAAACAAATAAAACGGGCTGAGTAGAGGTAGAGTGCTTGCCTAGCATAAGGACCTGGGCTCAATTCCAAGCACTCCAAAATAACAACAGTAATGGTGATGATGGATGACAATGATAAATCATACTAAAACAAACAAACAGAAAATCAGTACCTATAGCTTTCTGTGCACTGGTAAAGTAGAAAGGCATTGGAGTTTGAATCCTAGCTCTGTTTAACATACAGATATTAAACAGATTACAACTTCTCTGAGCCTTAGTTTTCTCATCTGTAAAATAAGGACAATAATACCTGATAACCTATTTATAAGACTTGTCAGGATTAAATGAGATTGTAGAAGTGAAAATGCTGAGTATGAAATTATTAGCCATTACTCTCATTTGTATACACCCTCTCTACCCATGGAGTTTTAAAATTCATCTGTTTGGATTAAAGTTAGATGCTGGTGAAGAGATTTGGCTTAATAGATTCCTTACAAAGGAATTAATCCTGTTCCTTTCTCTATTCTTTCATTCAGCTTAGTTTTATTGAGTGCCTGCTATATTCCAAGCATTGATACCATTGCTGGAAGTGTAGTGACTCAGACCTCAGATATTTTTTGCTAGTACTGCTATTCCTAATGCAGTTTGACCTTTCGACCTGCTAACTGACCACATGTAAAGTAAACAAGGTCAAATTCTTCCTGTGACTGCATATACTGATCTGCTTAAAGAAACTGCTGGACAGGTGGGGCATCTGGCACCCATTGTGGCTTTCTGTCATGTCCTATGGAATAAAAGAGGGTGGGGAAGGTTTAGAGTGAGGCAAAGGAAAGCTGTTTCCCCAGACACCAGAACACAATGTCCTGCCCTCTTTGGGCTTGCCTCTGAGCCCAAAGGGAGAGCTTGTAGCAAGGTTGTTCACACTGAACTGTGTGATTGTTAAAATCCTTCAAATGAAAAGCAACCACATATTCTTCTTGGTCTCCAATAAACCATAATGGATAATAGACTCTAGTCTATTTTGAATAACAAAATATAATGAAAACAACAAAACTTGGGAGATCTTTTAGATGCCACCCCTCATCTTTGGTTGCTTTTGGTTCAAGTGCTGATGGAACAGTGTAGGAAATTTTGCTACTGTCTCTCTCACTCCCTCCAGAGAGTGGGCAAATGAGAAATCTGGAAAGGCCTGGAAAAGTGAAAATTACAAGCTTTGAGAATGCATTAAGGAAAATGTCTAATCAATTCTAGGTCCTCTAGTAGCAAACACATGCCACCTTCCTCACTCACCCCCACACCACCTGGCCCCATCCCACCCCATCCATTCACACACCTAGATACTCATCAATTTCACCATGTTACCACAAAGTTATTGTTACAATCAGTGAAACATATAATGAGGAGGAACTTTGCTGGGGAAAAGGAGGAGAATGAATTTCTAATCCCAAAAGCTGGGATTAAAGGTCTTCTAGAGCACCTTTCAATTGGATCAGTGCAGCGAGGTTAATTTGTAGGTGAACTGTAGCTTGAGGAAACAACAGCATCATCATGCTTGCGTTGCACATTTTAAATCAGTAAAATGATAGTGGACTCAAATGCCAGACTTCGAGCTTCCCCCAGCAGCAGCTGTCACTCTGGGGGCGGTCTTGGCTGCAAGTGTCTCAGGTCACCCTGATGTGTTCCTGTGTTTGCTGTTTTGACATCAGTGAGTACACAGTGGCAACTGCATGTCACCTGGACTCACAGCAGGGACCATCTGACCCTTAGACCATTAGGAGAGTCAGATCTTAAGAACCAGTGCATGGCCTTATGCTCTTCATTTAAACTGTGCTTAAAGTATGCAGTGTTCTCAGCCACACATGTATAGGTGTGGGGGGTCAAAAAGCAATAAGACAAGAAATTAAAACTTGTTTGGAAGGAGGGCTCAGTATTTCCAAATGCCCAACAGGGCAGACCAGGAGCCCTGAAGATTCAGACCACACTAGAGGAAGGATTGCCTTGATGGGCTGCAGCTGGCAGCTGCTCTTGCAGTTGCCCTGCAGGATCTAAACAGCAGGACAGATGTTCCCACAGTGAATCTTTGTGCACCTCTGCTAGTAGGGAGAATAATTCCCCTTCCTACTGCAGCTCAACCCTGATTACATTTAGTTCTTTCAGTGATTTTTTTCAAGAAGTTTTGAGAGGCTATGATATGTTCAACTTCTGGCCTACTTTGAGACGAAGGGGGGCCTGGTTGCTCAATCTCTTGATTGGGATATGCAATCTCATTTTCTATGGGCTGGTGGCTCTAAAAGAAAAAGGAAGGAAAAGTTCCAGATCTGCCAACCATTAAATATATAATGGATACATATAGTAGTTACAGAAATTAAAAGACACAAAATAGGTCCCTTTCCAAACCCTGTATGCTTCTCAGAAATAACCAATATCAATTTTCTATTCTTTTTTTTTTAGAATTCTAGATTTCGTTTAATCACCGAATTTCAGATTCTACAAATGATCTTAGGACAATCCAGGTAACTAAGGTTTTGCGGGAGAAACAGTTCTTGTACATGAAGAACAATTACATGCTCCCACTGAGCCAGTCTTGGAATCACTGGACATAGAGACCCAAACTGACTTCTTACTTGCAGACACATCTGTCTAGCCCTGTGGTACAGGGGAAGCTCTCATTTCCTAGGCCTTGAGATGTTTGACACACAAACGCAGATAAACTTTCTATTCTTATGGAGATTTTATATTCACATACACATATATATGTATCTGTGCGCATATATCTATTTAATTATTTACCCCTTTTATTGACACAAGTGGTAACACACTGTTATACATTATTCCATACCTTCTTAAAATTGATCTTAGGGATTGTTCCAGAATAGCCCGTGTAGGTCTGCCATATCCTTTCTCAGTAGCTGTAGAACAGAACATTGCATTGTTTAGATGGATCATCACTTATTTAGTGAGGCTTTAATTGTTGAATGTTTGGATTGTATAATCTTTTGCCATCCCAGCAATAGTTAGTGGTATATCCTTGAAAGGGAATCTTTGAGCACACATGCTAATTTATAGAATCATTTGGCACAAATAGAATTGCTTAAATAGCATGTACTTTTTAATATAAGTAGAGCTTGTTAAATTGCCCTCATCAGGAGGATTTATTCTTTCACACCTTACCAGCAGTACATAAGAGAGCATACCCCTCAGGTCCTTTTCCCTGTTCCCATCCCTGTCTAGTCCATATCAGAGTCAGTCTTTTGAAAGGAAAGGATTTGGTCTGGACATGAACGTTAGTGATTTGAAAGCTCATGCCATGGCTGTTAGCAGTGTTTTAATAGCAAGTCACAGGGCTGGGGTTGTGGCTCACTGGTAGAGTGCTTACCTAGCATGTGTGAAGCACTGGGTTCAAACCTCAGCACCACATAAATAAATAAATAAAATAAAGGTATCCATCTACAACTAAAAATTTTAAAAAATAGCAAGTCACAGAAAATCTACCTCAAACTCATTTAAGCTGGAAAAGAAGTTAAGACATTGGGCTGGGGTTGTGGCTCTGTGGTAGAGCGCTTGCCTGGCATGTGTCAGGCCCTGGGTTCTATCCTCAGCACCACATAAAAATAAATAAATAAAATAAAGTTAAGAAGTCAAGACATTTATTGGCATGTGTAACAAAGGTTCAGGGTCAAAATGTGCTTTCGGCATAGCTGGACTGAGGGAGGGCTACCATGTTGTTGAACAACCTCTTAATGTATTAGAAGACAGTGTGAATGGGCTCCCTGGTGTTAGGGGCTCTGTTTTCAGGGGCTCTGTTTTCAGATTGTGAGGACTTGTCTCTTCACATTTCCTCAGCCCTGTTTCTTTGGGAGTTGCTTTGTACCACTAGTTGTAAGTTTATATTCTATCAACTTTATAACCTTATGACAAAGAGCTTCCTCCTTTCTCTATAGATACAGTAAAAGTCACATAGTCACCCCTCATTGATCTGTCTTGATCAGGGGCTCATCCCTAACAGTTGGTCATTTCTGAAAACATTTTTTTTTTTTGTTTGCTTGCCTGTTATTCATTGCCTATTCTTCTGATAATAGTACCTTAATTTCTTTCCTAGCTCTTGGTCCACATGGTTTGAGGGTCCTGCCTTCTTCCACAAGTGAGTGTGCCCCCCAGGCTTAGCCTATCAGCCAAAGCCATTCTGGTTCTCAGCCACCACACACCCATGTCACTAACCTTTCTGTAGCCTAGATGAGTTCTTCTCAAACTCAGATACAACTGTGCATATAGATTACATGGGGGTCTTGTACAAAAGCAGTTTCTGATTTACTGGTCCTAGGTGGCCCATGATGCTGCATTTCTAACATTCTCTTGGAGGATGCTGATGCTGTGGATCCAAGGGCCACACTTTGAAGCAAGGCAATATGGTTGTGCATCCAGGGACCTTTCCAGGTTCCTTCTAGTCTATAATTTTGAGATTTAATAGCAAGTAGAAGGAGGTGAAATGAAACCTCCACATGCAGTCCATTCAGTTTGTCTCCATTTCACGTAGCAAAGAGAAGTCAACAATTTTAATGTCACATTTATCAGATAATATGAGTATTATTAAAACATTCATTCATTGTAAAAATACAGTTTTGTTTCCTGCCTTGTAGGATAGGGAAGGAAGCCTGTGCTGAATTGTTGCAAAAGAATTGCACTTTTGACCAGTGTTGATAACGGTTGCTTTTTCTTTGATGGACTAGAAGTCTGTGTTTTTTGGTGAAAAATGCTGTTGCTTCTACTGTCAAGCTAGTGATTTTGTCCGAGGAGCCAGTTTGCTTGTGGCAGATGCTAGACTTTATATATCTAGTTATCCCAGCATAACTGGGTGTCCTAGTGGGGACGATATATTGTTTTCTTGGGAATAAAAATCAGTCTCTCTCTTGTGATCAACTGGTCTTTATGTTTTCTTTTCAAACAAATTCTTTTCTAATCATCTCTCAGAACCAATATCTCAGTCTGGGATGAACCTGAATAACATTAAAGATTTGCTTTGCTCTCCCTAATTCCTATCAAGTATTGAATAGACTTCTCTAAACCCCAGCACCATTTATTGAATCAGAAAAATGATTTTTTTTTTGCAAAGCAATTTCATGCCTTGTTATCTCCAGCATGTCTCCAAAATACAAGGTTAGATGGCATTACCAGAAAGTCCCTTTTCATTCCAGAGATGGAAAAAGGAAATTTTAAAAAGGGTCCATGCCATTGTCCACTCAGTGTCCCCATGCTTGAGAAGCATTGTGTAGGTGTTTACTTTAAAACTATGCCTCCTGCGTGGAAAATTGCAGCTTCAAACAACCCTTGTGTCACTACATAAATAGGTATTAATAAATCAGAAGTGTACCATGATTGAGAGTTTGACTGTTTTATGAGAAAAACAACAAAAAGACAGCGAGCTGGATTTTTTTCTTTCTGTGTACATCCTCACATACATTCTACTTTACAGGTATGATGTCTAGCAGAAGGGTAATCTAGAAAATTCTGTGAAATTCTCATGTTGCACTCATTTTCTTATTGCTAAACTGCTATGTAAAACCAGTTCCATCTGTAGGTTTGGAAGTCAGCTTTAAGACTTGGTAATTAAAATGTGTTTCTCCTCTGCACAAATTGATCCTCTGCAAATACTATGGTTTCCATCTTTGCCTTTTGAGATTTGTATACCCACCCTCTGTATTGGAATTAAAGTGCTTAAGAAATGGGAGGTTGAGGTCTTTTCCCGGCTTTCTACGTACAGAGTGACAGAGCTGCCCTTAGATGATGCCTAGGCTGGCAAGTCATGGATCCACACATTGCATCTTGAAGTTAGAACTGAGGTGAGAAGGGCATTTTTTGCAGCAGGGGATCATCTTAATCCATTAGCCATATTAATAGCCAGAGGCAGAAGATGTGGGGATCTATCATTTGGCCAAGTGACATTTTCCCAGCAATTCTTTATTGAGCACCTGGTGTGTTCCAAGGCATGATGGTAGATTCTTGGTGTGTATATAATGATGAATTCAATATACTGAGCTCTGACCTCATGGAGGTAACTTAAATGAACCATTTAATTTAGTTGAAAAATGAAGCAAAACTCTTAACCTCAGGGTGGCTCTAATAATTGGACACATTTTTAAAAGTACAAGTGTGTACAAGTGTCAAATGCAGAATTCTTTAGGTCAATATGGTTACACAGCCTCAGCCATGACTTTCACCTTGAACTTTCTAAGATCACTTGTTCTGCCTATTGTCTGCCTTCATGATCTTATCTTCAACTGGCTCTCCCTTTTCCCTTTGTCTTTTTGTGACATTTGCATTTTCCTCTCCAAAAATGATCCCATTTTTCTGATTCTTCAACAATGCCAGCTTCTTGTCTGCTTTGCAAAATAGTCTTTAAAAAAAGAAGCCTAACAAGAAATTCATTGATATTTAATAGGAACTTGGAAAAAGAAAAATGGCTGTTCACAAAAGATATTGAGCAAAACAAAAGTCGTTTTCTGTGTTAAATACACAACACAAGTCAGATACTTAAAATACCACCCCAGAATACAGTTATCATGGGACATCTCTGTCATTTCCTAGAGTTAGAAATAAACAGAGAACAATTTTGGAGTTGGGCAAGTAGCCAGCTGTGTCGTTTGTGGATAGGAATGATGAGGGTTATGCTCTGAGCCAGGGAGCGGGCTGGGTGGGGCATTCTCTGGAGCGCGTTGGAGCTGCTGAGACTTGGAAACAGGCCGGCAAAGTTTCTAAGAATGTGTCTGCAGCACATGTCCTTGTAGAAAGATCTCAGTGTTTGCATTTAAAAGACCCCTGGCTTGTCAGTCTCCCGGAATACTGTTTTTGTTTTT
The DNA here is from genome assembly GCA_020662805.1 of Glaucomys volans. Classification (NCBI taxonomy): domain Eukaryota; kingdom Metazoa; phylum Chordata; class Mammalia; order Rodentia; family Sciuridae; genus Glaucomys; species Glaucomys volans. The sequence goes on from JAJEJO010000809.1 coordinate 207,001, forward strand.
TTTAGTTCATCGCATGAATTTTATTTGAGGGGAACCCAACCCCCACCCCTTTTCTAATGTCCAGGGTAAGGTATGTCTCTGTTCTGTCCCTCTCTTCCTCTCTCCCACCCCCAAACCCTTCCCTGCACATGTGATTTCATCGCTAAGAGAGTGGTAAGCACAGCAAATCTCAAATCTGGGCCCCTAAAAAAACATTTTAGAGGACCTTGTTTCATACTTTGTAAATTGCACACTTTTGGCAGTTTAAGAGACTAAGGGCTGCTGCTTTTCTCCATCCCCTAGCCAAAAAAAAAAAAAAAAGCTGCACAGTGGATAGTTAGCATCATGGTATTGGGCAGAGTTGGCAACATTTTCTATAAAGGGTCAGATGGTAAGTACAGTACTGCAAACTTCATGGGTCATAGAGTCTGTCCCAACTCCTCAACTTGGCTGATGTTTCATGAAAGCATCCTAGGCAGTGTGTAAACATTGATGTGTTCTAGTAAACTTAACGCTGATTGAAAGTTTAATTTCATGTAAGTTTAAGATGTCATGAAATATTTCTTTTTACTTTTTCAGTTACTTAAAAATATAAAAGCCATGCTTAGCCTGTCAGCCTTATGAAAAGGGTGGAGGGTGCTTTGGCCCATAGACCATCCTAGTTGCTGACCCCTGGTGTAATGGAAAAGACTCAGAACTAGGAGCAAGAAACCTGTAGTTCCAATTCCATTTATACTACTTTGTAGCCTGGCAGTAATCATTTAACTTCTGTCCTCAGTTTCCCCACCCAAAAAACAAGTTGTGGGAAAGGAAGGAAGAAAATAATTTCAGGGTAGAGGAACCTGGCAAACTCTACCTTGGCTAGGTAATGCAAAGGTTAACATTGTCAGTGATATAGGTCAATAAGAGTGAGAAATAGATTTTGTCTTTGTTACAGGTTCTTGACACAGAGATCCTAAAGCCCTTGGAATTTCCTGAGTGGTAGAGTAAGAGAGCATTGGTGTTATTCAAAATAAACCCTTTCAGCCATGCCTGGGGTTATGCTAATGAGGTGACTCTGTTGGGCTTCTGGATTGCTTCAGGATGGGACTGGTAGCCAGGGGAATCAATCAGGTGATCAGAAGGCGAAACTTTCAGGGGCCCCTCCTCTGGAACTGGGTGAGGCCTCGGAGATTGAGTCAATCACCAACAGTTGGTGATTTAATCAAACATACCTATATTGTGGGAACTTCCTTTAAAAAACCCCTGAATGACAGGGTTCTTAGAGCTTCCAGGTAGATGAAGGCTGCCAGGTTTCAGAGGGTGATGCACCCCCAGCTCCACAGGGACAGAGCTTCTGTGATGGGGACCCTTTTTGACCTCAGCCTATCTGCTTCTTAATCTAGCTATTCACTGGTATTCTTCAAAGTAAACTGATAACTGTTTAGGTAAAGTGCCTTTCTAAATTCTGTGATCCAGTCTAGCAAAGTATTGAACTTGAGAGGGTCCTGGGATCCCTTCAATTTATAGCTAGCCCTTCAGGGGTTTGGGACGCCCAATACTTGTGATTGGTGTCTGAAGTGAGGACAGTCTCGTGGACTGAGCCTGTAACCTGTGGGGTCTGTGCCTAATTTGGGTAGTTAGGGTCAGAAGTGAATTGAACTGTAGGACACTCTGTTGGCCTTTAGAGAGTTGGAGAATTGCCTGGTGTGAGGGAAAATCCCACATAGTTGGGGTAGATGTGCTGTAAAAACAGCTTACATGCACGTTGATACACGTATCCTTGATATGATCTGATGAAAATGGCACTTCATGTCTGTGATTGTCCCCCAAAAACCTATCACACACCAGTCTGAACATGAGAAAAATACCAGGTACACCCAGGGACACCCTGCAAACCCCTGACCTGTGCTCCTCCAGACTGTCAAGGTCATGAAAAACAAGGACAGTCTGGAAAAACTGCCACAGACTGGAGGAGGCTAAGGGGACATAGTGATTAAACATAATGGGATATCCTAGGGCCAGGATCCTAGGACTGAAAAGCTACAAAAAGGGAAAACCTATGACATCTGAATAAAGTATGAATTTAGTCAATGGTAATGTATTGATGTTGGTTCCTTAGTTGTGATAGATGTACCATGGTAATGTTAAGCATTAACATTGGGGATGATCTAGATTAGGGAAAAGGGGGAACTCTACATGTTTGCAACTTCACTGTAAATCTAAACCTTTAAAAAAAAAAAAAAAAACCCTAGAGTTAAGTGGTATGGGGGTAGGAAGGATAGTAGAGTGAAGCAGACAGTATTACCTCATGTACTTATATGACTGCATGACTGATGTGATCCTACTATATGTACAATCAGAAAAAAATGAGAAATAGCACTTCATTTATGTATGATTTATCAAAATGTCTAAATGCATTCTACTGTCACATACAACTAATTAGAACATAAAAAACCCGACATTAAAAAAGAAGAAGAAAGAAGCCGGTGTGGTAGTGCTTACCTATAATCACAGCTACTTGGAAGGCTGAGGCAGGAGGATCACATGTTTGAAGTCAGCCTCAGCAACTTAACAAGGCCCTTTTTAAAATAAAATAGGACTGGGGTCCTGACTCAATGACAAAGCACCTGCCTTGCATGTGCAGGGTCCTGGGTTCAATCCCAATACCACAAAAGGAGGGAAGAAAGGAAGACAGAAGAAAGAAAATCTCTAGGATTTGGCAACTGACCAGGTGTAGAAAGCAAGGGAAAAGGAGAGATAAAGACTGTGTGAGTGTTTGGCCTGAATACGGGGAGAGGCAGCCTCACCAGTGAACAGAAATAATATAGGAGGCTTGAAGAAGGAAATAGTGAACTTGGGGTACCAAGGATACTTCCATGAATCTGAAATACCATTTAACACAAAGTGATAAATACCCAGAAAGCGCTTTTAGATTTCATATGTTTTGTTTAAAACATTCTCCAGCCCTGCAGTATCTGGCATTTAAATCCTAATTTAAGAAAGAAAGATTAACTGGATTAAATAATAAAATAGTTATTGAGCTTTGTATAAATAGCTGGACTTCTCATGTGTATATTTCTCTTTGGGGCTCTATTTATCCTATTGTCATTGACACATTGCTTGGAGTAGCAATAAGCCCCTCTTTATTTGCAGGAGGATTTAGTCGTGCTGCCAAGTGGAACATGATTTATTGACTCATCAGCAGAAGCCAGCCCTTTTTCTTTAGCTAGAAGTTCTAGTTGTGTCAACCCAGCCACACTGGAGAGCAAATTTTACTTATTAAAGACAGGAAGTAAGAGCTTGGTTTGAGGCTTTGATTTTTCTTTCTCCTCTTATATTTTACACCCAGAATTGCCAAAAGTGTATACGGGCTTCCATTGGATGCCTGCGGATGTCTGCTATGCACGAAGAATGTATGTAATAAAGGTAGAGATGAGACTTCATGCCGACTTTGGTCTTGAACAGGCAGTTCACAAAAGAAGAAAAGCAGACAGCAGTAAATGTATTTTAAAAATTCAACTTCCCAAATAACCTAAGGTAGAGAGTTAAGCTGACGGCTGCACGATGGTAGAGGTACTCTAGAAATATAGGATTGAGTACTGTAGGATTATGTCCTCATGCAAGGACACGAGCAGCAGCACATTGGTGGGAAAGTAGATCAAGACTTTTATTATTATAAGTATTCCAAGCCTTAAAATGCGCTTATCCTTTGTTAGTCACTTCACCTCTAGAACACTGTCTTAAGGAAATAAAGGCATGTAAAGACGTACGTAAGCACTGTTTGAAACAGTGAGACACTGGCCGTACTGTCAGACGCTGAGCCTTGACTTGCCCACACATGGCACTCTTGCAATGCAAGAAGGGACCTGGTACCATGCAGAGAGCCCTTCTCCACTCTGGGAAATGGAGTGCGCTGAACAGGGGGCTGTCCTCTCTCCGCTCTTCCAGTACACATTCATTGGGAACCTGGCGCTAGGGCTTGATGGCCTTCTTCAAGTCAGTGTTTCCTCAGTGGCAGAACAGCTTCCTCACTATGCTCTGTTTTCTGAAAGTCAGCCCTCCACACAAGGGTTTGTGAAAAATAAATAAATTAATGAAAAGTTAATAAAAAATAATATCCAAAGGGAAGACATTTGGACATCCATTGGTTAGCTTCAGTGTTATAGATGAAGCTAATAGGAAAGGCTTGCATTTATTTAGTTTTTGAAAAAGCATATTTCAAGATGACTTCATATGGTCCAGTTATATAAAAATGTATGTATGCACATACTTTTCAGGAACATATGCTAGATTTTAAAAACCCTTAAGCTGTAGATACAAATGAAAATATTTAAAATCCAAACCAAAGCATAGATGCTCAGTGCTAAATTCTGAGTGATGTAAACTGTCCTTGTCCCATTATTTGTAGAGCCTAAACCATGTTCCCATCACCACCCACATGCTCCCTCTCAAAATTACCTCGACATCTTTTTGTTATTGTTTTAAATGGGAGCTTGCTGTGTTACCCACAGTGGTCTATAACTCATTCTTAAATAAGAGTTGTGACTCATCCTAAATCATTAAGAATTTTCATACTTTAACTAAAATCATAAATTGTACTGAGCATGAAAAATTAACTGTGTGTGGTTATGCTGCCTCCCTGGTAATGATGATTTATAAAAGATAGTGACCATATACATAATGTATTTCTGGAGACACACGAGATCTCAAAACTAGAGACCTCACTTCAGGTACATAAATGAAATGATCCAAATCAACTTTCTTCCATGGTCAACAGTGTGGCCGTATGGTTCAGATCAGATGTGGGGTAGAGCTGGAGAAGATCTGTCAGTAAAGCTCATGTGACCATATATAATCTGATAGAATAATAGGAGGGAGGAAAAGGGGTGGGAAGGGGGAAAGGTGTAGAAGTCACCTGCTATTTGCCAGGCACTAAGCTTAAATGCCTTTTGTGTACTGTCTCATTTGGTGAGCTTCAGGCATAATATATAACATTCAGGTAATAGTTTGCTCTAAATATTTCTGAATAAATCCATCCTCTTCCTGGTGTTGCTCTTACCATCTGTACCTCTTGGGCAGCCATCCCTTGATCTGTCACTTATCCTGTTAGTAGCTAATGATTCCATATTTCCCCTTCTCCCACCTCTGCTGAGTATTCCATTAGCCATGGCCAACGTGAGGGGAGCTTGGGCCTTTTCGAAAAGGTCTACCAGATGCCTTGGATTGCATAGCCAGAGCTGTGAATAGAACCTAACTTTCATCTCACCATTTTTTATCTGTCTCTTTCTGAAAAGAATTTGAAGTGTCAAATCTTCCAGTAGTACGTGTGCTGAGGTTTCACAAATGGGAGAAACCTTAGCAACTCCACCCAGAAGGACAGTATATACAAAAGCAAGATAAGACAGTGAAGAGAGAAAGCAAAAGCCCCCCTCTGCGTGGGAAAGAGCAAAAGGAGTGGAGGAGAAAGATTTGGGACGATTTCATATGAGAATGAAACTCCTTAAGGTGCTTTATGATGATTAAATCAGGTGATGCATACAAAGGGTGAGTCTTGGCTTTGTGGTGACAAGTTTGTCTCCAGGTCTAGCCTCTGGAAGCCTTCCTTCTTATTAGGACAATTTCAAGCCAGGGTTCTTTCCAGAAACTTGAGTCCAGTTAAGTCCATGCCCATCATCCCTGCCATGCTCAGCTAAACCTAAAATGTCAGCTTCTCTCATGCTGTTATTCCTTTTTTGTTCTTTCTGCCCTTTCTCTCTCTCTATCCCTTCTTCAAAATCCTCCCCAGATTCTTCATGTCACATGCTCTGCTAAAACCTCCTAACAGAGTCCCAAATAGAGGCCTGAGCCTAAATCTGGGCCTCTGGTCTGTGTTCAACGCACACATCCCACCTTTACTCCTACACAGCACCCACCAGCAAGAGCCGAAAGTCTGCTGACTCCCGTTTGCCAAAGACCCTATCACTCCCTAGTGTTTCCCCAGCCTGGCAGTGTTCTGTTTCTTGGTCTGCCTGGTGGTGGTCAAATAAGTCTGTCCAGTTCATAAAAACTGATAGAGCACTAATTATTGTGCATTTTCTATGCATATGTTATATACCAGTTAACGTTGTTTTTTTTAAAAAAAACTAAACTGTGCTACAGACATCATTATTTCCTCTGTTTTGTAGATGAAGACATGGGGGCAGTTTGTCCATGGTTTTATGGCTGGTACGTGACAGGAAGCACACCCAGGCAGCCTGTGCTCTTGACCACTGCGCTCTACTTTCTCCCAAGGGGGAGAGTCAGTCCAACCCTGAGTACTCCAGTTCTCTCACTGGCTTCTCTCAGTTGCCACTTTAATCCAAACCATGATTTTCAGAGACACATTTATGTGCTGTGGTAGCTTAAAGATGGCCATAGTCTTTGCAACTCCTTTCTTAGGATATGAGATCTAATTCCTCTCCCTTGAATTTGGGTAGGCCTTAATGATTTGTTTAAGGGGCAGAGTTAAGGAGGGGGAAAGTGCTTGACTTACAAGGAAGGCTTGCAGAGCCTGCCTTGGCTTCTTCGAACACAGAATCTTCAAACCCAGTGGCCATGCCATGACGAAGCCCAGGGAGGTCCTGGAGAGGCCCCTATGGACCGGAAATATGCACGTTGGCTGACAGCCAGTCCCAGCTGCGTTTCCAGCTCCAATCATGTGAAAGAACTGAGAGATGAACTCTGCCCCCTGAACACTGCCCAAATTACAGATTTTCTAAGGAAAATCAGCAACTAGCATTTTAAGCCACTAAATCTTGGGATGGCATGTTAGATAGCATAGCACTGTGTAATTGGAGCTCCTGCCAACTTTGCTTAATCAATATGAAACAGAGTCATATGTAAAGTCAAAAAATTTGTATTTTCTGTCATATCAGTGCTGTAACAGAGTCTCCTCTAGCAAAAACTTAACTTTTAATTCAAACCGTCCCTGAAAACCATCCCAGAAGTTATTTTTGCATACTCAATGTTTTTCTCCACCCTCACTCAGCCATCTCCAAAGACCACCTACTCTACTGACAGATTTACTGCCTAGATTGAAATCTTCTAAGAAAAAAAATTGCTAGTGGAATATTAACAAAGTGCCACTGCTTTATTGGGAGAAAATAATTCAATGTAAAATCAGATTCTTTTTCAATCTGTGAGTCACTGGAAGTCAGGTGTGAGAACTAAACATCTTAGTTCCTCCCATTAGCCGTAAGAGCAGAAGGCTAACTCTAATGTTTTTGCTCGGTGCGTCTCACTGAAAACATTTTCCAAGCAAATCCAGCCAAGTGCACTTACACAGGGTGCTTTGTACCGGACCTGACCTGCCATGTTGGAGAGTGATTACCAGGCTGATTTGCTTACTGCAAAGGGAAGTCACAAATGGGAAGTTATTCCCATTGGTTGTGAGTCCTTTCCCATTATGTGTTCCTTGTGCTCAGTGTTCCCAGCATGAAAAGCGAGGGGAGGAGGAAATGCCTGTGAATGCATGGCTGGCAGAGACCTGCCTGTGAGCAGCTTCATGGGGCATGGCTGGCGGTGAAATACCACAAAGTTGGTAGGTCTTGGAAAATTTAGGAAAAATGGTCACTGCTGTGGTCTAAATTTTTATAAACTGCCCCCCGCCCCGCCAATTCAAGTAGAGACTTTATTCTCAATGCAATGGTATTGGGAGGTGGGACCTTTGGCAGACGACTCATGTCTTTATGGGAGAGTCTGATGGAGCTTGTTCACCACTTCTCCACATGAATGCAGCAAAAAGATGCTGTTGTGGGAAAGCAGATCCTCAGCAGACACGCATCTGCTAGTGCCTTGTTCTTGGACTTCCAAGAACTGTGAGACACAAATTACTGTTGTGTGAAAGCTACCTAGTCTGTGGTATTGTGTTAGAGCAGCTTGAATGGGCTAAGACAGCCACAACATGTGGTTGAATGCAAAAAAAGCAGATCAACAAGCAGGAAGTATTGTATCAAGTGGTAGGAGGTTGGATAAGAGGGAGTTAAGAAGAGGTGCTTTTAGTAAGGGTGGGATCTATGATGTCAGACCAGGGATACGACTGCAGCCCTGTCATGAAAGCAGCCACAGACAGTACGTATATGAATGTTCACCATTATGTGCCAACAAAATTTTATTTATAGAAATAAAAACTGAATTTCACTGATTTTTACCTGAAACAAAATATTTTTCTTTCTTTCCAACCATTTAAAATGGTTCTTACTCCACAGGCTCTACCGTAATAGCTGCAGGCTGTTGGCCCCCTGGCACTGTTTACTGACTCCATTTATCATTTGGGGTGGAGATAAGTTGGATAGTTGGGAAGAGAGGGGATGGTTTGTTTCTGCTTTCTACTTTCTAAATTTTTGTATTTTTGGACCTTTTTGGAACAAGCTTATCTGACTCCTATAGGAATAATAATAATGAAAAACTAAAGATATTTCCATTTTAGACTGAAAAGGGGAAAAATAAGTCTCTATGTAAGGGCCCCTATTAGGTTTCGGTGGGAAAAGACCACAGATAAACACTTGGGCTTCTGTTCAAGGAATTCAAGATCTTAATCTTGCATTCAAACTCTCATTTGCTCTCTTAAAAAAGAAGTGATTTGTCAATGTAAGTGGTCTACAATTTAAAGCAAATGGTGTTACTAATTATACATTATTTTAATCTGTTTGTTAAGTCGGTCCCATTAGAATACTTGCTTGAGAAGACAATAAATTTAGAGTAAGATACTCAAAAGAAATACTTTTTTTTTGGTAGGTGGGTACTGGGCATTGAACTCAAGGATGCTTTACCTCTGAACTGTATCCCCAGTCCTTTTTCTTTCAAAGTTGAGACAGGATCTTGCTAAGTTGCTAAGGTTGGTCTTGAACTTGTGATCTTCCTGCTTCAGCCTCCCAAATTCCTGGGATTACAGGTATGCACCACCATGCCTGGTGCAATACTGTATTTCTTTTTAAATGCTGGGTTAGTTAGCTAATTCAATCTGCCCTCTTTTCTTATTTTATTTACAGTTTGTTATACTTTTATGGTCCCTAGCTCAGGCTAATTTGCATTAGAGTTATGTTATTTTTGTCCATCTTTGTAAATTCCATTCTGAAGACATGGTACTTACATATAACAGCTTTCAATTCATTCATTCAGTCAGCAGATATTTACTGAGTGAATATTTTCTACATAGCAGGCTTTGTGCTGGGCCCTGGAGATACTGGAGTGATCAAGGTAAAATTCCTGACCTGTGGAGCGCATACTTTGTTGAATCTGACTTTGTCCTGTTCAACTGAATTAATGTTTTCCTTCAGGAATAGCAAATTAGATTCACCTCACAAGTCAATTCTGATTGATTGCTGGTGTCTGCTTGGGGTCGTATGTTAGGAAGCATTCTGAGAGTTAGCTACAAGGAGGACCCTCATCTGTCACTCATCTGGAAGAAGAGTGGGATAGTTCATGGGTCACATATGTCATCCCTGTCCTGATGTGAATTATGGCAATGGATGGGAACTGAGTGTCACATGGTAGTTGTGGATTAGGTACAGATTTGGTGTCAGACAAGAATCAGATAATTTATACTCTGCCTCTTTTTTGCACTATAGCTCATGGAGTCTCTGTTTCCTCATCCTTTAAATGGACCAAATGATACTTACTTCAGAGGATTATTGTAAGGGTTTTTATCCTTCTTAACATTACTATCATCATTATCATTATTAACAGTGAATATTGAATTTGTATTATGTTCTGTTTTCAGCACTTTGCATGTGTTATCTCATTTAATTTTCTTAGTGATTGTTTCTTGGCCTTTTCGGCTAAGATCGACTATAATTCTCTCAACACCACCACCAGGTAAGTCCTATTATTGTTCCCATTTTACAGACAAAGAACTGAGTTTTTCAAGGGTACACAACACACGTGGTGAATACAGAAGTCACTTCACTGGACCTGGCACATGATAGGCTCTTGCTGTGTGTCCCTTTGTCTCCCCAGTCACCCACCTCACCCCTTGCTCTGCAGCAGTAATTTTGAGGAGTCCACCAACTCTTTGTGGACAGTTTATTTATGGTTCAATAGGGAAAAGCCTATTTATTCCTTTCCTCCTCCTCCAGGCCTCCCAAGGTCAGACGTGCACCTTCCATTATTTCTGATTGTGCCCCTCTTTTCATTTATTACAAATATTTTGGTTTGGGCCTTTGACAACACTTCAGTATCATCAAGAGTCCAAACAGGAAAAGAAAGTAAAGAAACTCTGTACAAAGGTGAAGAGAAAAATGTGGGAGATGTTGCAGGACTACTTCCTACTAGTAGCAGAAGGGCTGCCACCAGCCTGAAACCTGAAAAAGAAGTCTTACCAGGACCTGGGGACTGAGAGACTGAGGGTGGATGATGGGTGAGGGGATGACTGACTGCAGCTGTGACTATCAGTTAAAGGATGTAGGAGCCCATAATGATTTGTAGACAAGGGCACAGGGGAAATGAACACCCCAGCCTTCCCCGCATCTTTATCTCTCTCTCTCACTGCTCCCCAGGAGTGAGCCCATCAGAAGACCCTGGATGCAGGGCATGTACTGGGAGCTGTCCAAGAGGGCATGGTGGACATTGAGGGGCGGGTAGAATGTACTCAGTACTACTGTTGTACTTTGGCACACCTGGGAAATGGTGTGGGGGGATTGCAAGTTCAGCTCTCGCTCTTGGTATTTGTGTAGACTGGAACATCTTTGGCTCCAGCTGTTTAACAGATGGCTAGATCTACCGGGTAGACAGTTACAAATTACTTTTTGTAAGTGTGCATTTGTAAAAAATTTCTGGCAGTGTTTTAGTTGGAGGACAAAGAATTGGCGTTGCTGCATTTACATTTTACATAGCCTGAATCATAGACTGATTCATTATCTCATCAACTATACTTATTTTTTTAAAAGCCTCAATTTTCACTTATTTATAAAATGAACACAGTAATAAATCCTCTGGGACAGGTGGGTCTTCAACTAGTTAAAAGTCTGTACACTTCTTTAGTTTTCTCATGGAGATGAGAGGTCTTATGCTAAGCATCATTAAGTATTAATAATTAGTCATAATCTCTCACATTAGATTTGAGATACAAGTGCCTCTATAGATTGTTGACTCTAGCATTTGATGAAGGACTGTGATATCTTAGAGATTCACTTTAGAGGTGACTGACTTGACTTGAAAGGCCTTAGGGGCTTTTCTGTGATGTTGTTGCATGTTAGATGGTCTCAGATGTACTGATTGGCCAGGGTGATAATTGGGACAATTTCTACCAAGAGTCATCCATTTGAATTAAATGTATAAACTTCCTCCTTTGTTATTGTAGTCTGTGTATCACAATAGAAACCTAGAGTAAATTACAGAATAAAAGTTGAACATGTAAACACCCTGTCAGGCCACATAGCTACCAAACGCTGTAAGATTTGTTCAGTATATTGAAACCACGCAGGACAACTGAAACTCTCACAGATTATTGGTGGTTGGTTCACCCATCTTAAACTGTCAGTTTCCATTAAAGTTAAATAATATCCACCATTTGATTAGTAGTTCCAGAGCTTCACTATCCTTTATTCAAAATGGTTGGGAGCAGAATCTTTTACTTTTTTTGGAATGTTTGCCTATACATAATGAGGTATCTCTGGGGTGGCACCCAAGCCTAAATATGAAATTCACTTATTTTTCATACATACCTTACACATGCAGCCTGAAGGTAATTTTGTACAGTAATTTTAGTGTGCCTGTGTTTTGACTGTGACCCATCATAAGGTCAGGTGTGGAGTTTTCTGCTTGTGGGGTCATGCTGGCACCCAGAAGTTTCAGATTTTGAAGCTTTTTGGATTTGGGAATTTGGTATCACAGATGTTCAACTTGAGCAAGGTATACACCCGAAAGAAATATGTGCTTTTGTCCCTAAGAGCATATATAGCAGCTTAATTTCTAATAGCCCCAATCTAATAACCCAAACAGACATCAGCAGTGGAATAGATAAAATAAAATGTGGTATTTTCATGCAGTGAAATACTTCACAATAAAAATTATGAGCTAATCTCAAAAATAGTGAACTAATGAAGCATGTAAAAACATGGATGAAATTCAAAGATATTATGTTGAAAGAAACCAGAAATAAGAGAGGTAACTCTATGAAGTTCAGAATGAGGTAAAACGGTTTAATAGTTTTAGAAAGAAGTTAAAAAAATTACCTCTTATGCCAAGGTGGGCATGAGGGGGGAATACTGATTTGAAAGAGTCCTAATAAAAGATTTGGGGTGTGGATATTTTCTCCATTTTGATATGGATATAGTGATATACTAATATAAAAATTCATCAGGCTGTATAATCTAGATTACAGATTTTATATTTTATATTTTAATTTGAAAGACCTAAAAATAAATCGCAAATCAGTAGAGTAGAGGGAAGAGAATGGGGGAGAGAGGAGGGGAGGGAAAGATAAAATACTGGGGACTGAATTAGAGCAAATTATATTTCATGCCTTGGTAATTATGTTATAATGAATCCCAGTGTTATGTATAGCTAAACTAAAAAGAACCAGTAACAAAGAAAAAAAGGTTTCTTTTAAAGTTTATCAAGCATTACAGCCAAACCTTGGTAGAGGCAGCAATGACAGTGCCAGGAAAACAGTAAGAAGCCTCCTTCATGAGAGAGTGTACCTACATACCATCTTTCCGGAGAGTTTGGTAATGTGTGTAAACAAACCTTAGGGATGTGTACACCTTTCAACTTAGCAGTATCCTATAGAAGTTCCATTAGGAGCATTTTGTACAGTCCCATCAGGAACGTATGTACAATTTTGTCCCTAAGGATGTTAATTTCAATGCCCTTTGTAGTAATGAGCATTTAGAAATGAGTTGTGTTCAATTTAGAGAACCCATAATAAGTTCTAGAGTAGTATACAGCAATTTTAAAAATGAAGTATTTTTAAATTCCTCTGTGCTTCTACTGAGAAAACAAGACAGAGATAAAGACTTTAGAAAACTGTGTTTTTTGCATTACTGAGGATCACACTGAAGGCCTTGCACATGCTGAGCAAGTACTTTACCACTGAGCTACACCCTGGTCCCAGAAAACTTGTTACTTGGCTCAAAAAAGTGGTTATAAGGTTGGGGATGTAACTCAGTGGTAGGACACTTGCCTAGTTAGTTTGCTCACCCTGGGTTCAATTCCCAGCACCACCACCAGGGCGGGGTTGGGGGAAGTGGCTTTAGTCATGATGAGGATATTCACACCTCTGGAAGAAAAAATACTCCAGGTCCTACATTCCTTCCTTAAAAGTCTATTTATTCTCATATTCTTTTGGTGTAGCCTTAGATTTGTCAGGGGTATGTGTATCTGATTCAGACTCAGCAAATGTCTTATCTGTGGCTCGAAAGAACATTTTTCCTTTTCACCATTGCTGGTTAAAGAAATCCTCTAAGAGAGGCTGGGACAGAGGCCGAGTACTGAAGAGCACTGCTGGGTAAAGTGATGTCTGAAAACATGCCTGTAATAACCTTCTGCTCTGTGCTTAGTTACCGTCCAGTATCCTTTAGGCATTGTCTCTAGGGACACTCGGAGACCTCAGGCTTTCTAAACTTCAGTAATGTCTCCTATGGAAATACATCACGTGCTAACTAATTGTCATGGGATGACGTTATTCAAACTGGGAACTCTGATTCCCAAAAAGTATACAAAATTTGATCAGTGGGCACAACTGTTCTGTGATAAATAAGTTTAAAAATGTATTTCTGTCTCTTCTTTTGACCAAAGGAAAAGTCAAGTCAATGACCTTTGTAGATACTGTGTTCAGAATAATACTTGTTTAAGAGATTTTGTATTGTCATGTCTAAGAGGTTAGCTAGAAATTGTTGGAAGTAGGTAAGTAGGTAATCTTTTTTTTTTTTTTTTTTTTTTTGCAATGCTGGGGATTGAACCCAGGGCCTTGTGCTTGCAAGGCAAGCACTCTACCAACTGAGCTATAGCCCCAGCCCCCAGTAGATAATCTTTTCATCGCAGAAATGAGGAATTGTCTTAGTATCAAGGCTGCCTTATAGTGAGCCAATTTTTAAACTCCTCAGAGCCTCAATTTCTGTGTCTGTAAAATGGAAATAATAGTGCCTCAACATCTTAGTGGTACTAGAATAATTAAATAGTGTCTGACACATGGCGAATGCTCAATAAATCTTAACTCTCTGTATACCCTACAAATAAACCCCACGGATATTGCCCCATATGCACGAGGTACTGTCTTAGTGTCTTGCCTCCTACCTAGCCACATTTCACACAGAGGAGGCACCACTGACTTCTCCTAAAGTCTCCTTTTCTGGCTTGTCCTGTATAGCCAAAAAAAAAAAATTGGGGGGTGACTGATTTTTGTTTTCCTCCAGGCCATACCATCCTGGGGTTTCAGTAGGATTATAGTTATTTTCTAGTAAAATTAGACATGACATAGCAAGCCTACTCCTTTCCAAGATTCTCCTTCTTTATTTAAGGGGATTCTTGTGATCCTCTGTCTCTTTGTCTCATTCATTTCTTCATGTTGCCCAAATATTGATGAACGCCAATCCTGAGACATGCATTCAACTTCTTGCTGTGATATAGTGAGCCAAACACTTGTTCTGTTTTCACTCCTGGGGATTGTAATCTGCCAGGGGTTCCCACATGGTATCATTTCTTTTGTTGTTCTACTAAATAGTTCTCAGCCCTTGTCCTCCACTGCTTGAGCTGGTCCTGGGGGCCAGCTGTTGACGTCAGCAGGCACAGCTATTCACTGGGCAGTGGACTTTCTGTCCTCCTCTGGCACCTTGCAGGGCTTCTAGATAGGTCAGTAGTTACGTAGCTTGTAGCTCACACGGAACTGGAATCTTCTCTCCAGGAACTCTGTTAAAATGAACTTATTGTTGCTGAGAGTCTTGGCTGAAAGACTCGCTGAAAAGGTCCCATAAACAAACGCCAAGTTATCTGAGGCTCATCCACTTGATTTACCAGCATCCTTTCACATGACAAAGAAAGCCAGGGAAATGTGTCTGCCACGATTGGCATGAACCAGAGAGAGCTGAGGGAAGGGGAAGGGATTCTACTCCAGAGTCTTTCAGATTCTTAAAGCTGCAAGGATTATGTGAAGATAAAAAGCAAAAGTAAACACTAAAACTATGAATGAAGAGTGAACACAAAAAGGGGAAATCCTATGGAAACTAGGATTTCCTCCAGAAGAGAACAACCTAGTACAAAAAATCTCTCCACCTGGACTGATAATAGAGGCTGCGGTCTGCACAGTGCACCCTTGGTCTATGTTTCTTTACAAAACGCAATGTTTTCAAATGGAAATTACATGTGGCAGCTTAGAAATTGATGTCTTAGCTGATTCCAGCTCCATTGTGGAGCCCATGAAGATGGTTTTGGGAAGGGGTTAAGCAATGGGTTAGGGGGTCCAGTAAAATGAGAGAAAGTAAGCAAATCTGAGAAGTCTGGTATGAACTTGTTCCTCCTGTTACTCAGGTGTTCATGAAATTCACATTTGCTGAGCATCTGCTCTGTGTCTTATACAGCGCTGGGCTCAGGGGCTACTGGGGGATTGAGGTGGGGAAGCCACCAACCATTTGCCAGAGAGTGCTTGGGGCTTGCACTAAAATCTGCAGTAACCTTAAGGACTGTGTCCCAGCACTGGAAGGCAGTGGAGCCAGCCTCAAGAGGCCTGTCTCTAAAGCTCACTGCCTCCCTATTGTTTTGGAATTTCCACCCTGTTGTGCTATTGTTTTTGTTTTCATTTCTAATCAAGGCTAAAATCGGTATTCCTGTTGTGGAGCGGCACATCTCCTTTGATCTTTGGAAGCTGCTTAGGGCCTCAATGCCCTTCTGATCAGGAGAACTATTTTCTCAGGCATTGAGACTAAGTCTTCCTTCTCTTCCACGCTCCTGTTTTTCCCTCTTAACCTCTGTGCGAGCTTCATGTTCAGGCTCTGAATCATCCTTTCTGTTGCCAATCCCCCATTCTGAAATCCCCCCAGATCTTCAGGCTGTCTCCCCAAGACAGACACAAAGGCCTCTTCCCTTGAAACCAAATTTAGCGTGAACCAGAAGGAAAGAGACTGAGTAAATTGCTAACAGCACTCCAGGTTCTCGACTTCTCTTACTGTGAAGTCAAATTGTACTTGAAAGACAAAAAGCCATGTTTAGTTGAATATGGTCAAAGGAAGGTTCAAGTGTTTGATTCAGAGAACTCTAATGAAAAGGTTATAGGAGAATCATAAACAAGAATGAAAACCCTAAGAGCATCCTATTTAATCACTCATCCATTCAAGTGATATTTATTGAGCACCTACTATGTGCCAAGCACTGCAGAGCAGAAGATATATTTGGCAGTAAACACAACAGACAAAAAACTTGCTACCATGGAGTTTCTGTTCTAAAGAGGGAAACAGTTAATAAACCTACAAGGAAGTACATCATATGGTAGTTAGGGAGTGATAAGTGCTAAGAAGAAAAATAAAGCAGAGAAGAGAGTATCATATCAGGGTGTGGTTGCAGCTTTACATGGGAAGGTCAGAAAAAGCCTCTATTAAAAGATGACATTTGAATAAAGATATGAAGTATGGGAATAAACATTCAGATACACTGAGAGAGCACATTCCAGGAAACAGCAAATATGAGAGCCTTGAGCAAGGAGCATGTCTGGTTGGAGCATGAGGGGTCCCAAGGTGGGTGGGGCCTGACTATGCAGGGTTTTTTGGCTTTTCCCTTGGGGAGGTGGGAGCATTCGGAGGTTTTGAGCAGCAACAAGATTCATCTTATTTTTAACAGAGGTAAATGAGGTCAAGGGATGGATTTTGAAGGATCAGGAAAATAGCACCATGCTCGTGTGATATTCTAAATGATATAGATATATCCATACACATCCAAATATATCTGTAGAGAGAGAAAATTCAGTATTCAGTTCTGGGAAGCAAGGGAAGAACTGGTGGTGTGACAGCTGCCCTTGGGTGAGAAGAGGGCTGGAAGGTGGAGCTCGGGGAGAGGGATGGCCCAGGTTCACAGTCTGTGCACTGCAATAGCAGGGAAGGCAGAGTGCGCATGGCACAGGAGCAGGGAAGCGGGCAGGTGTGGTGGGCACTCATGGGAGTTCTCTTCAGATTGCTTCAGATATTCTTTTCAGGAAAGTAGAAATAGTCATGAGTCAAGAATGAAAATGGGGAGGAAGAGGTATTGGAGGTTAGAAGAGAGAGGGCTATTGCTATAGTTTGGATCTTAAATGCCCCTTAAAGGCCCATGTATCTCAAGGCCCATGTACCCAGTTAGTGGTACTCTTGGGAGGTGGTTGGAACCTGTAAGAGGTAGGACCTAATGGGGGCTGGCCTTCCAGGGGGATTGTGGGACCCCTGTCACTTCCTCTCCCTCTTTCCTTTCTCAGCCATGAGGTGAATGTGCCCTCACATGCACTCCCACCATGATACACAGTACCACTACAGGCCCAAAGCAATGAGGCCAATGGGTCATGGACTTCAAAAAATAAACCTTTCCTCTTTATAAGTTCATTAGCTTAGGTATTTGTTACGGCAACAGAAAGCTAATTAACACAAGTCTGAATTAACCATCCAGGAAGACGGGAATCTAAATGACTCAAGGCAATGTGGTAGGATTACAGGTAGCAGTCCTGTTTTTTGGAATTTAAAATGACACTGGCTGTAGGGTTGTATGCTTTTCTCCAGCCATGTTGAGCTTTGTGAGTGTGGACACAGAGGAAGTAGAGTCAGGCTTAACCCAAGTACCAGCTTTGCTGGGTGAATATTACGAAGGGAAAGAGAGACCCGGAGTCAGGGGTCTAGGTAAACAAATGGCGATAAGCTACCTAAGAAGCAAAGTAAGGATGTGAAGGGTCTTAAATAGTGCAAAGAGAGTGGGACCAGTGCATCTCTGGCCTCCTTGGATTGGAAGGGAGCTAGAGGGAATAGGTTGGAAACCTCAGCAGTGGTGGTGGGGAGGCTTGGAGTTGAAAGAGACAGTGTTTCCTGGCAAGGACATGGTCTAAAATGTGACTGCGGGGGAAAGCTAAGATAGGAAGGAGAGCAAGATATTCAATGGGAACGTAGTCAAGGAACATGGAAGCAGGGATATTGGGAGTCCCCTCTGTGGGTTTTGTAATCAAATAATTTTAAATACAAGTAAGGGAGTCAAGGATGACAGTTAAGGTCTAAAGTCTTATGAAAGAGGGAGGAGTGATAGGTAGGGTCCTACTGATAACTGCAACAAGAAGAGGTAGCCAGTGGCATAGTCTGATGGCAGCAGTGCTTCAGACCTGGTGGATGGAGCGAAAGGAAGCTCACTGACACAGAAGAGCAGGCGGCCAACTGTGGCACCTGGGGCCATGGCTCAAAAGGAAGTGGTTCCACAAGACTTCAGTCAGAAAATGAACAAAATGTCCAGAGTTTGAGGATCAAGAGGACTTTGTTGAAAACAGACTGTGGATTCCAAGGACAGAGTGGAAGGATTTGGGGCATTGGCTGCTCAGAACTTAATGGGAGTGAGTCTGGTAATGATGTTTGTCGGCCGGCATCCCTGGAGACGCTGGGCTTGTAACAGGGGTAAAGGCCATGATGGGGTTGGTCTTGTTGGTTTTGAAGGCTGCTAGGGGCAGTGAGGGAGGGGTCTTGCCAGGACCTTGGAACTTTGTCCTTTCCTAATTACATCTATACACAGTGAACACTTAGAAGAACAGTGAGCAAAAAAGGAATGAAAACCCTCAGAGCAGTTCTGTCAAGGTGGTGGAAGTATGGATGACTTTTTTTCTTCTTTTCTGTGTTTTCCCCTTAACATGTATCCAGGAACCTTGCCCATGAACTCAGTTTAAATATTGTGCCACCTCTTGCTTATAATTTGAATAAAACATCCGGTAATTTTTATAAGGTTCAAATGACTCTGTCTAGAGTTCACTAAGGAAAAAACACATTAAAAACGATGACCACAAATAATATCCCTGCTGATGATATTTCCCTGGGTGTTCTTAATGTGTTTTCACAGGATATCCCAGATAACGCAAATGCCTTTCTGTCCTTGAACACAGCTCAGTACAATGCATCCTGCTACTGAATGATTATACTTTTCTGGCTAGACTCAAACCTCTCAGGTTCTTCCAGGAAGCATGTGTCTAAAACTTTCCAGAACTTGTGTAGAGAGTCCTTATGTGGCCAGATGCACTGATTTGTAATTAGTAATAGCTAAAGAGTTGTTCTTTATTTCTTGCTAAGTCTTCTGAAGCCCCAAGGCCTGCTAAATAAAATTTTCTAAATTTACGTTTTGGGCACCAAATCTCTTTAATATTATTGGATGAAGAATGCAGTTATTCCCCTGCCCCTCATCCAGTCTCATCCTCAGCAGCACTTCTTTGCAATTCAGTATCCTAGCCATACAAACTAATATCATTGCACAAACGTTTGTAGAAACTCACCAATCTTTAACCACCTTAGCCTGCTGAATAGCATAGAATCATTTTGAAATTCCCTACCATGTTCTGCTTAGACAAAGACTATTCTTCACCCTCCAGGTTGTAGGCAGAACACTGTCTTATCTAAAGAGACAACTACTGGATTGAACATAAATGTGGGGGATGGCCTTAATCAGACTGCATTTCTTGAATGGATGGATGAATGAATGAATATTGGATTAGTGTTTCAAAGACCCTTTTAAACTCCAAACATTTCTAAAAAGATACTGATCTGGATTTTGAGTATGAAAATCCTGTAGAAAAAAAATAAGAACTGCTTAAAAATAGTGATACAGATAAACTGAATTCTTGAATGCATCTAAGAGTTGAGGCCCTCTGTGAACTTGGGCAATATACTCAACGTTACTGGTCCTCAGTTTTATCATCTGAAGTATGAGAGAACTGGACTAACATTGTAGAATTATTGAAAATATGAAGGATCAAGGGATTTGCTAACATTTCTCAAAAGAAAGTATGAGTTCTAAGTCCTGGTTCATTTCCTTTCCCATTACACGGTGCTGAGCTTTAAGCTATTGTCAAATCAAAAAGCCAATGATTCCAATTTCAAAAATAATTTCAATTTGGGGTGACTTTGGATCTGGGAATGGTGGCACAGGCCTTTAATCCCAACTTGGGAGTGTGAGGCAGGAGGATCACAAATTTGAGGCCAGTCTATGCAACTTAGTGAGACCCTGTCTCGAAAAATGAAAAGGACTAGGTATGTAGCTCAGTGGTAGAGCGCCCCTGGGTTCAATCCCCACTACTAAAAAAGCAAAACAAAAAACTCAGAAAAGTGGTGGTTCCTAGGGCTGGGGCTGTAGCTCAGTTGTAGAGCACTTGCCTAGCATGGGTGAGGCACTGGGTTCAAACCTCAGCATCACATAAAAACAAATGAAATAAAGGTTAAATTCTTAAAAAACAAAGCAAAAAACAAAGTGGTGGCTCTGGAGGCAGATTGGCACATGCCTGTCTAAATTATCATGCCTGGGGAGCTTTCTTGGAGGACTTTTGGATCAAAACTCCTGTTTCATGGTGATGGTTGCACCCCTCTATGAATATGCTAAGTCCACTGTATTGTAGGCTCCATTAGATGAAATGGATGCTATGTGAATTATATCCTGATAAAGTGAGGCCAGAGTTCTGTTATTTGTAGGTGCTAAAAACCAACTCAAATTGACTTAAACATGGAAGAAAAGCTAATAGCCCATTTCACTGCAAAACCCCACTCAAGATATCCAGGGGTGAGTGGATACGGGCCTCACACAGTGGCATGCAATCCCTCATGCTCTTTCTCCATCTCCACCCCGTTCCTCTGTGATAGTTTTACTCTCAGGAAGGCTTTCTCCACGGGTGGCACCTGGTGGTCCTCTGCTTACATATTTACCATTTAGTGCCACTTACAGGAATGTATCTTTCCCAGTAGTTTCCAGAGAACTCTGTAACTGAGGATTGTTGACTTGGTTTGGGTCACATGGCCATCCAGTAATAATAACAAACACGCTTTTGCTTTCTATGTGTCAACTCTATTCTTATAACATCCCTTGAGGGACACACTATCCCAAAAGATGACACCCTGGCACACTGAATATTTGAAGCTGAATAAATTTGAGGAAATCAGCAGAAGCAGGATGGTGGTCTTCCCCCAGGAAGGCTCTGTGCCACTTAGCACTGAAGATGAGGAGGAGCTTCTGTGAGGGAGGAGGTCATTCCATCCAGCAGGAGTAACGACCTGCAGAAGCACAAGCCAGGAGGCAGGTGGGCAGGGAATGGTGAATGACACAGCATGGCCACGGCACAGCAGGTGAGGGGCCGCAGGAGAGCCAGTCAGAGGGAGTGTGGCAGGTGCCGGAGCTTTTCACATGCCAGGCAAGCTCCCTGCCACAGAGCTACAACCCCCCCAACCCCTGCCCGCCCCAGTGATCATCATATAATCCAGAATCCCGTAGCCTTTTTTTTTTCCCCCCTGCATTTATAATACCTGTGATCCTAGCCAAGAATCATAAGGCAAGAATTCCTTGCAGTTTTAGAAGGCTGACTGCTAGTGTGGGTGTGACTGTCATGGGGCAGTCTCAGTCCCCAGGCCCTTGTGAGGGTGAGGGGAAGGAAGAGGGAGGGAGCCTGTCTCCTTTGGTAGAGATAGAGGGTGTCCTGAAGATTCATGCTGAGCTGGTGATCTGAGCTGATACTGTTTATTGAAAGTGGGTTTGGTTCATCCCACTCAGAGGTTCTTGGAAGCCAGTATGTTACCTCAGGGAAACGCTTGATGTTTCTGGTCCCTGGAACCCAGTCGACCAGCTGCACCCCATTCACCCTTTTCAGTGTTTTTTTTTAATGAACAGTGATTGCTAAATGGCAGGCTTGGGTGTTTTTAAATTAGAAGAGGATAAAAAATAAATGCCTCCTTGTTCTGTTCTGTCTCTGTCCCTCTAACTGGAGAAGGCCATATGTATGTTTCCACGAGAAATGGACCGCTGGGGAATTGGTACAGGGCTGGAGTCATGTGGAAGCCTGTCCTCAGTGAAGCCTGATGTGGGAAGTGTTTAAGGGAGAGTCTTGAAGCCTGGCTGGTCTGTAATTAAACTGGACCTACTGGTTTTTCTTTGGTTAATAAACTCAAGAGTGAGAATCACCTCTGACAGGAGTTGGGTCTAGAATTGGTATATTGTCAGATCCAGAGCAAACTGAAAGTATGTCACATTTTGAGCATTTTTAGAGAGCAGACAAATCTGCTTCAACAGCACCAGTTGTAGTAATGAAAAATAAATACGCGGGTCTTCCCAAACATACGGTATTTGGCATCATCAAGCTACCATTGAACTTTGTTTATAATCTTGAATCAGGTGCTGAATGTTTGTTTGCACATCAAAGCAGGTTTCCTGAGTGTGGACATTTTAAGTCTCTTTTAACACTTACGTTCAATCACAGTAAATACTTGAAATACTCTGCATTCAAATAGGGGACTCTTACTGGTCCCACCTCATCTGATCCTGCTCAGAACCCAGAGGAGCCTAATAAAATGATCTCCTTGTTCCCCAAAGGATACTGGCATTGAAGGTGGGCCACTTGCACAAGCTGACAAAGTCAAACGGCAAGTAGCCAGAAGGAGCAGCCATCTAGATCATCTGCCTGTGGGTACCAAGTGTGGGCCACCGTATTGCTACCAAGTAGTATGACTTGATTAATTTTTCTTAAGTCCTTGATTTTTCAGCTTCCCGAGAAGACCAAAGTAGGTCATCTTTTTGTTTCTTTGTTATGTTGACCCAGTAACACACCTTCTCTTCCATAGATTTCACCATCTTCATGGATGTAAAAAACAAATTTAACGCATAGCTAAGGACTTTTTTAAAAACCAAACCTAAAGGCAAAAATCCAAATTTATTTGGAACAGGAAGCAGTGAAAACAATCCCTTATCTGTGCTGATTCCTCACTGTAGAGGTGCTAACCAACATTCAGAAAGGGGTTGCATTTCAGAAATTCAAATTATTTTGTTGTCATCTAAAATAAAACTTTTCTTACACCCCCCACCCCCAAACAATAGCCCAATCTCCCTGAGAGTTGGCTGACTCCTTCTCATTTCCTCACCTCCCTCCCCTTTATTGCTCTTCTGCAGTCTGGAAGTCTCTGAAGGTCAGCAGCAGTCCCCAGGAGAACCCATTCAGTGAACAGTTCTTAGGGTGCAGTTTGCTTCCTCTGTTTATCAGGACTTGGTACACATGGTGACCATGGGAGAGTTACTTGTGTAAATTATTTGTCAAGTGGGGGTAGCGCTTCCTCACAGGACTGTAGCGCTGTCTGCATGAGATGGTTTGTGGGAGGTGGTGAACACAGTGTCTGCTGCAGTGATAAGCAGCCAAGGGGCAACTCCTGCTCCCAGCAACGCACGCCGCCTTTGGTTCCTGTAACACTGTATTTTCTTACTTTCCTCCTGTGCCTCTGGTCCCTTCTGTTCCTCTATGCTCCTATAAAGTGTTGGAGTTTTGGGGTTTTTTTTTTTTCTTCACTCTGCAACTCTTTAATGTGTATCATGCCAAGAAATTTTCTTGCCTCAACATAGCAATGAACACAATTAAGTTGTGGCTTCATGGAGTTATATTTGGAGATGTGAAATTTTAAGAATTACTGTATAATATACCAGATAATAATGTATAGGTGGTAGAGCCCCCTTACTCACGGGGAATATGTTCCAGCACCCTCAGTGAATGCCAGAAACTGAGTAGTACTGAGCCCTGTGTATACTATACATACTCTTTTTTCCCATACATGCCTCTATACCTATGGTAAGTTTAATTTATAAATTAGGCACAGTAAGAGATTAGCAACAATATAAAATAGAAGTTATAACACATGCAATAATAAAATTGCCAGCATTACCTCTCTTGTGCTTTGGGGCCATTATTAAGTAAAAATAGGGTTCCTGGAACACAAGCACTGTGAGACTGTGACAGTTGATCTGTAGTTGTGACTAACAGGTGGCATATGCAATGGGAATAAACTGGACAAAGGGATGATCCATGTCCCGGACTAAATGAGCAGGATGATGCAAAGATTTCATCATGCTACTGAGAATAATGGCACACAGTTTAAAACTTATAAATTATTTGTTTTCTGGAATTTTCCATTTAATATTTTTGAACTGTGGTTGATGGTGGGGAACTGAAACTGCCAAAAGCAAAACCACAGGTAAGGGATGACCACCGTAAAGGGTATAACACATGTCATAGTATATATCAGGATATGTGATCGTTACACTGATGCTATACAATATGTATTTCTTATAGATATGTTTATCATACTATATAACAATGTACATTGTATGAAGAGGCTGAGTTTCAGAAGGCAGGAAAAGAGGGAAGTTCGGGTGTTGTAATTTAGAATAAGATCAGGAGGTCCTCACCAATGGACTGGATATTAACTGAAGACCTAAAGGGAGTGAAGGAGTGATACATGTGATGCACATGCTCAAGACAACCATTCTGGTGTGCAGTCCTTGAGGCAGGACTTCTTGATCCATTTGAGAACAGTGAGAAAGCCAGTGTGGCTGGAGCAGAGTGAGCCACGTCCAGGGGGCCACCGAGTCCTGTTGTTTCTGTCCACAGACATCTCTCCCATGCCCCGCGGAGCTCCTTCATCCCAGCCTCGCTCACTTTGTACCCAGCCTAGAGCAGTAGTTCCTGCCAGGTGGCTGCACCTGCTCTGCACCCCGGCTGCAGGCAGAATGTCAGATGATCTGCATAGAGAGGTAGGACGCTGTGAGGAGCAGTGGAAAGAAAGTCTGAAGGTGTGCCCTTCTCACACTGGGGCAGCTTTGTGGTTAGTAAGAGCCACACTTAGGAACATCTGAAGTGTTTGCTTTCGGATTATCTGACTGGAGTGGAGAGCTACCCAAGGGTCAGTAGGTACCCACTGACATTTGCTTGACCAGCATGCTCTTTCCCAAAATCAAGAATGCTTCCTTTTTTTAACTTCCAATAAGAATTTGAACATCTTTCCTTGATCACAGGAACCTATTTCTTTATTGTTTTGGATAACAGTTTTGTACCTACATTCTGTTACTCAGAACACCCCACTACATAATTAAGAAGTTTTAAAATATCATGAAGTGAACATGTGCATGTTCACGTCTTTAGTTTTACTAGAAAGCAAGCCAGCACAGCATAGATTCCAGATTTATACCTACTGAAGCCAATGATCTAAAACAGCAAATAATTATGATAGTCTGATCACATGACTCCTCTGCTTAGAACCAATCAATGGCTTTCAGTTGCCGTGACAATGATACTGTATTTCCTCATCTGCCCCCCAGGCCCTAAACCCTCTTGTTCTTGCCTTCTCCCCAGCCACACCTGTAACCCTTTCCAGCTATGCTAGGCTTATTTCCATTTCTCAATTATGTACCGTTTTCCCTGCAGCTCTCTTTCTATTTTTTTAATTTGTTCTTTTTTAGATATATGTGACAGTAGAGTGTATTCTGACATATTATACATATGTGGAATATAACTTATTCTAATTAGGATCCCATTCTTGTGTTTGTACATGATGTGGAGTTTCACTGGTGGTATATTCATATATGAACATAGGAAAGTTATGTTCGATTCATTCTGCTGTCCTTCCTATTCCCATTCTTCCTCCTTTCCCTTCATTCCCATTTGTCTAATCCAATGAACTTCTATTCCCCTCCTCCCGTACTCCCTTGCTTGTTGTGTATTAGCATCCGCATATCAGAAAGAACATTCGGCCTTTGGTTTTTTGGATTGGCTTATTTCACTTATGATAGTCTCCGAGTTCATCCATTTACTTTATCCATTTTCTTTAACCATTCATCTGTTGAAGGGCATCTAGGATGGTTCCATAGCTTAGTTATTGTGAACTGAGCTGCTATAAACATTGATGTGGCTGTGTCATTTATAGTATGCTGATTTTAAGTCCTTTGGGTATTGTTTTAGTAAACTTTCTTCACTGCTGTGACTACAGGACAAAACCAAAACAATTGTAGAGGAGGAAAAGTTTATTTGAAGGCTCATAGGTTCAGAGGTCTCAATCCATAGACAGTGGGCTCACAGTTAATAACATCAGGGATTAATTCACTGATTATGTTAAGGCTATGACCCAGTCATTTCTCCTCCAAACCTTCTTGCATGGTCTCGAGCTTTTGGGAGACACCTCACATCCAAACCATAATAGGTATATGCCAAGAAGTGGGATAACTGGATCAAATGGTGGTTCCATTCCAAATTTCTGCTTTCCAGAGTGGTTGCATAAATTTGCCATTAGCAGTATATGAGTGTACTTTTTTCCCTACATCCTCACCAAAATTTATTGTTACTTGTATTCTTTTTTTTTTCTTTTTTTTTGGTACCAGGGATTGAACTCAGGGGTGCTTAACCACTGAACCATATCCCCAGCCCTTTTTCATATTTTAGAGAGACAGGTTCTCCCTGAATTGCTTAGGGACTTGCTAAGTTGCTGAGACTGACTTTGAGCTAGCAATCCTCCTGCCTCAACCTCCTGAGCCACTGGGATTACAGGCATGTGCCACTGTGCCTGGCTGTTACTTGTATTCTTGATAATTGCCATTCTGACTAGAGTGAGATGAAATCTCAGTATAGTTTCTCTAATTGCTGGAGAAGTTGAACATTTTTTCATTATTTGTTGACCACTCGTATTTCTTCTTCTGTGAAATGCCTGTTCAGTTCCTTTGCCCCCATTTACTTTATCCATTTTTTATTTATTGATTGATTAGATTATTTGTTTCTTTTGTGTTTTTTAGTTCCTTATATATCCTAGAGATTAATGCTTTATCTGAGGTGCAGGTGGCAAAGATTTTCTCCCATTCCATATGCTCTCTCTTCACATGCTTGATTGTTTTCTTGGTTGTGAAGAAGCTTTTTAGTTTGATGCCATCCCATTTATTGATTCTTGATTTTACTTCCTGTGCTTTAGAAGTCTTGTTGAGGAAGCCAGATCCTAGGTTGACATGATGGAAAGTTGGGCCTTCATTTTCTTCTGTTAGGCTCAGGGTCTCTGGTCTAATGCCTAGATCTTTGATCCACTGAGTTGATGTTTGTGCAGGGTGAGAGATAGGGGTTCAGTTTCATTTTGCTACATATGGATTTCCAGTTTTCCAAGCACCATTTGCTGAAGAGGCTATCTTTCCTTTAATGTGTGTTTACCTACCGTGCCTTTGTCTAGTGTGAGATAACTGTCTTTATGTGGGTACGTCTGTGTGTCTTCTATTCTGTACCATTGGTCTTCATGTCTGTTTTGGGGCCAATGCCATGCTGGTTTTGTTACTATTGCTCTGTAGAGTAATTCAAAGTCTGGTATTATGATACCTCCTCCTTCACTTTTCTTGCTGAGGATTGTTCTGGCTGTTCTGGACTTCTTGTTTTTACAAATGAATTTCATGACTGCTTTTTCTATTTCTGTGAAGAATGTTATTGGAATTTTAATAGGAAGTATATTAAATCTACGTATCAGCTGTCTTTCTGTACCTCTTCTGCACCCACTTAAAAACTGTTCTTCCTATAGGCATCGACTTAAACATCTCATCATCAGGTGTCTTTACTCATTTTATTACTATAACAAAATACTTGAGGCTGGGTAGTGTATAAAGGAAAGAGGTTTATTTGACTCATGATTGTAATGTCTGGAAAGACCAAACAGCATGGCACTGGCATCTGGCCAGGGCCCCTGACCTGCATGGATTTCAAAGCAGCAAGAAAGTGGGT